>VZRW01012600.1:0-85692 GCA_013398125.1 Aegotheles bennettii | reverse complement strand
GGGCGTAGGGGGAGGCTTTTAAATGGCTTTGAGGAGCGGCACCTCGGAGGTGGGGCTGTGCGGGAGGCTGGGGCGCAGTGGCCGGAGCCGCGTACGTGTGGGTGCTTTGGGCTTCCGATCTGAGAGGGGCCGGGAGCGCCGCTGAGCTCCGGGGTGCGGGTGCGCCCCCGCCGCGGGCGCTCGGCGGCTCCGCTTTGCCCTGGGAGCGCGGGGAGGACGCGGTGCTGTGTGCTCGCTCAGGTAGCTCGGTACAGGGGTAGTTTGGCTCTGCTCGCTGTAATGTGCTCGGGTTTAGTTGTCTGGAACAGAAACGTGCGCACTGGTAGGTACGAAAAAACCCGAAACAAGCCAGAACAACCGCACACCTGAGACCGAATGAGAGGTTAATGACGATGCCCTGCATGCAGTCAGCGAGTAGGGCTTAACTGGCTGATTTCTGTTCCGGACCCGGCTGTGTTTTGGGGAGCTCCGTTTAATCAGGCAGGTGTCCGTCCCCTCACGTGTTGTCATTTGGCAGGGAAAATGACCCCCGAGTGTTCTGGGTCTCGCACGCCCCTGCCTTCGCAAATCCCAGCTCCCCGGAGTTCGGCGTGGGGCTCCCCGGGAGCCGAAGACGCCCGGTCCGTGGCCAGAGCTATTTATAAGACTTGGCAGAGCAGGGGAGGAGGAAGGATGCAGTACCAGGCTGTTGTTTGCCTTTTGCATAAACTGCCGAGACAGGTTGCATATTGTTTGAGATGTTGCATCGACGGAGGCTCGGGGGGTGGGGAGGGAAAGTACAGGAGCTGAAGTGTTCCTAATTCTTCTCTTCCTAGGAACTGTGGATCTCTGAAGCGCTTCGCTCCGATGTGAATGCAGTGTCCCCTGTGGGATGCAGTAGGTGATGCCCAGCTCTACTGCAATGGCAATTGGAGCTTTCTCTAGTTCTCTTCTTGTAACCTGCTGCCTCATGGTTGCCCTCTGTAGCTCCACCATACCTGTACAAAAACTGGCCAAGGCTCAAGACAAACAGGAGATAAAAGCGAGCCAGGAAAAGAGGGATCACACATCTGCAAGGGACAGCCAGACAGGCCCGGGGAAAATGAATGAGATCGGCAGGAGTGGGAGGGAGGAGGGCAGCAGGGACTGGAAGAGCAAAGGAAACAGGAACTACTCGAACAAGGAGTCTTGGACTAAGCAAAAGCAGGCTTGGAACAGCCAGGGGACGAGCAGTAAATCCGGGAGCATTCAAGTGCAAGACCAGAGGGACGCCGCTCCCCAGGAACCTCAGGTGGTTGAAGATTCGTCTCTCCCAGAAGCTGTTGCGAGCGTCACTCCCGAGCCTCCGGAGGAGTACGCCTATCCGGACTACCGTGGGAAAGGCTGCGTGGACGAGAGCGGCTTCGTCTATGCCATCGGGGAGAAGTTCGCGCCGGGCCCCTCTGCCTGCCCCTGCCTCTGCACTGAAGAGGGCCCGCTGTGCATACAGCCCGAGTGCCCCAGGCTCCACCCTCGCTGCGTCCATGTGGACACCACGCAGTGCTGCCCGCAGTGCAAGGAGAGGAAGAACTACTGCGAGTTTCGAGGGAAAACCTACCAGACCTTAGAGGAGTTCATGGTAAGGGCTGAAGCCAAAAGTCATTTTGGGGGTCCTTCTGTCATCTAAAGGGGCATTATGTTCCTGAAGTGCTTTCTCAGAGGGTGTTCTGGTTCTCTTCCTCCCCTTTTTATTTCCGTGTTAATACTGTGTTAATACTTCACTTGTAAAATATTCCCCTTAAACATGACCTTTCTTGCTCTATGATACTATAACATTTTTAAATGAGGGGCTGATCTTTATTAATTCCTTTGGTATTTACAGTAAAAAATGCTACTTGAAAGGGTGCTACTTGGGTGGTGATGTGGACTTTATGAGAATTTCCAGCGTTACATTCACTTCTTTATTTAACTCATAACTGTGAAACTTATACTTTGCAGGGATCCAGCAGGGTTTTGTGGGCTGATTGCTATTCCTAGTAATCAGTTTGTCACAATACCTTTTTCCTAAT
Organism: Aegotheles bennettii; assembly: GCA_013398125.1. Classification (NCBI taxonomy): domain Eukaryota; kingdom Metazoa; phylum Chordata; class Aves; order Caprimulgiformes; family Aegothelidae; genus Aegotheles; species Aegotheles bennettii. Next base: position 83,665 of record VZRW01012600.1, on the reverse strand, counting down.
AGGAATTTCTCTTTTCCTTTGATGATGTTTAGACTGTGCTTCCGAGGTTGCATAATGTTTGCTTTCTCAGAATGACTGTGGGCCTTCTTTTTGGTAAGGGCATGCTTTGCAGTGCCGTTTACAGCAATACGTAAACAGCAGATGTGAAAAGCTTTAGGTTTAGGGAAGTCTTTTTAGAGTAGGGCCTTTCTAGCACCACTGTGCAAGCTCATTATCATTGAAAATGCAACTTACCAAAGTGCACTGAAAAGTTTTGGAGTTAAGGCCAATTCCCTGGTTGCTTACCTTGCCTTTTTCCCTCTAGTATTTTATTGTGGCTGAGGTCTGTGAGCAGACTCCTAACAATTTGCTTGCAAATGACTGTTAGGTACAGGGCTGGTTCAAGACCCATTTCTGAACACACTTGAGATTTTTGAGCTGAATAGATTGAGGGGAGTACGAAGTCCAGTTCAGGGTGCTGGCAGCTCAAGCCTCTCTCAGGATGGAGGAAAGGAAAATGTATTTGTGAAGGCTGCAAATAAGTTGCTGCCTCTGCTCTCTCTGGTATTTGTGTGTTCCTGGAAACTCAACTTAGCTTCATAATGTATTTCCATGTTCTTCAGCTTCTTGAAAAATAGACAAGTAAATAAAGGAGCAGAATTACTCTCTTTGGAATAAATCACAGTGTTTTCCCTTGCTTTCTTTAGGCAGTAATGTGTAGATCATCAGCAATTTTCAAAGCATGGCAGAAAGCATATCACCCCCTGCCTTTTCCATGTGACCCTCAAGGGTAGCATTCAGCTTCAGGATGCCAGTTTTCTACTTTAAAAGGGAGAAGGTACTTAGTTTTGACAGCAGCTAGTTGGTTTGACCTTTTTGGAAGTGGATTGTGAGATCCTTCCTTTTTCAGAGAAGTTAATTCTGAGGGGTGGCCGAAACAGAGATGCTTCTACACTTGGTCTCTGTAGGTCCCCATCTCAAATTTTTAAAGGCTCCTCCCCCCACGGTCTTCTAACGAGTTGCATTTCTTTGTCTCTATATTAATGGCGTCATATTAATGGCTGTAAAGCAAGCCTAGAAAACCTCGTTGTGTTAAGGGTGTAGTGAGAGGGTAAAACTGTAGCCTCCTGTTACACAGGAACATGGCTGGCAGCCTTGGTAAAAAGGGAAAGGTTGCATTTTGCAGAAGTGTTCTGAAAAGGCTTTGGCTTTCAACTTTCTTTTTAACCAACTTCAGCCCTCAGCCCTTGTGCTGATGCTTTGCTGTAGGATGCAGTCAGTTCCCTTCCTGTCTTGTGTTAGCCAGACTGGAGATGTGAGTGAGGAGGGATGCCTGCTCCGAGTGGGCAAGGGAAGTTACCAACGCAGTTAGGCAGCAGAACTGCAGCCTGTTTATTGTGATGTGTGAGGAGGACCTTGGTTTTCAGTTGAGCTTCAACGTTGGTTCCAATACTGTGAGCACAAAGCTGTAAATGCAGCTGTTTGCCCATGTCACTGCAGCCCATGGAGATGTCTGGTGAGGTGAGGTACAGGTGTGGTCACATTGCTACTGCTCAATGGAAGCAATTACAAATGAAAGTAATTCCACACGATTCCAAAGGTCGTTTTTCAAGTTTAAAGTTGATGGTCTTAGAGAGGTTACTAATATGCTATGTCTTGATTATGCTCAGGGAAGGAGGTATAAATGGATAGCAATCTGATTTTTCTCTGTGTCTGCACCTATTATTTGTGGCCGAGTGCCAGAGGTCACTGAAGGAAGAAAAAAGTGACCTCCTAACTTTTAAGTGACATTATGTGCACAAATATTTATGTATAGATGTGTAAATATGCATGCAAGTTTGGGAGTTTGCTTATATAAAATTCATGTATGGCTTGGCATGGCAGAAAATTGCCCTGGCCAGAGCCAGTGCTAACTCAGAAGCTGGACGTGCTGGGGAATGAGAGGTGTGGTGCATTTCTTCTTTGATTCAGTCCGTCCTGCAAGCTTCGCTTGTTTGTGTGTGTTCACACGCTCTTCTGTATCCAAGAAGGACATGGATGTCGGCACAAAACACAGCACAGGTGGGGGGGAAGGGTGAGGTCTCATAAAGCTGTGTCCATTAGCACCACTCTGCTGTCCCGTGGGTATCGTGAGGCAGGATGGCAGAGGGATCACAGCATCCATATGAGTGGAATTGGGAGCAGAAGCCTTAGTTGCTGAAATGCAGTGAGGATAAAATTCTGCACTGGAGCTGGAGACTGGTGGGCACATACTCCACTACATGTTTTTCAGCCTTACAGTAAGATTTGAAAATTCAGGCTGACTTATAAAGCAATACAGTGAATATTACAGTAAAGTAATACAATAAAGCCTTACAAGGACCATAAATTCTCTTCAGAAGAGTACTATGGTTTGGGAAAGACCTACATTTTTTTGAAAGTTGTTGCTTCATGTGTTTTGTTTAGAACTTCTCTCCTACCAAAATTTGTATTTATCTGTGAAGAACTTTGAAATCTGGAAGTCAACGAGCCCAGATGGATTTTTAAACATCTCTGGTATTTTGAAGTCATTGAGAAGTAAAAACAAGGCTGATATGTTTATTGCCAGCCTAACTCATTTCACGTTCTCCTGAATTGTGTAAGTGGCAAGGAAATACTAATGAAAATTCCAGCACAATAGCAAATCAGTTTGGGATTATGATTTTTTTTTTAACTTCGATATTATCAAAGCTCAAGGATCCAAATGTAGATTATATATATTCTTAATTCAGAGGGGTTTTTTTGTTCTGGTTTTAGGTTGGGTTTTTTTGTTTGTTTTCTTTTTCAGTTAATGTTTGACATGTGGAAAGGGGGAAGAGAAAGCTCAAATTACTTTAGACCAGAACTTCAATGAGTGCAAATGATTTGTCACTTCTTAATTGTGACAATTTACCCTAAGTTGCTGAATGAACCTACTACCCCTAATAAGCTACAGTTTTCTTCATGCCCCACTAGTGGGAAATTACCTGTTTACACAATGGTGTATTTTCTTTTTTACATCTGCCAATCCATTTATACATCTGTTCATAAACTTCCCTTTAAACAATTCTAAATAAGTTTTTTGCCATCTGTACTCTATTTCCTACAGGTTTTATGGCTGGCTGGGGAATACTTAAGACTTCTGTTCCTCGCCTTCTCTTCCCACAGTTTTTGCATAGGCAGAACTATTGCTGCTGTAGAGTCAACAGCTTCATCTGTAGACCACAGAGCCATGGTTTCATTAGTCCTCAGAGAAAGGCTGATAGGTCGTGTTATTTCCAGCCCAGCCTGGTTATGTCAGATGTGAGCTGCGTGAGTGCTGCTGGGCTGGTTGTTTCCCACATGAACAAGTGGGATGCTCGTTGCACTGGCTGCCATGAGGAACTGCACTGCAGGGAATGTGCTTGCGTTATAGGAGTAGAGGAGAGGAAATGAAGGACCAAATGTGTCTTTTCATTCTGATTTATTTAGCTGTTGTCATGTATACACACTGTCTTACTGTCTCTGTCTCTCTAGTGGTGATTATGTCTCCAAGTGTTAGGCTGCCATAGGCTGCCATTAAGATGCACAAAGAAGTGGGGATTTTCTACACTTGCTGCCACATCCTGGTGATAGATAAAAGGCAATACAGTACCGTTTAGTCCAAAGATGAACAGATAAAGGTTGACACTAATAACATTTCAGCAGCCCCTGTGGTGACAGTGATTCACTTATATGCCTGGAAAGAGCTTTGTAGAAATAAGCTCATGGAGACCTTTCTTAACTCTGCTACCATTACTCATATTGCTGGGTTGTACAGACAACAGTACTTCCTAAAGGTGTAGTATGGTTATTCCCCTGAAATCCCATGATCTATTACACAGGAAGGACATTCATGACTGCAGTATCACATTAACACTGTATTCCGTTCATGAAAGATGTAATCTTCAAGTGTGTGTGCTGTATAAGATGATGGAAATGCATTATTCAGAATAATCATTGTTAGATAAAGATTAGATCAATTTTGTTTCCTCATTCAATAGTATTTTCAATGCTTCATTAAATGGCTTCTTGTTCTCGGGATTATAGACTTCTGTCAAATTTGGAATTCTAGTAAACAACCTACTTAATTAGAATATGTTTAAGTTTTACAGATGAGAGATTTTAGGCATAACGTGTGCTGTCTAGTTTCCTGATTATCATCAAATGCTCTAGGTTTTACATCCCTTCTAATATTGAATGTCACAGCTACTAAGTGGAGTCCTGGCAATATCCATTGTTGTTACTGGTCTCATTGAACTGTGATCATTGGCAAATTCACATCTTTTTCAAGTTTGGATGGTTGACCCTGGCTGGACACCAGGTGCCCACCAAAGCTTCTCTATCACTCCCCTCCTCAGCTGGACAGGGGAGAGAAAACATATTGAAATGCTCCTGGGTCAAGATAGGGCAGGGAGACATCATTCATTCACTGATTACCGTCATGGGCAAGAAAGACTCAACTTGAGGAAATTAATTGTATTTATTAACAATCAAATAGGAGCAGGATAATGAGACATAAAACCAAATCTTAAAAACACCTTCCCCCCACCTGTCCCTTCTTCCCGGGCTCAACTTCACTCCCAATTTTTTTACCTCCTCCCCCCCCCAGTGACACAAGGGGACAGGGAATGAGGATTGTGGTCACTTCATCACATGTTGTCTCTGCTGCTTCTTCCTCCAGGGGGGAGGACTCCTCACACTCTTCCCCTGCTCCAATATGGGCTTCTCTCTCTACAGGTACACAGGTCCTGTCAGAAGTCTGCTCCGGTGCAGGCTTCCCATGGGGTCCCAGCCTCCTTTGGGCATCCACCTGCTCTGGCTTGCCATCCTTCATGGACTGCAGGTGGATATCTGCTCCACCATGGACCTCCATGGGCTGCAGGGGGACAGCCTGCCTCACCATGATTTTCACCATGGGCGGCAGGCGAATCTCTGCACTGGTGCCTGGAGCACCTCCTCCCCTCCTTCACTGACCTTGGTGTCTGCAGAGTTGTCCCTCTCACATATTCTCACTCCTCTCTCCAGCTGCACATTGTTGTGCATTTTTTTTCCCTTCTTCAACATGTTACCCATCTTGGAGCTGGTTGGCATTGGCTCTGTCGAACATGAAGGTGGCTTCTGGCCACCACAGAAGCCACCACATTCATCAAGTTGGATTAATTAAAAAAAATTGTCCTCACAAAGCATATTTTCATAACTTAGGAAGTATTGTTCCTGGATATGACTCTAGACTTAACGATTCTTACTATTGACTTGTGATAGTTAGGAGCTTAGGTTTGCTGACACTCAAAATTTCACATGCAGTTCGAGTGATTACCCGGAATATCTGAGCCTCTTGACTCTGAGCACTGGATCAGAAACCTCAACCACTGACACTCCAGAGCTGCAAGTGAAAGTGGCAGTTTATTAACAGTTACTGGGCAAAGTTATTGTCCCAAAGCCTGCAACAAAAATCTGCAGTACTGAGCTTTCAGCCTCCCTGTAGCATTTTATAAATGTATGGTGTGGTGTTATCCTGGGTAGAGTGTAAAGCGAAGAGAAACCTGGAAGTGAGTAGCTGGCAAAGGAAGCCTGAAATAAATAATAGTAATAAAAGCAGAAATCAACACAGCAAGAGACCCTACTTAGTCTTTGCAAGCATAGGGGATGGTGTGAAAAGATATGCGAGTGCATAAGCAAATAACAGCCCTGGGAGGTGGGAAGAGAAGTGGCAAAGCATGGACGAGTGTTTAGTTGGAGATGGTGCTGCGCAAGCATCAGCATGTTTGAACTTTGGAAGTGAGAAGGTTGTGAAAGAGGCAAGCAGGCAGAAAATGGATTTTAGGAAAAATGTGGTGGGCTGCCTAAGAAATAGGGAGAAAGAACCAGATGATGTGCAAGTTAGACGTCTGGATGACTCTTCACAAAGAATAATTTGTTGTGGATTTGAGGTTATCTGCTTTTCTTAGAAAAATGCAATGAGTGGTTGTTTGACATCATCTGGAATCTGGAATGAAAAAGGGTCTATGAAAATTGACCTCATCCTTTAGTAAACCTAGAAGCTGCATAGGTTTAGAGCATCACCAGTAATAACATTCAGCTACATTTTTATCCCATACTCTGAGCATGGATACCAGTGTGGTTTTTTGGAGTGAGATTTACATTATACCGTTCGTTGCTCCTAGCACCCTTGCTTCCCTATACCTGCTGCTCCTTGTGTGGTACGAGGACATCTGTGATGCAGTGTGCAGCACCTGGTCAGCAGCACTGAAGAGGTTACCTGGCATTGTATAAGTTTCAAATGCAGACACCTGAAAGTCCATTTTTTCCTAAGTAGGGCCTTGGTGCTGTTTTGTTTGGAATTAATTTCATTGAAGTAGGTCATTCAAGTAATTATTTCATGGTACTCCTATTCTGTAGAGTTCTTCAAAACCAGTAACATTTCAGTAGGTAAAAAGGATGACCTGTATTTTGCTTCACCTCTTTCTTTGAATTGCAATTTCTTTTCAGAAAGTTAGAAGTATTACAAGAATGGTCAAAATACAGTTAGCCTGTGGGAAGTAACCAAATTCAATTTTTTTCCTGACTTTGAAATTATAACTGTCAATAAAACACAACTTCTGCTACACAAAAGTTTTCAAACCTGGAAAAATTGCAATAGGGATTTCCATTAAAAAGTTTCATATTTCATTTAGCAAAACTTTTCTTCTTTAAATACAGTAATTTTTGCTAAATTACTTTTTGAACCTCTAATAGAATTAAACCAGGTTACATCCAAATTATGAACTTAATTTGCTGGAATTTTATTTGAGATGTGGTAGGGACATTGTTGCTCTATTTGTGTTAAAAGTCTGAAATGTCCTCATCACCGAGATCCCTTTGACTTTCCCATTTGGTGCACAGGTTCAGAGCAGAACCTATGGGGTTTTTTTCTGCTGTGGGTGTCTAATTTTGCAGGAGCCCAACTTCACACTGCATGCTTCAGACCACAAAAAGCATTTTTTTAAAGGGGGGGGTGTGAAGAAATGAAGGAAAGAACAATGCTGATGGGATGGCAGGCACTGCATACTTCAGGAGAGCGTTAAGTGAAAGAATTAAAAGGTGACTGGATTTGTGTTTCAGGTTTCTCCCTGTGAGAAGTGTCGCTGTGAAGCCAATGGTGAAGTGCTGTGCACTGTTTCGGCTTGTCCCCAGACGGAGTGCGTGGATCCCGTGTATGAGCCCGATCAGTGCTGTCCTATCTGCAAAAATGGTAAGTGACAGCTGCAGAACTAGAAGGGAGCTTCTGTTGGAGAGATCCATGTGACTCCATTCTGGTTTTGAAAAATAATTCCAGTATTTTCCTTTTAACCCAAATGGAGATGGAGGAGAGTTATGTGCGAGTGGTGTCTTCCTGGTGTGAGGAGTCAGATCTTCCCTTGACCGGGATGGACTCAGTTATGACCTACAGGGATTTTTGTTACCCAGGAGACAATTAGGTTGTTAATGCAAGATACTCATGTGGCTTCCAGTTAAAAATTTTATGTGAACTCATTGTGGGTGTGTTTTACACAGGCACAAAACAGAACTCAGGCTGTTCGTGTCAGCCACCTTTCAATGTGAGCAGTAGAAGTTACTTTTGTTCTCCCTTTTTATTTGTTTCCCTTTGAGAGATTCTTCTCTTTTTTTTATTTCCTGAGGCAAATCAAATGTACCTCATTGAGCTCATTTAATTTTCATAACTAAATGAATTAAACTCCCAAGTTTAATTGAATATTTTTCGTAACTAAATTAGACAGAAAGTCTCTCTACTCCCAGTAAGGGCTTGGATTAGATCAAAGTCTTGGTCTATTTAGAGAGAAAAAATTACATGACACACTAGCTCATCACTTATAAAGAAGAAATGCTAATTTATTAATAGAATTGAAAGCTGCAAAATCTCAAATGAAATTATATTTAAAATGAAAAAATGCATTTAAAAATATTCAGATAATTTGTAGCCATATATTATTTCTCTAGAATAGGTAGGTTCCATTAAATTAGCTAAAACAAACTGATTAAAATTGTGGAAAAGCTAGAGGAGGAGAGAGTGTACAGCATATGCTTTCCACAAATTCAACAGTAGATGACAAGGGATAGTTAATTGCATTGGAGGAGTTTCATTTGTATAGGTATAAAAGTAATTGCTTCACATCCCTTAATTGGTTGTTACAACCCTGAAGGAATTTGTTCTCAGCTGTACATCTTAAGGGCACTCTGCTTTTGGAGATGAGGACAGGCATTTTTTGAGACATCTAGGGATAGTTCCTGAGAAAGGCTGAATTTGGGAACTGGTGGTGTGATAGCTAGCTTCTCTGGAGGATCCTTTAGCACTCGTTTGATGGCAAGAGCCTTCCTGATGTGCTCACAGGCTTTTTGTGTGCACCACGCTCTGCTGCAGTTCTCCATGTCGGAGTGACTCTTGGTGGGCAAAAGGTCTGTTTTCAGTATTGGAGATGCAGTCTATGCAGTCTTTTCCACTGAACTCCTCCAGCAGCATTAACACTGGAGCTGGATCGACTTTCCATTGGTGCATGTCTCCCACAAGCATCAACCTAGTGCACAGCAGTTGCCATCTCCCAGCGGTGGGTTGCCTTTGGGTTAAGGTGGTACAGCAGTGTGGGGCTTGGCTTGGCTGTTTGCATAGATCCCCTGGAACATTTCTTAGAAATGGGGCCTTTTTAAAAAAAATGTTCATAAAACGTGCCTTAGTTATGAGGAGGCTGCCTTCTCTCAGAGCACTAAAGCTGAATTACCTGAGTTCTGCCTGCATAAAAGGGGTGGTCTTGTCCTCAGCATCTGAATCCCCAATATTACTTGCGTATTCCTTGAGTATAACCACACGCTGGCATCCCTGACCCAGTTTCAGACCAAGATGACCAGAGCTGCCTGTTTCCAGTGAGCTGTACTGTCACTTCTCTGCATGTCAGAGAACCAAGAGTGGCGTTCCTTGTTAGCTTTTAGATGAGGAAAAAAGCCATTAACAATAACAACAAAGCCAAGATAGTTCAGAAGCAGCTCAGCTTTTCTGGTTCAGCAGCTTTGGTTTAGTATCACAAAGAAATTTCTGAGGAATCCTCTCAATCTGGGGAGTACATTCAAAAAAAGATACCAGTCCGTTTGCTCTCAGAGCTTGTTTTAAAGGATGGAACATGCACAGTTTGCAAGGAACTTCAGTGAATTGCTGAATGTTTTTAATTAGATTGGAGCAAAAACCTACTGAGCAGGAAAACCTAGCCTGCCTCATCCTCTCATTTTCAAGCCTACTGGAACAAATGTGCTGTGAATATGAGTTGGAGAAACAATCATCATGTTGTGCTTCAGGGTTGACCGTTGTAGCAATAACATTAACGACATCATCGTGTTAGTGACCCAAAAGAGCTCGGGTGATGTACAGGGAGCTCAGCCGGGTAACCTTGCTGGTGGGAAAGATGGAGCCATGGACCGCATACAAGTGAGGTGACTGCTGTCATGCTCTGCATCCCACCCTCAGATGAGCAAGAAGGTGTGGGAGGAGCAGTTTGAGTTCTCTATTTTTACTGACATTTGTATGCTAAAAATGCACAAAATCCAACTCAGATTTCCCTCCCTTTACTGGCACTTCATAACACATAATCACCTTCCCAACCTGACTGGTCTGCAGATTGCTGGCAGTGAACCAGCAAAGCCAGGGCTAAACAACTGTGTCCATCACCAGTAAGACCACATACAAATGCCTGATTAAGAATTATGGAGGAGATCTAGTGAAAGGCTGTCATTATTAGAAAATTAATAGATTCAGTCTTTTGGAAGGTGTGAGACACTGTGTGTTATCCTTTGTGGGAAGGAGGGGGTATAGTTGACTTCCCCAACCTGATTCTTCAAAAGTGCTGGCAACCCTTCAGGTGAGGCATGGGCAAATAACTGCCCATCAGGCTTGCACATGAGTACTGCACACATGTGTAGGTACATGCTTACATTGAATGTAAGAAGCAGTGAATGGAAAACTTGCAGAGCCATGAACAGTCTTATGTGTAGGATTTAATAAACTTCTATATCACATCCTGACTTTAAAGAAGGAGCCTAGATATTTCTGCAGCTGCAGATCTTATTTTCTTTTCTGTGGGCAGGGACAGGGAGTATTTAAAGAAATACCTGCTCTGAAAAGTAGTCTATAGAGGGGATGAAAGGTGAAATTTCACTCAGAAAATCTTGAGGTGGGGGAAATTTCTCTGCCTTTTATGTCTCAAGTCACTACAGGCAAGGGAGCTGTTTGTGTTTATCTTGTATATGTACCCTGCGAGGAAGCAGGGTGTGCACAGACCCGAACAGAGGAGACGCTTTCTTCTTGTGTGGGTTGACACATTGAGCTTCATGCGTTTGATAACCTACAGCAGCAGCAAGAAACAATGTCCAGAAAGTTAAATCTGACTTCAGAGAGCTGCGTTAAGTAACAGGTGTCCAATTCAGATCTCCATCCTGCTTTACAGTACTAGCAACATACTTCTGTGGAAGCTGTCCCTGTTCACAGCCATATCAATAAGCTTAGAATCATGTACAGACGTTTCTCCAGTTCATACGGGGTGAGGGGTAAAGATAATAGGTATACAATTCCCTTCCCATTAGGAAAGGGCTGGGCGCTTGTCACCGGTTCATTTGGGGCAGTGGGAGGGGGTGTTGGGTATTACTGAAAGTGAATTATCTTGCTAGATTAAATTACCTTGGTTGTCTGTTTCACTTCTATTTCCAGTATCAGAGCCCCAGTAGGCATGCACAGCTGAATGCTGCTCTGCCCGAAGCGTGCAGCGTGAAGCAGTCGATGGAGTTAAGGGTGGCCCTGCTCCTGCTGGTGTCTTTGCAGGAAGAGGTGTGGTTGCTAGACCAAAAAACATTTTGTTCTAAGGTCCCTGAGAGATTTTTATTTCATTATACGGCTGAAAGATTGCCCCAGATAAGATGAAGCTGATCCTGGTGCCTTGCTAGCATTTATCTGTCTGTGCATCAGTTTGGTTTCTGTGTCTGCAGCAAGGAGAGCTGAACTGCTCCTGTCGGCGGAGGCTCGTAGCTGTGCAGTGGAAAATACAAAGCACTGATGCCCAGGGGATCGTGTGTGTTCTCAGGGCTGGAATGTCCACAGGAGATGCCTTGTCTTGTTCTCACTGGCCATGCAATAGGGAGGCTTTGCTCTGGATGTAGTCATTTTGGGTGTCTTAGGTAGGATGAGTCAGGACCTCATTTCGTATTTGAGTTCATAGTCATGGCTGAAATATGTGCATCGTGTGGTGGAAATGCTCGCTGCTAGTAAGGTACAGGTCTGACATGATGTGACCAGAGAGGGTCAGTGGTCATGGTTTTGTATACCTGTAACTGTCAGGTTGACTCACTGAAACTTGCTTTAGTACCTTCATGTACAACTAGAGTGTTTAGGCATGGGATGACTTGAGAGTGCCTCTGAATGGCAGGTGGGGACCTCTGTCTGTGCAAAGGAACTCTCTCAAGAGGGGCAAAAACCTAATAAAGGCTGGCAGAGGTGCTGTCCCCTTCTGCAACTGTTGGTACAACGGGACTTTGTCTCAGCACAGGACTTGAAACTATTAAAAAATGGTGCCAGTCAAGGCAGTACCATAGCCCCTGTGAGCTGTCATCCCTCTAAAATCCAGGTAGAGTGAGGGTTTTTTGTGTTGAGGGACCTGTCAGGCCATAACAAGGCTGAGGATGTTTGTTCCAGGTGGATAAAGGGAAGCTGCACCTTAGCAGCAAGCTGACTGTTTGCTCTTCTCTGCAGCCTCAGCTTTGCTCAAGCACCATGAAGAATTTGACCTGTAAAATTTCATGTCCTTCTGCAGTGTGTTTAAATAAAATATGATATTCCTTCGACCGTATATGCCTCAATGTCAGCAAAGAAGAAAGTATAATGCTGTCCAGCTAGAGGTCAAGGCAAGACTGTTGCAAACATCAGAAATTTAGTTGCTGTGAAATTTAAATAAGCAGTATGTTTGCTTATCCTCTCTTTCTCTTTCTATTTTCATTTTAAATACTTTTTTCAGTCATGCTTTGGCAGCTAATTTGTATATAGCAAAGGAGACCCAGAAGTTTGAAAGCCCAAGAGTAGTTATTCAGTCTACATCAAGGACAGGATCAAATCGTGGAGTCATGGTGGTCTGTTCTGGATGTAAACTATGGGAATCATAAAATGATTGTAAAGTCTAGTTTAGAAATTTGAAACAGTATTTCATCTATAAAAAAAGGAATTTACATTAAAAAATAATAACCTGGTGAACAAGAAATCATTTCAAACTAATCCCAGTTCCACCCATAATCTGTGCTCCAGTGTGGTTTGTTGCCTTCTGATGTGTTTCGTTTGGGCACTTGAATGCTGTGTATGCAGGGTAGCATTTGTTCCATGTTTCTGTGCGCATGAGCCGCTTAGCAAAAACTTCTGCACAAAATTCCTGCTTTAATAGGCCATGTTTCACAAAATTATTTATAACGTGGGACTGTTAACTGGGAAATATTAGTGTTTCAGGGGGAATTAACGTTTCAGGGGGGAAACCACCATTAAAGTTGCATGAACAGCTGTATGTCATTAAAATTGCCCAGTAAATATGCAGGTAGGTTGAAAAACTGTAGCAGATATTTTGGCAGCTAGTTATTGAAAACAAAGAAATACCAGACTTGCTTCTTTTTGGCTGCTTTTTGGCTTCTCTTTGGGCATTTAAAGTGGCTTCCAAATCTGGTAGGCGAAGTCAGTAAACTAGTTGCAGTAGTTTTTGTTGGTTTCTGTTGTTGAAGTTGAGAGGAAGTTCAGTCTGTGTCATCTTAATTCAAGGAGTTCCTTTAACCCTGGTTCATTTCTTGACTCACCTCCCTCATTTTCTCTCTCTGCCCTGGGAAGGTTGGTGGCTGCACAGGCTGCATCTGCTTCCTGTGCAGAAACCACAGAATTTTCTTCTTGTGCCCTGTTACTGCACTTAGGTCAGAACCTGTTTAAATGTGAATGGATTACCACTGCAAACAGGGCTGAGAAAAAACTTGTGTCAGTACCACATAGGCCTTGTTGTTTCCAACTCACAGCATGCACACACATATGGGATCCAGCATTGACTTGGTATTTTCATGTTGAGCTGACTAAGTAGTGATAGGTATTGTCATTTCCTTTAAAGGTATTTATTTAGTATAGAAGTTATGTTGACTTCCAGAGTATAGGATTATTTTTTTTGTCCCTAGTGATAAAAAGCTGTCAGAGGATGAGAAAGATCTGTCTGAAGACATGGCAAAAGTATCCAGTTACAGTGAGCCTAAATCAGTTAACCAGGACAAATCTATTTATATAGTGTATATGTATTTATTGCATATACAAATTGTGTGTGTGTGTATATATATATATAATTTTTTTTCACCACGAAGCCACAATGCTTTCAATTGGGCATTCTGCTGTCACAAGGCAGCAGGTAAGTGTCCCTGAGCATATAGCATCCTGTCATTTTGCTCAGACACATGAGGACAATCAGGAGTTATTACTAGTGTTTGATATTTAAAGTAGTGCTTTGTACTTAAGTAGGAGCATATAGAAGAGCCTATTAGAGTATAAAAGAAGCACATCCTATGAGCTTTCCAGCACTCACTTTGCAGTATTTTCTCATTATAGGCTGCTACAAGTGAGCCTGGGAAGTGTTTTTTAGACACTCGGTTTTTCTCCTCTTGCCTGAAACTGCAGGCTTAACTCATATCACAGTTAAATTCTGCTGTACCAGTCACTTTCATGGCAACTGCTTGCAGGGATTGTCACTTTACTGTGGGTTGAAGCCAAAGTCAATGGTGACGTGCCCCAGACAGTTGCTTAGCAGTGACAGTCCCAGGTGTGTGTGGGAAACAGGCTGCTTGCTCCTCTTGGTGGAGTCAGAGCTTCAGTGTGTTGTGGCTCCTGGGTTCTTAAAAGTTGTTTTGCTTCAGCTCCAGGAGCAGACAGATGAAAATGCTCTTTGTGCTGATAGGAAAAAAAAAAGGAACACTGAAATCCTTGGATGGGCGGAGAAGAATAACTTTTCTGGCAGCTTTCACGTATTTAAAAAATAAAAAATAAAACCCAAACAACAACAACAACAACAAAACCCACCCAAAAAAGAGAGAGTGAGGTCTGATGTACCTTACACTGCTTGCCGCGGCAGTTTCACGTATCTGCCATCCTGTGTAGTCCTGGATGCTGGTTCTGGTTCAGACAGGAGAGTGCCTTTGTGCTAATATCCACCAGGGTGCTGGAGTAACCAGTGTGCTATTGCTTGATTTCTCTTCCCTGACAGCTTCTCTTTTGCATAGAGATGCGTCTGGGGATTTGCTTGTTTTCTAGTGAAACAGCTAACCCATGCTCCTCCAAATGAAGTCATCAGTTGCTTTGGGTTTTTGTTTGTTTAGTGTTTGAAGTTCTTCATATAGGAATTTTCTGAGTTTGTATTGCAGTTTTATTTACACACATATATGGAGATAGGTAGGATGTTAAAAAAAAATAAAACCTGGAGCTCACATTGTGCTTCCTTCCTCATCCACATGCTGCCCCCAGCCTTTGTGCTTTGCTGTTCAAAGGCAGTTCAGAAAACAGACATTAAGGGAGTTGGAAGATTTTCCTATGTCTGGTCTTGTTCTTCATGCTCTTCATTAGAGAAAGTATTCCCAGTGTTAGTTTTGCTCCCCCACTGTGCTATTGGACGTCTATTTTAATTTTGTATGTGTCACTGATTGAAATTGTTGCAAAGATTTGGGGGGCGTGTATGTTTCCAAGGTCTCAAATACCTGTGTGCATCTCGCTATATGCTATGTCCTTGGAATAATATTCCCTATCAGTAGAACACTATGCTTTTTTTTATTACATTATGAGCTCTTGGATTCTGGAACCCTGTCTTGCTCCAGATTGAGTTGCCATAGGTTAATGCATTACCCAATGTTAGCTGAGCCACTGTCACTGTCCACGTGAGCTCTCAGTTGTATTCTTTGCAGATAATCCTGTTTGTAAATAGACACTGTTTACTAGCTCGGCGCTACAGAGGTACAGTAATAGAACTACTTACTGATGGATATTTTGCAGTGTGATTAAAAGGAGCAATGAAGAGAGATAAATACCTTGTGTGTTTTGCTTTATATCCTTCTGGGTTTTTTTCATTGCTCTTTCATTATGTTCAATGAGACATCCAGAAGTTTGCTTGGCTTCGAGGGGAGGTGGAGGCTTACACTGAAGTGTGGTGGTGTGTTAGTAGATTGGCAGTGCACCCCTCTGATGGTAAATGAGACATTCAAAATCTCCTTTTACTTCTAAGTGCAGTGTAATTTTCTCTGCTTATTTTTCACAGGAAGTTAAGGTTTAGGCATTAAGGAAGATGTGAATTGATCCAGGTGACTTACTGATTGATGGAAGCAGGGAATTGGCTGATTTTGTTAAACTGAATTTCTGAACACTTTGCTCTTCTATGGTTTGTGCTTCGCAGCCGCGATGGCCTTTCCACGCAGTGTGGTGCTAATGCGAGGTCTGCCTTCGCTCCTGGTAACTCCTCATCCTTTGGGGTATGTCTTAGGTCTTACATGGGCACAACAGCAATCTCAGAAGTTTTCTTTCAGTCCTGTTGGAACAGTAAATGAAGTACAGATCTGATGAACAGGAAAGCCTGTTTCCTTTCCTGACATCAGTTTGACATCAGGCTGACTTGTACACCTCTGCCTGTGTTTGGAAAAGGGTTCTGAAGGAAGAGGGGTGATGGGTTCTTGGGGGAGAGGCTAAAAGTCTCTGGTATTTTTTATTAATATTTGTAAAATTGCAGGGCATGTTTTTCATGTTGCTATACGTAGTGTCTTACTGTTTCAAATGACTCCCCAATGCTGTGTGCTGTGAGAGTCCTGAATTAAGTCCCTGATGATTACCTTTGCCTGGCACGTCAAACATCTTTAACAGTTGGACACTCAAGTGCTTTCCTCATTTAAAACCTTGATCTTTAAGTTGGAAGTAGCTTTTACTTTGTGAACCTTTGGATTGCTTCCATGGGGGTAATTATCCATGCAGTTTTGCTTCCTTGAGCATGTTCATCTGTACAGCAGTGATTAAAAGCAAAAAAAGCAAAAGAACAGTTTTTAAGTAATTCCTTACCTTCACGAGCACAGTTACCGTAATGATTAGCATTCCAAAGCTGATAGGTAGCCAAAAACTTTGATTGCTATTTCCATTTAGGAGAACCCTCTAATATGTTTGTTGTTTGTTTTTTTTTCCTGCCTACACTGCTGTTAGTTAAATTTTCATTAGAGGAATGGCTTCCTACTGGAAAACATCACTTTCTTCTAAATGCCCTGTTCTTTTGCTGAGTCTTCAGGTCTATTTGCTTGTTTCTGTGCCGATAGCCCTTGCACAGGGAGCCTATTAAAAAGCTGCACGCATAAATCCAGCTTACCTTACAGTCTTGTAGGTGATGAGTGTTTCTTCTCGCATTGCAGCACATTGCTATTGCATGCTGGTTACTGACCACTTTTCTCTGAAGTACTTGCGAGCAGCCAGTCGCACACTGTTTATCACCGCGGAACAGATAAGTGTATCTTCACTGCATGCTCACCCAACATGTGATTGAATTTTTTTTCTTTTCCAATAGAATTGATCAGATGGAGCAGTGGCAAGAAGAAAAGAATGAACAATGCATTGTAACAGAACCCAAAATACTATTTGTTGAATAGCATTGAATAAAGATCTATATCCAAGCAATTGCTCTGGGGCCTCTTTGTGTTTGAAATACTTGCTTGCAATGTTATCTCCTTTCTCAAAGGTAGTTCCACAAGAGTCTGGTGTTAATTGCTTTTCCCAGAAAAAGCAAAGGTATTACTTCTTATAGTCCAAAACAGCCCTGTTCCATTCTGATAGTATGATCTCAAACCCTTTTGAACATTTTGAGTTCAAAAGGGATATCACTAGTTAAGCTGGACAATTTTGAAGGAGATACGCAGTTAGTGAGTCATATTAAAGATGGAAGAGAAGGAAGGAGTAGTGACTGTTAGTGATATCTTATGAAGTCAAGTAACAAGACAGCACAATGGTAAATGAAATTCAGCAAAAGCATATGTCAGGTAGTGAAAAAAAATGCTTGGATATTTTGATGACCTCTTACTAAGATTTCTGCCAAGTGGTTTTACTTAAATTTCAATGTGAAATGCTGTACATAAGCATCTGTCAGGCTTCATAAAGAAAGGCCTGCATTTATTAGAAGTGTGCTATTATATAAAGACGGGTTCCTCACACCTGATTGGTGTAATCTTCCGTGTTTGCTGAGCACTCGGCAAGAAGATGTTGCAGAAGTACAGAGAAGAGCAGCAAGAAAGCTGAATATTCCTCTGTGAGAATAGATGAGCTCTCTGGTGGTAATAGCACATGAATTAAAAATCACATGATAAAGTGTGGTACTGGGGGAGAGGGGTAGTACCAATGAAAATCTTCTCTGTTCTCACAATGCAAAGTCAGGGGAGAAGCCAGAAAATCAAAAGGCATTGTACATAATAAGGTCTTTAGTGCACCATGTAATTAACCCATGAACACACTGCAGAAGATAGTGTTGATACTAGGACCAGGGAGGACCAGCAGGACCAGGAAGGTGATTGTCCCCCTGTACTTGGCACTGGTGAGGCCGCACCTGGAATCCTGTGTTCAGTTCTGGGCCCCTCACTACAAGAAGGACATTGAGAGGCTGGAGCGGGTCCAGAGAAGGGCAGCTAAGCTGGTGAAGGGCCTGGAGCACAGGTCTTGTGAGGAGTGGCTGAGGGAGCTGGGGTTGTTTAGCCTGGAGAAAAGGAGGCTCAGGGGAGACCTTATTACTCTCTACAACTCCCTGAAAGGAGGTTGGAGCCAGGGGTAGCCGGTCTCTTCTCCCAGGCGACAAATGATAGGAGAAGAGAGAATGGCCTGAAGTTGCATCACAGGAAGTTCAAGCTGTATATTAGAAGAAAGTTTTTTACAGAAAGGGTGGTCAGGCATTGGAACAGACTGCCCAGGGAGGTGGTGGACTCACCGTCCCTGAAGGTATTCAAAGAACATTTGGACGTGGCCCTTAGGGTCATGGTTTAGTGGTGGACTTGGCAGTCCTGGGTTGATGGTTGGACTCGATGACCTTGCAGGTCTTTTCCAACCAGAGTGATTCTATGATACTTTCCTAGGATTAAAATAAAGATCATATCTTGGATAGAAGGAATAAAACTCTTTAACCTAACTATGGTGAAACTGCTTGGGGTGACATACGGTAGAGCCTAGTAGAAACCTGCTTATGGGAGGTCATTTTCACATGACCAGAAATGTAATGTTATTGTTTCCTGCTATCCACATCCTAGAATTTCCTTTTTGAACTGCCTCTTTTTAAAGCACTTTGCAGAAAAATGGTTAGACTATCTTGACTTTAGTCCAGCCAAACCCATCCTGGAAATACACGTACCTTCTTGATAAGGCAAGAAGACAGACCTAATTAAGAGATCCTTAAAGCAGAAGCAATCCTTTTATCACAAAGCCATCGCACAATCATTGTGGTGTGTGCTGGGACACAAGAGCACATTGCTCACTACATGCAGGTGATGGAGAAGAGACCTAATGAGGATGCCTTTTGGCATGATCTGTTTTCAGCTATTCTACCAAGCTTTATTTAAATGACCTAAAGGTAGGTGACTCATAAATTTCTTGTGTAATAGCTATCCATACTGTCTAAGACCTCTGAGATTGTTCAGAGGACTCTCTGTAGTTATAGTTTGTGTGTTTTTAATACAGTCTACGGAAGGGCTAATTAAGAAACAACAAAAAAAAGCTCAGAAGCAGATAAAATATAGCAGTATATGGAGTTATTTGTTATGTCAATGCAATAGAGCATATGCCACCCCACAATGGAAAGCTAATTATTTTCCTGCTATAGCAGCTTGCTGCTGTGATACATCGCTGATGAATGGACTAGATGGAGGTTTGGCAACCACTAACATGAGTGAATAATTGTTTTTAAGACCACTTCATGGTGATGCTGAGGTCCAACACCAGGTAATGATTATGACAACTTAGAGGCAATTGTGCATCCATCATTTAGTATATGTATCTCTCTCTTTTTCCACAGATACTTAAATCTGATTATACGTGCACATCCCTAAGCACTCATACGTACTGTTGGAATATGTGAGGAAGTTTCATTACCTAGTTTGTAGCCTAAACATTAAATCTGCAGATTAGGTTTTGATTTCAGTCTGTTTAAATAAGGTATGTTTTCTTTCTCTCATGGCTGTCGTGTTTTGCTGTGATTAGGTAAGCTGCTAAAAAATGGAAGATTGGTCAGGTCCAAGCACTGGGGGAAGTGAGGTCCAGATGTGTTGCCAAAGGCTGCTGGGCTTGCTGGCAAGCAGGCATTTGTTGAGTGCAACATTTATATGCCTGTGGTGCTGAAAAATAACCACTTCTGTGATTTTTCTTGCTGGCAGCTCATTCAGCAGAGAATTTTTATCCGTTGCACAGTTTTCATTACAAGCAGGTGATGTATGTGTCAGTATGAGAGGACTTCTTTGTTTCACATCAGTTGAGTGTTTAATCTTCAGTCTTCTTAGTTAATTTTGTTCTGACAGCTGATTCTTTCCAATCAAAATGACTGGAGAGACAAGTCAATTATCTTGAAATACGTGGGTTTGTGTTTGTGCCTGGGTATGACTGATTAGGCTTTGGCTCTGAGGTCTGTTGTGGTGCACGCTCCCTCGGGGCCCTGGTGCTCTCTCCCTGGCTGTGCTGCTGTCTGTGCAGTCACCTGGCTACGGCTGTGCACCAGAAGACGCTTCCATGTGGTATCAGCTAAGTGGAGGAGCAGTCTAGAAACTTTTACAGTCCTTGAAGCAAGTTTTGGGGAGAGCAGAAGCTTTCTAGACACTGGTTTTGAGGACTGCTACCAGAGACAAGTATTCAGAATGGATAGCTGACAGAAAGTGAAAATCTCCCCTGACACAAGTTAGCATAAATGGATTACAACATCTGGACAGTGCAAAGGGGAGCTTTGTAGATTCAGGTGACATAAAACCCACTCATATCTACCCCAGGCTGGGATCAGCTCCAAAGGTGGTTTCACCCTTTGAGGTCAAGCTGGCAGATTTCTAGCCTTCTGACTAAGTGTGTTCTTTATACATGTCTGTGTGTATACACATATGTTTACATACACATCCCACAGGGGTCATCAGACACCATGCTTACTGAAAGTGCTTCCCACTTTTGAAACTCCCTCTCGAAATGCTTCCCTGTAGTGGGCCATGGCCTTCACCCTCTTGCTTCACCTCCCAGACATTGAATCACAGAATGGAAGGGGTTGGAAGGGACCTCTGGAGGTCATCTAGTCCACCCCCACTGCTATAGCAGGTTCACCTAGAGCACAGGATCATGTCCAGGCAGGTTTTGGATATCTTCAGAGAAGGAGACTCCACAACCTCTCGGGGCAGCCTGTTCCAGTGCTCTGTCACCGTCAGGGTAAAGAAGCTTTTCCTCATGTTTAGATGGAACTTACTGTGTTCTAGTTTATGCCCGTTGCCCCTTGTCCTGTCAGTGGCCACCACTGAGAAGAATCTGGCCCCATCTTCCTGACACCTACCCTTTAGATATTTATAAGCATTGATAACATCCCCTCTCAGTTTTCTCTTCTCCAGGCTAAACAGACCCAGGTCTCTCAGCCTTTCCTCATAAGAAGGATGCTCCAGTCCCCTCATCATCTCTGTAGCCCTTTGATGTACTCTCTCCAGTAGTTCCTTGTCTTTCTTGAACTGGGGAGCCCAGAAGTGGACACAGGACTCCAGATGTGGCCTCACCAGGGCAGAATAGAGGGGGAGGAGAACCTGCCTCAACCTGCTGGCCACACTCTTCTTAATGCACCCCAGGATACCACTGGCCTTCTTGGCCACAAGGGCACATTCCTGGCTTGTGGTTAACTTGTTGTCCACCAGAACTCCAGGTCCTTCTCCCCAGTGCTGCTTTTCCCTAACCTGTAGTGGTGCCTGGGGTTATTCCTCCCCAGGTGCAGGACTTTACACTTGCCCTTGTTGAACTTCATGAGGTTCCTCTCCGCCCTACACTTCAGCCTGTCCAGGTCCCACTGAATGGCAGCACAGCCTTCTGCTGTGTCAGCCACTCCTCCCATTTCGGTATCATCAGCAAACTTGCTGAGGGTGCACCCTGTTCCTTCATCGAGATCATTGATGAATATGTTGAACAAGACTGGACCCAGTACTGACCCCTGGGGGACACCACTAGCTACAGGCCTCCAGCTAGATTCCTCACCACTGATCACAACCCTCTGAGCTCTCAGCCAGTTCTCAATCGGACTCACTGTCCACTCGTCTCACCCACACTTCTTAAGCTTCCCTATGAGGATGCTGTGGGAGACTGTGCTGTGGGAGACTTGCTGAAGTCAAGGTAGACAACATCCACTGCTCTCCACTCATCAACCCAGCCAGTCATGCCATCGTAGAAGGCTATCAGATTGAAGCATGATTTCCCTTTGGTGGACCCATGCTGACTACTCCTGATAGCCTTCTTTTCCTCCACATGTTTAGAGGTGACATCCAGAATGAGCTGTTCTATCACTTTACCAGGGATGGAGGTGAGGCTGACTGGCCTCTAGTTTACTGGGTTCTCCTTGCCTTCTTTAAAGACTAGAGTGACATTGGTTTTCTTCCAGTCCTCAGGCACTTGTCCTGTTCTCCATGACCTTTCAAAGATAGTGGAGAGTGGCCTAGGGATGATGTCTGCCAGCTCCCTCAGCACTCGTGGGTGCATCCCTTCGGGGCCCATGGATCTGTGGGTGTCCAGTTTGTCTAAATGATCTCTCACCCAGTCTTCCTTGACCAAGGGGAAGTCTTCCTTTCTTCAGACCTTCTCTCCTACCTCCGGGGTCTGGATCTCCTGAGAGCCAGCCTTAGTAGTAAAGACTGAAGCAAAGAAGGCGTTCAGTAACACTGCCTTCTCTGTATCCTTTGTCACATGGGCACCTGCCTCATTCAGCAGTGAGCCCACATTTTCTCTAGTTGTCCTTTTGCTACTGATGTACTTGAAGAAGCCCTCTTGTTGTCCTTGATGTCCCTTGCCAGATTTAGTTCCAAGCAGGCCTTAACTTTACTCACTGAATTCCTACATACTCACAGTATTCCTGTTTTCCTCCCAGGTGGCCAGTCCCTTTTTCCATATTCTGTAAACTTCCTTCTTCTATTTGAGTTTTTGCAGCAGCATCCATGCAGGTCTGTTGCCTCTTTTGCTTGGTTTCTTACTTGTAGTGGTGCATTGGTCTTGAGCTTGGAGGAAGTGGTGCTTGAATACTGACCAGCTCTTTTGGACCCCCCTACCTTCTAGAGTCCTAATGCATGGGATTTCTCCAAGTAGTTCCTTGAAGAGACCAAAAATAGCTCTCCTGAAGTCCAGGGTTGTAATCCTACTTAATGATCTTCATCCTCCACATATGATCCTGAACTCTGCCATCTCATGGTCACTGCAGCCAAGGCTGCCCCCAACCTTCACATCCGCAACCCCCTCTTCTTTCTTTGTTAGTACAAGGTCCAGCAGCACACCTCTTTTCATTGTCTCCTCGAGCACCCGTGTCAAAAAGTTATCACCAATTCTCTGCAGGAACCTCCTGGACTGTGCATGCCTGGCTGTGTAGCCTTTCCAGCAAATATCAGCGTGGTTGAAGTCCCCCATGAGAACCGGGGCTTCTGATTGTGAGGCTACTTTCATCTGATTGTAGAAAGCCTCATCAACTTCCTCATCCTGATCAGGTAGCCTGTAGTAAACACCCATAACAATGTCTCCCTTGTTAGCCTGCCCCTTAATTCTTACCCATAAGCTCTCATCTCACTCATCACCCATCCCTAGGCTGAGCACAATATATTCCAGTTGCTCTCTCACATAAAGAGCAACTCTACCACCTCACCTTGCTTGACCTGTCTTTCCTAGAAAGTACATAGCTATCCATGACAGCATTCCAGTCACACGAGCTATCTGTAATTACAGTGTAATTACAGTGGGGTTATGGCTGCACAACCACACACAGATCTCTAATTCATCCTGTTTATTCCATGCTGCATGCATTGGTGTGCAGGTGTTTTGATGCAGTGAGTGCTGATTTACCTCCAGATAAATGACAAGATGATTTGATCTATTATCTTTTTGTCCCTCCCTGCTTACTTGCCTGTTTTATAGTTAAAAATCTGTGTTCCTTTTTGAATTTGCAGGTTAGTTCATTAGCAGAGTTCCAATTGAATAGGCGTTAAAATAATTTTCAGCCAGGGGTTGGGAGCAGAAATTAGATGCACAGATACTGCTATGATTCTGTTGTGATTGGCTGGTTTTTGTCCGTAGGCAGGTGGATATATAGAAGGTGATGTCCCTGTATACGAATGCATCTTGTGTGGAGTCTGAGACATAAAACTTCCTCACCAAAGCCTTGCCTCTAACTTTGGCATAGGCCCCTTCAATCCCCTTTTAATAGCACAGTCAAAGAAGAACTGTATGGAAAGGGCAGATCTCGCTGTGAGTTGAATTTGAGTATTTATTCATTTTGATTTTTGAAACGTGTGTGTATTGTTAAAATAAGGATTAGTTTTCGATGCCCAATTTTTCTTTGTAGAAGGTATGTATATGGATTTAAGTCTTAAATAGCAAGGTGGATCCATTCATGCAAGAACATCCAGTGTGTGGTCAGGTGGAGCTGCATGTCTGTATTCAGGTGTGTGGTGTGTTTGTAGGCTGTGCTCATAGAAAGCTTCTTGATAGACTAAAGCTGCCTGAGAATGCCAGGCCACAAGAGTACAAGAAAAGATGCTGCCAATTGCTGCAACTCACTGAGCCAGCCCTGATCTCCTTGGGAGTGATGGGACTCTAGAGGACTTGCTGTTATCTTCTGCCTGTGAACTTTCAGAGCTGCTTGTCTGTGGGGTTACAGTGCGTGCTTTATTCATAGCAGGTTGTGCTTAGCAACAACTGGCACTGTGTCTAATCCTTTCTGGTTTAGGGCATATGAAATAGAATTGTATGACATGACAATGCCTGGAAAACAACAGAGTAGCCTCATGTGGATGTGATTATTCATCAGTATGGGTTTGAACTTTGTGGAACACATCGAGGAAGGAGACATAGGCTTGATGGAGAAAGGAAGGAAACCTCCCTGATTGCAGGGAGAGTGCAGTGTCTCATGCCATCTTTGTAACTCTAAAATAATGAACTTATTTTCAAACATAAGATTATTTTATTATATTTATCTTTGTAATGCCAGATAAAGTAGTGTTATTTAAATGGGTATCATGCCTTCCATTTATGGAACGTGAAATGACATTTGCATTTTGTGCTGTCTCAAAGCCTGGACTTCCCCAAAATTGCTTTAGTGTGACAAACCAGCTTTGGTGATAATTAAAGAGAGAATAGCTTAGCATAAATGTATATATATTTGCTTTCATCATTTTCATAGAAAGACAGCTGAGTAGTTTCCAGCAGTGAACTCAAAGTGCTTGTTTTCCATAAAGAAAATTTAAGAAATATTTAAGAGTACCCAAAACCCAACAATTTCAGCCCTCACACAATGCAGCCACAGCATGCTGGATGAGTCAGTAGAGATGGGTTTCCATGGATTTCTAGGGAGTTTGATAACATGACACAGATTTATTCAGTCAACCTCCATTTCTGGGGTATTTTTATTAGCAAGGTCAGTGATCTGTCTGAGCCTAATTATCCCATCTGGCGAGTGTGCTTGAGGCACACAAGCTTCCTGCAGTTCATATGCACAAAGAAATGATGTGGTTAGCAAGTTAGTTATTCAGCTCTGACTCTTCAGCTGAATGGAAAGATATCTGCTGGCAGCTGCATTGCCCAGGGTAGCCTTCAATGTGGCTCTGGGAAAGGACTCGAGTTTCATCTCCGGCTTTATGGGGAGAGCTTCCTCTACTGCTCTCCTGTTGGGACTCTTGTTTTCATTCTGGTTGTTTTAACTAATTCTTTTCATGATCTTAGAGGGCAGTTTAAAGCTGTGTGTTGATTCAAAACTTCTTTTCAGTTTTTCGAAAGTTTCTTTCATTCTTCTGGTACCACTGAAACGTTAGGTGGACTTCAGAAAGACCTCCAGGTCTTCAAGATGTGACAACATGCAGCTAGCATTGTCTATTTCAAGTCTTTATGCAGACCTCCAAGAGCACAGTATGTGTATGCAGCCCAGCCATCTCCAACACAGTTCAGCCACATGGTGCCTCTGTAATGCGTAGAAGTAGTGTTGGACAAGAATGCTGGTGGAGCAACTCTTGGGTTATACAGGATGTTTCAAAAGGATGAACCCATTTGAAATGAACCTTCAATTGAAATAGAGTCCATCTTTCTGAAACATCCTGTATATTAACATACAAGCTGCTAAACCCCTCCATTCTGTCCTAGGTCATCGATTCAAAATGCCAGCCAAAATGAATATGGATTACAGATAGTCAGTATATTTAAACTTTCATCAAGACTAGGTGAAAAACTGAAATCTTTAGAGACATCATTATTAATGAAGCCTCTCAGTCATATGCAATAATGCAGATATATATTTTGAGACATCTTTTTCCATGCTTTGTAATCCTATTTCAGTTCTGAAAAGAATGTAATATAATTCTTGCTGGAAAATGTTTTAGATAAATCTATGAATTCAGTCAAAGCTGTATGCCTTTTATCTGATCCTAAGCTCTTTCATTAGTGGCTCTTGACAAAACAGTGCTAGGTAGAAGGCGACAGTCAAACTGATAAAAATCCAATTATCTTTGTTTAACCAGAAACAGGTGTGCAGTCTAGGTATTTTCTCTATGAGCTTTGAGACTGCTGACGGAACTGAGATAGATCTGTAGCTATCAGGTTTACAGCTTGAATTCTGTCACCAGCCATTTTCCCACAAGTATGAACTATATCTGTTAGTGGAGGCACAGAGTAAAGCCATCCCAAACTGTGATAAAGATTTTATGCACTAAAACAATAAAAGAAAATTAAATATTATTGTATTGTACTGATCTATAGAGGCTTTGAAAAACTGTAATAGGGGAAGGAAAACTCAAAGGAAAAGCTTGCTTTTTTTTCCCCACATCTGCCTAGAATAATTTTGTAAATGAGTAAAACAGAGTGAGCCAGCCCTTGTTATGTGTGTGTTTGTAAACATGCAGACTTGTAGAGAGAGTAAATCCTTCTTTCCTGGTGCTGCAATGAAAATGTGGGTGCTTTTTCTAGTATAGTTTTTGAAACCTGAAATGTTTCAAGAAGCAGCTTGTCACTGCTTTATTTGGAAGATAACTCAGAAAAAGTCTTGGCTATATGGAACAAAGTAGTATTGTTTCCTTGCCTGATAAATGTGATTTGGTACACTGGTCCAGTAAGCAATTATAATTGCACATATTTCTCAATCATTTAAGCTGATCTTAATTCTGCCAACATCATAGTTCAAATAGTGCTGAAGTGATATAAGGAAAGGAAATGGAAGCTATGGGAATGATGAAAAAATGAGAGAAAGGAATGAAGAGGAAGAAAGGGTGGAGAATGAGTCAAGGAAGATGGGAGAGGGAGAATTAAACTATGGCAAGCTGAAGAAAAAGGTTGTGTACCCATAGTGAGGTAGGCAAGAGGTGCACTTACTGGCAGTCTAATGTGTGTTCTTGTTCTCTGTGTTTGGGAGGGAAGAAAATACCCGGGCACGGGATGAAGTCCAAATGTTTGCAAGTGAAGAATTAGGGAGTGTGAGGCATGGAAAGCTGTTCCGTGTTGGCCCTATATTCTGCACAGAGCCTGTGTGTGCTTGGCTGGGTATAATAACCCTGCAAGGTAGACAGGAACAAGCCGCACGGTGCCCACGCCGCTGTCTTCCCTGAATCCAACCCCCTCTCCTGCTAGCACTAGATTTATTTCATTGTTTTAATCACCCTCAACAAAGTCATCCATCAGTGTCTTGAAACTTTCCTCCTAGGATAAGAGCTAAGCAGCCATTTTATTGATGAGCTCATTGAGATTTTATATGCGTCTGACAGTAGCTTTCATCACAGCACAGTTCTGTTGCTTTGGCAGGAGAATTTTATCCAAAACATACAAAACAAAGTGGGGGCTTGGCACAGCTAAATGTTTATTATATAAAAAAAGAAAAGGAAAGGTGATAGAGATCTGTAGTCAGTAGAGGGACTGAAGTATTCAAGAAATACAACTATTAGCTGAAAATTCATAGGATGTTGTTTGTTTGTTTTTTAATTAGTTATTGCCTTTAGTCATAATAGATTTTTCATGACATTGGAACTACTTGTGAGCCGCAGTGGATCTTTAGGAAAGATTATATGATTTCACTTCTGAGTTGTTTTTCCTGGGCAAACAGACATGATGTTTCTTTGTTGGCAAAAGGTTTCAGTGCTGCAGGTTGTAAAGATACCATTTTGTATCACAGGGAAACTGGTTAGGTTTCTCTGGAAGAGTGGAGGAAAGAGAAGAAGCTGTAAGATCCAGCCCTACATGTAAAGTATCCTCTAAGTTCAACATCATAATCAAATTCTGTGTGATGTATTTTATGGACTCCCAGATTTTCAGTGTTGAGAGCAGTAATCCTGAGCGTAGGAGACTCAAGGAATGGGGATCCAATGATGTCTTATCCAAGGAGTCCATGACATCCCTATACTCTGTTGTTTAAGGGAAGACCATGATACCCAGTTCTGTTTGTAACTATCAACAGTGGTGTTGGCTGGGAAAAAGAACTATTTGAGATTTGGGGAATTATTTACTTTTTCTTCCTCTTTCATTTAAAGAGACAGTGCCTGTTTCAAATGGGAAGTGGTGAAACAAGCATTTCTGATCTGTCTGGTGACACCTGTATCTCATGTGAAGCTTTTGGCAGTGATAATGGATTTATTGGATAACATGACTCCCTCCCAGCTGCCTTTGCATGATTTAATGTTTACTTGCATAAGTAATTCAAAAAGAGACTTCCAGACTCAGGGCAGCTTTTACTAGGACTGTGATTGGATTGTTTATGTTGGCAACAGCACTAGAGACCCAAAATCCAGGACTAGGACTAGGTTAGGTAGTAAGTATTATGTGAATTAAGAGTAAAAAGTAAATCCCTGTTTTAACAAGTTTACAGTCTAACTGCATATTGTTCGTAAGAAGTACATTGTTAGTTTTATAAATGCAGTTCTTAATGCCACAGTCCTCAAACTGTCTATTGCTAAACTATCAATTGCTATCACATACACAGTGGTTTTCTCACCCTGACACACCACCTTCAATAGCCACAAAATAAGGGGATTTGGGTAGCACTGGAGGTGTGTATCAAGTATGGAGGGAAAAAAAAATCTGATCACTGTTATTATCCATGAATGGGACAACTCAGTACAGTATCTTGGTAATCCTGTGCCAACATTAAATTTGGAAGTACTGAAAAAATGAAGGATAACGTCAGTCCTTCATCTGGAAGTTTAGCCAGTGAATGAAGCAAGGAACCTTTAGCACACCTTTAAAAGTAATTATTATTCATTAATATGCTTATTCCAGTTTATTAAGATTGCTTATTTGACCCTAACTTCAGTTTCTTCAATTGTTTTCATTAAGCCACAAAGAAGGTGTAAATGTTTAAGTAGATTAGGAACTTTCCACTTCTGCATCCAATCTGTTGGAATACGTGTGCTTAGCCATGCGTTAGTGCCATCAGTATTGCCTTGCTGCCTGGTTTATTGGGAAAAAAAAAGTATAAAAGGTATTCTTAAGTAAGGATTTACATTCAAATGAAGGTGAGGTGTCTCAGGTTTTTTTCTTGTTTAGTATAATTTTAATTGCCAACTTTCTGAGTCAGTGGTTTGGACTGTAGCCAGGCTAGATTTGGGTCATTGCCTATTTGTAGTGTTTTCAAAATAGACAGTGCAGGTGTTGAGTTGTGTGTACACTTATAAATGTTTCCTGTGGACTTACGCTTTGTGCAGTTGTGCAGTATGGTAGAATTCAGATCGCCATTCTAACAATCTTACAGATTTTATTTAGCACAACTGCAAGGAAGGGGTTCCTTGTCCTATGTATAGACATGTAAATACAGTGATAGTGCTTTGAGTTGCCAAGACTGATTTGGCTGTGTTGCATGGTTTGTTGCGTCCAGTCCTAACAGTTTGAAATTAGGATAGACTGTTTTCTAAACAGTTTTTTTCTAAACTTATCTCTGGAGGAAAAAAAAAACCAAACAGCTGACAAAAAACCCCAACAAAAACACAAGGAAGAAAACACCAAGACAGTACAACAGCACTGCAGAAGGATCCTTGTCTAAGACAAGGTCCTCTGTTGCTACCCATAGTAAATATCAACAGTTGCATTTCACCATAGAAAAAAAATGTGACATTACCCACTTTACTGTATATATTAGACTCCCTTTGCAGAGAAGAGTTATTTTATTTTATAATGGAAGGACAGCTGTGAGGTGAGAAAGCAGTCAGCCCCTGCTCTGAACAACTCACACCTTAAGTAAATAATTGTGCAAGCATTAGAATGGAGAAGGAGGATGGCGACACTGAGTTTGCGCAAATGCCATCTTGTGTGTGAAGGTGCTCTGTACCTCAGTACTTCTTAGTGCTGAAGGTGTTCAAGGTATTAGAACTGTTCAGAAGGTCTCTTTTTCACTTCTGCCACCTGTGAGTTTAACCCTCTGCCAAGCTGTTGTCCTACATGTCAACAGCTGACCTGGAGCATGTCACACAATGGGAGATGATAGCACCATCTTTCTGTGTCTCCCAAGCTGAGATGACATGGATGGCTTGGAAAGGTTTAACCAAGGAGAAGTCCCTGCACCCTTCCTTCAAGCAAGGCTTCAGGTTCCTTGAGGTGCTGCCCAGTCTTCTCCAAGATGTTCAGGCCTCTCCATGTCCTATCTTTGGCCTGTAGGTTCCTGCACTTTTCAAGCTCCTGCTCGCCCATGAAGATGCGGTAGGTTTTGGGGGCAGGAACTCCCTTCCCTTCAGCTCTTCACATGTGGATTGCTGCTAACTACTCTTCTGGCTTCCAGGTGTCCCAGCTAGCAAAACAGGGTGAACCTTAGTCCCAGCAGCTGGTGTAGCGTGAAACAACTGGCAATGGAGAAACCAACACCTGAGAGAAATAACACAGGACTCTGCACAGGGTGTTTACACATTATCTGGAGCTGAAGGCATGAGCTACTGCAGTGCCAGGGGCAGCCAAGGCGGCCAGCAGTGCTCAACAAGGAGCAGCTGCGGCACCAGCAAGCCACCATCACTCAGTGCAGGGTAGAAGCGAATTATCTATGCATGGCCTTGCTTTTTAAAGGATATATATTAGTATGCAGGAGTGTGGTACTCAGGTGTGCCATCCGATCAGCCGGTTGTGAAGTTGTTAAGCTCCATGTTAAGCTCCGGTGGAAATCAGGACAAAACTGGCAGCGGAGAATTGGTGTGCCGGAGCTGTTGTTCATTTTCTCTGGAAGTAATTTTTGGATTACTGATAATTAGAGGATATGTTGACTCAATTGCCTCTGCTTTGTAGCTAACAATTATTTGAAAAGGAAATGAAGTGACCTCTGAGCAAGGCTGTGCTGGCTGCTCTGAACAAGGGGTGTCTCTACAGCAATCGTGTCCCCAGCCGTAGGTTTAGGATTGCACATCTTTTTTGCTTCAGGTTTAACATCATTTAAAATTAACAGGAAGACTGAAGGGCGTAGGATGAAGGGGAAAGTGTGATGGAAAGCTGGATGTCATTAAACTGAAAAATCCTCTGTTAGAAAGTGTGCAGTCTTTGATGTCTTGGTTGTTTAGATCACATAGCATTAAAAATGGGATTAAAAACATGTTCATTTTGTACATCATATCTCCATCATTACAAGCACTTTCAAGTTGGAGTCAGTTAAGGAGCTTTAATGATAATGACCCAATTATTTTTAAGACTTGGTAGTAAACATATCATGTCAATGTTTTAAGCATTTGAATTAATGATTTCAGTTTTACAACTTGCAAAAGCTACTGTAAGAAATAAGCATGCCGTATGAAATTCCATTAGCCAGGCACACTTTAATCATACTCTATTCTTGTTACACCAGGAAGCATTAATTAAAGTTGGAAGCCCGTAAGTAATTATTTCTTTCCTTGCAGTTTTCTTTGAATGACATAATTATGTTAAAATCCTGCATGAAGGTTGTGTTTAAGGGTGATTTAAATGTCAGTGAATAGTTTTCAGTCTGTCCGAGGCAAGGAACCACAAACTGGTGTTTTCTTATGTGGGATGCTGTCACAGTTGCACCATCCTTTATTTTCTTGAATTTGATTATTAGAGTTTTGGATTACTTCCTTAGAAGGGGATTAGAGAATTAAAATGTATGTTTTATAATTAGTGTGAGATGACCACAGACCCTGCTAATAGTCTTTTGGGGACGGTAGTGATCCTGGTCAGGTGATATTACAGATACCATCATCTCCTCTGTAATAACTGTCCATAAGCACAGGCCCAAGAGTAATAATACTCTGAAGTAGTTTGTCTCTTTTATTGAGTTTTGAGGTGCAAGCAGCTCTATTCGTTGCAGGGAGCCAACTCCACTGCTGCTCCAAGCTGCCTGAGAGCCTGGCAAAGTCCTGAGCCTCAGTCAGATTTGTCAGACACTGCCTTGGGCCAGGTGGACTTGCTGCTCCTTAAAACAGCTGCAGTTTCTCTTTTAGGCAAAGATTCAAAAGAAGGGGCTAAAGAACTAAAACCAAGTTCATCTCAATTGTCCTGCTGTTCTCTCATCTACAGTTGTTTTGCTCCAGTACAACCCTGTCCAAACAGAGGTACCCGGCGTGGTGTGACTGAGAGGGCCGTGCTGGTTATGTGGAGAAAGAAGTCTGTGCTTGTGCACTCATTTATTTATTTTGTAAGGGAGGCTGAGCTCTTGCTTGGTGTTTTCTGGATAGCATAATGTTTTCTAAAAACCAACCAAACAAAAACCCCCAATGAGTCATGATGAAGCCTATAGCTTTAAATTTCATTTTGCAGAACAAGGACTTTGTCAGTCTTTTTCTGTTCTCCTTTGCTCTGAGTTTTCATGCCACATGAATCAAGACTGTCCGCTGCCAGGACCAAGTATTCAGCGTGCACTGTGGAAAGGTGAAGGCTGACAGAGCTGGGCTTTCCTGCAGTATCAAAAGTGAACCATGCAGAGCCAATGGCCTGAACACCCTGCCCGTGAAGTGTGGTCTTCCTTTTCTCAGGCTGGATAGTGGGCAGCTAGAGCACGTGTATAACCCTGCAACTTGTACACTGCTTTAGTGTTAAAAACAATATCAGTTGCTTCTGAAGAAGCATAGTATGCCAAACCTGGCAAGTATGTAAAAGAAGTTGTTATTTTCATTGACAGTCTTCTATTTCCTAATATATTTTAATATTTTAACCATATACATATATTTTATCTCTGATTTAGACTATTAAGTAGAATGCTATCTTTCTCTTTACATTTTCTGCAGCATAGACATATAGTGTAATATATAATTATATGTACAGTACATTATATAATAATGTACTATATCATACAGCATTCAGTTATATGTGCATGTACACACACACACATATATGTGTGCATATACGTGTTCTTAATTTTGAAGCCCCTGCTCCTGCAGTGAGTTTTGGTGTAATTTCAGTACCTCAATGCTGCTGAAAGACTGCCATAATACAAGGTAAATATATTTCAGACTATGCTTCTAAACAGGTAGGCATCATCCACCAGTCTGTTTTAGTCATTGAGCTGTAATCAGAAATTTCAGCTGTTGTTACAGCCTGAGGTAACAAACTTTTGGTTTGTTTTTTGGATTGTGCCTGTTTGTAGGTTCTGGTTTGGGCTTGACCACCTCTCATTGGTAGCCTAGGACTGATGAATACATTCTTAATGATGGCACCCAATAATATATACACTAGCAACATTTTCATTTAAATTAAACAAAAAAAAATGAAAGTTTAATATAAGTATCCATAGATGACAACTTTGAAATACTAGAGGGGAACTAAACAATTCTGTGACTGATTGGGTAAGAAAGGGTACAAACTCCTTTCGAAAGCTCCAGGCTACTTTAGAATCCACTGAATTTCCAGTCTTCCTTCTAGTATTAGCTATCCATCCGTAACTTCTTAGTCCTGACAGGAGAAGTTTGCGATGCAGGAGCTGTCTCCAGCAGATAGAGTGAATCAGGTTGTGTTTTGGCAAGGAAGAGTTTGTAGCAGTGTTACTTGATCACAGTCATTGTGCTTTCAGAGTTGTGGAGATTGCATATGAATTCCTGAAGTTTGTGCAAGAGAATAGTGAAAGGACTGTGTGCATTCACACACATAAAGAGGAACATATTCCCCAACAAGCATTTCTCCAAATATTTCAATAATAACAGTTTTGTCTGCAAGTGCACTAATAGATTATCACACCAAAGAGACATTTTGATCTCTCACTGTTTTTCAGATTGTGAGCCCATATGTTAGTGTGATTTAACCTTTGGTTAATTTGTGTTGCACGTTCTAAATTTCTGGTATTCTGGACATGTAACATCATTGCAGAACCTGAGCAGAATGCCATGCGTGTGTTCATGTAGCACTAGTCCTAGGACTGACTTGCGTCCTTTGTGTGTAGGATGAAACACAAGCAAAGCCATTTGTTTGTGGTGTACAGGTGGTTTGAGAAGCAGGATTTTCTTGCAGGGTTTTTTGGTTAGCTGAAGAACTGAGAAGAACTCACCAAACACATGGAGACACCTGTTCTGTAGCACCTCTCTGTTGTTAGATAGGTTGGGCTAGCTTTTATTGACCCACAGGTTCATAAGACTTCAGTAAGTGTTGATGAGATGGTAGGTTGTTCCCTCTGTTGTCGTAACCTGCATCTGTTTGCACCAAGTGAATGCTTTTGCACCATCCTGTATTTTATGCTAGACCATTTTAGGAAATTGCCTTTTAACATAAAGCATGATGTAAGTTCAAAGATTTTTTGCACTTCCATGTAGAGCTGATGTTGGAGACATTCCAGAAACTTTATAGATGTTTTGTTAACTTCATCAATTCTTTGAATCATATTCAATTTATCAATAATTATGTAGATGGCCTTGAAAGGTTTTCAGTAGGGCTTGTTCTGTACTGTTCTTCTAAATAAAATTGCCCATTTTGGTTTTCTTAGAGTCCCATCTACTGTTAGCAGCATAGAAGGAAATGGGCCAATGCAAATTTGTCAGAGACTTTCTTATATCCGGCTCTTTCTGGTCTATTAGAAAGAGGTCTGAACTAATTTCTTGAGATCTTCACAAAGCTCTTTCTGCAGAGCTCTGAAAACATGCTTCTACTGGAACAGCTGATCGGAACACTGAAGTGGTGGAAGATGGCTTTCAAGGTGACTCTTAGTGAAAATACTGAATATTTGCTTTTCTACTCTGTGTAGTCAGTGTATCACCAGCAACATCTGGTAGAATTAACTGATGCGTTAACAGACAAACAGGACCTGCTCGAGCAGCATTTGTTGGATTTTTTTCAAAGTGCTTAAGAGCTGCAAGAAAAAGGCCTTAATACCTGAGCAATCTTTCAGATACTAAATATCTGCCCAACTTGCACATGTCCTTAGGGCTTGTTCTGTTACAACACGTCCCTCAGCAATCTTCAACAAGTCCTTTGACAGCCAAAAAAATGTGATATATCTGAATAAATTCCCAAGGCAATAGTATTTTACCTGAATTCAAAATTTTGCCAAGAGCTGGAATTGCACTTTCCATGCAGATCTGGGCAACTTAGAGAAAAACATTCAGTGGAGGTATGTCCTGTGGACAGCTGAAACTTGCATCTTCTGTAGTATGCCTTGTACTGTCCTGCACATTTGGAAAAATTTGTTAAGAATGTAGCTGCTGAACAAATATGTGATGTGTTTCAAGCAGGTTTGGGGTTTTTTTTGGGGTTTTTTTGTTTTTAGATGGCTCAAAACCTGTGGACTGATAGCAACTGAAGTATGAACAAAATTGGCAAACAAAATTGACACTAGGGCATTCAACTTTCATTTTGGTGACCATCTTGAAAAGGTAGCCTTCTGGCAAATCAATCTTGTAGAGAAAGAAAATTCTCTACCACTGGAACTTGCTTAATTTAGATTTTCCAGCTCAAATTGTAACGGTTCCTCTCTCCTCCATGTCTGAGAGGTGGGGACATGGAATAAGTTTGTGGCCATAACATAGAGTTAGTGCTACTTAGTGGGAGAAAAAGTAGGGTTCTTATCACATAGCCACCAATGGTTTTTGGTTAATTTTTATACTCCTCTTAATATGTTTTAAATACTGTGACTGTGCATTGGTCATAGCTCCAATGATTTTGCTGGTTTTAAACCAAAACCCATCTTTTATTGCTGTCCTTTTTTAACTTGTTTCGGAATTTGCTTCTAATACTGAATTCAGAATTAGCCCATGATGAACAAACCAGTAATATCTGATTTTGCAAAGGTAAGACATCCATGCACGGTGATCTGTTCTCCAGTAAATGGGAGAATAGGGTTTCTAACTGATGGACTACATTCTCACGTGAGATATCTTTTGTATGCTTTCATTACAAGAAACTGTTGCTCTCTGAAAAATCTCCTCAGTAAAAAGAGTCTCTTGCCATAGACAGGCAGATCCTTCCTTCCTCTGTTTTCTCATCAGCCTGTGCGGTGGTAGCAGGACAAGTACCCAGGTATCAGTAGAAGAGCATGAGGCCAAGGGATGTTGGCTTTCAGTAAAAGGTTTTTTTTCCACTGCAAGGAACTTCATTGTGTGTATTTCTGTTGTGAAAGCAGGATTCAGTGCAGAGCAGCAATTTGGGGAGTTAGAAGCTGCCATGCTGAGGAGGAGAACTGTGAGTACCTGCTGGGCAAACTGATCACTGGCTGTGTTTTCCTGAAAGCCCTTGGACAGGTTCCGTGTTTTGAGCAAGATGGACAAAACTCACAT
Source organism: Aegotheles bennettii (assembly GCA_013398125.1). Classification (NCBI taxonomy): domain Eukaryota; kingdom Metazoa; phylum Chordata; class Aves; order Caprimulgiformes; family Aegothelidae; genus Aegotheles; species Aegotheles bennettii. The sequence continues at coordinate 47,755 of VZRW01012600.1, read as the reverse complement.
GGCCAAGAGCAGCCCTTAAGGTGTACTTAAGGGATGTGACACTATTTCAGACTTGCTACTGTTTGTCATCTTCAAACAATTTTTCACTTTTAACTCTTTTTAAACAAACATACTTTCCAAAGACTTTTTTGGTTTATAGTCAGCTATGAGAACAATTTGACACCTGTAACTATTTGCATCACCTACTGAGAGCAGGAACTGAGAAACAAACGCAAGTCTAGCCCAGCATGTTCAGAGATGAGGTCCTGAGCAATTACTACTTGTCTCCTGTCTTTGTAGAAGCTAGTGCTAATTAGTGTAATTTCTATAGACAGTGTGAAGCTTTGATGGGGAAAGGGAAGTGATTTTTTGGGGAGATTATTTTTTAAAAAGAAAAAAAAGATATTTTTGGAAAAAAATGTTATAATAATAAAACCAGAGCTGGAGAAGTTTACTATCTTGAAATATATAAGTACTAGTGAGATAAACATCCCAGATACATACATGATAAAAAATGCCTGTTCCAGATGCTAGAAGAATTATTTGCAAATCCTGTCAGCAGCTGCTGTGGGCAGAGCTGAGGTTAGTCAGCTTGCGAGCCACTCTCGTTTCTGCGGATGGTCCAAAGTATCTGAAAGCTTTACCTTGAGTCTAGGATGGCTTTACAGGCTGCTGGTGCCCAGTGGTTATCCTGCACTGTTCTTCTGGGCCATGCAGAAAGAGAAGAGAGATGCAGAAGCTGGTCTGTGTTGTAGTTTCTCTGTCACCAGCTGCCTCTGTGCCCTGGGGCAGCTCTCTGGGGCCCCTGCACATTTGCATTTTTTAGTTCAGATTCCTTCAGCTGTGCTTGGCAAGATGCCTACCATAAGCCCCAGTGTGGCTTTTCCCTTTCAGAGGCACTGATCACTGGGAAGGACTGGAGGACGTCCTCGGCACAAGTGGGCCCCTATAGAGCTTTCATCTAGGTCAGGTGCAGGCTCTTGTTTGAGTCCACTTCAGAAGATGTTCCAGAAGTGTTTTCAAAGTGCTCTTAGAAGTGTTTTTAACCACAGACCTGGCCACCGTGTTTCTCGCCCTGATCCATTTCAAAGGAAATGGAAAAACTTTTTCACTGTGCGAGTGACGGAGCAGTGGAACAGGCTGCCCAGAGAGGTTGTGGAGTCTCCTTCCCTGGAGACATTCAAACCCCGCCTGGATGCGTTCCTGTGTGATGGACTCTAGGTGACCCTGCTCTGGCAGGGGGGTTGGACTGGATGATCCTTCGAGGTCCCTTCCAACCCTAGAATTCTGTGATTCTGTGATTCTGTAAAGCCTGATCCGATTGCTCTCCTCAGATTCTCATAACACTAAACATGCTTCTCTGCATCAGACCATTTCCACTTTGCCCTGCCCTGTGGCTGTGGCTGTTCAGAAATAGGCAGCCCCTGTACTGGTAGGCGTCTTTGCACCTAGCAGGTTTATCTCCTTCAGGCTGGACATGGTTAGCTCTATTTCTTTTCCATTTGTAAAGGTGCTGGTTGTATGCTGGAAGTTTTCAGCTTACCTTCAAAAAGAAAATACTGAAATTCTTGCCTTCATTCACAATCATAGTTAACAACTGCGCAGCAAAATGGCATTGGTCTGCATTTGCAGCAGGGGTCAGTTAATGCAAGTCATTCAAGCTCATACTTGAAAGTCATCGGAGATAATCTGATGTGCAACAGCCATGGATCTGGCTCATTTTTCATATGCTGTGAACACTGCTAAACATGTTCATACAAACCTCTTTTTTGCCACAGAGTTTCCAGGTGACCTTGAAAATATGAGATTTTAGAACTTCCTTATGTATAAAATTATGTGAATGGAAATCCCTTTCTCTTCCCTCATCTGTTTGGTTTTTTTCTGGCTTGACAGTGAATTATGGCAGAACAAGTTTTATTATACAGTAGTACATTGTATCATTACTAGGGTCTCTGATAGGTCATTAAATGTTACTATGCTATATAATTTCCAGTTAAGCAACAGTTCTTGCTTTTCAGTTGCTTTTCATGCTGGTCCTCTGTCCACATATATGTGTGCCTATGTACTTACATTTTCATTTTTGTATTGCAGTTAACTAATTTCAAATTTCTTAATAACTTGAGCATGTATGCCTGTGTGCATGCCACCTTAAGACAGGAAGAACTATAGAAGTAATGTGTATTATCTAAGAATAATCTTTTATTGATCAGAAGACTGGAAAGGTGACCGTGACATTGTCTCTTCTGAGTGACCTGTTTGAATGTGACTCCTATATAATCTCACCAACGCAAAGCATAGGTAGAATTTTAATGATTTGGTATGTTGACTGAAAGTGTAAGGTTCAAATACATATAGAAATTATTGTATCAAACAACATTGCCTGTTCCTATTCGCAATTGACCAGTTTTTGAATTGTCATAGCCATATGTAACATATCAATCAAGTAAAAAAGCTTTGTTGGTGTGAGTTTGGGAAGCTGGGTTATTCAGATTACCTTGTTCTCCCCTTCTTCCCACACTCGTTAAAAAACCCCTTTCCTCCATTTGTCCTGTTTCCTATTTGACTGAATGTGTAGATGCACCTGAAGTCTCACATCTTGTTTGGTCTTCTGCACCATCGGCATTGCACGTGCTGTGCCGTGGTCAGCAGGAGGACAGGCTTCTTGTGCCACGTGGTCTTGTCAGGAGAAGCCCCAGCGTCTGAGTTGGGACAGATACCCCTGTGCATGGTGATGGGGTCCATGGCACACCCTGGGTGTGAGGCTGTTCTGGCTAAGTAGGGAATTGGATCTTTGGAACACAGCATACTGCACAGCAGTCCCATAAGCTACAGCTACCTGAAATGGCTCCCAGAGCAAAAGGCTTCCTCCTTCAGACTGTTACAGCAACTAAGTAAAATCCTACACAGAAAATAGCATGTCCTTTGAGGGATCTCTGGAAGTTTAGAGCACCAGGGAATTCAGATTGGACATGACATGATGGTTTTCCAGCCTGTCAGCCCCTTGTGGTTATACATACATGAAACTACTGAAACTCCTGTCAAAATGACCTTTGTCACAGCCCTTTACCATCTTACAGCATAAAGCTGTTCCTTATAAGAACTTCAGAGAGTCCTGCATGCCATCAGAGTTGAAGTACTGACTCACCTGTGAGCATGCAGGGTAGGCAGAGGCTGCAGAAAGACACGGTTTTGCAGCAGGATTGTTCTCATTGAGCAAGCTCCCAAGTTGTCATTGTGTCTGCTTTGCTCTACCCGAGGGGCACCTGTGTTTCAGTACCGGATGAAGTAATCTTTATAGGCTTATAGTCTCATACAGAAGTGTGTGGACTCGTCAGTCCATGGAAGATGCTCTGTAAATTTATCAATATTAAGTAGGAAAGAAGTGCAGGTCCATGGGATTATTTTTTTACAAATCTTTCTCATATAATGTCAGTTTTACTGCAAACGTGACTTTTTTTATTTTTTGAGATTTAAAAGTTTTCGTACTAAAACTACTTCCTACTCTTTTCCTTTCCAACAGCTAACCTCCCTTGTTCAATAAAAGCAAAGAGGAAGAAGTAAAAAAAAATCAATACTAAAAAAAGCTTAAATTCTCTTTAGGTTTTTCAAAAATCTTTTTTGAAAGGAAGGCTGCTTAGAAGGCAATGGACATAAAGTATTTTTTATCTCATGTTCCACCTAGAAAAAGAACAATTTTCTAGTATATCTTTAACATATTTTTAATCATCCCTAGTAGAAAATTTTCTCAGTGTATCAGATCATGTCTGAAGTTGATCTTTTAAAATACTGTTTCTGGTCTTGTATCACAATCATAGTCTGAAGTTATTTAAATGTTTCAAAGTCCTGCTAGTGGCATAGGCTGGGCCAGGGACATTGCAACAAGAGTATTGCGTATAGACTGACATATTAAAAAAGTATCATGATGTTTTATGCTATTAAAGGTAGTGCAGGCTGAGAAAAAGATGTGTGTTTTCATAGCAGCCCTCAGCTTCCTTGTGTCAAATATCCTATAGCGCTCAGGGTAGTCTATGACTTTGAATATGTAACCAACCCATTTTCTGCTCACGTTGGCTTCTGGTGGTCTGAAATACAGGGTAACCTGTGGCACAGTTCATTCGTGTTTTGAGTTTTTGACAAAAAGGAAATGGAAATATTATTCTGACAACGAAAATGTTTTATTGCAAATGAAAGATAAACCTTTTCATAAAGAATTAATGCTTGGGAGAAATTGTATTAGACTCCATGATGAGCAGCATTTTCACTTTTCACGGTTTTTTTATCCTTTTGTGGGTCATTGGATCTTCTTCCCCTCTCAAATATAAACTTATGCTGGAGTAATTAATAGGCTTAATAAAACCCCCTACAGAGTTCAGATTTTGTGAGAAGAAATGGTGAAATGACTGCTCTTCTAGGCTGCATATTTGCAATGGTAGTCAATATTGACTATTTACTCTGAGAAGGAACTGATGGCGAAGTCTCATCAGAAGCCCTTATAGAAAAATTCAGTCCTGATGCCACTGCCTCAGAGTCCTCGTAGCTGCTTGCTGCAGGATGCTGCAGAGCCCCCCATTCCTGTGTGCACCTGGTTCACCCCTAAGGCTGAGTCTACCCCTCTCCAACCCACAGCAGTCATTGCAATTTTGCAGGCTTGAGGCGTAAAACTGATGTCCTTGGCTCAACATATGGCCCATAAAAGCCCACGAGGAGAGAAGTGTATCCATTCTGCTCTCATACCTAGCTCTTCTGCTTGTGCATCCTTGCTTTTTACAGTAAAAGCAAAAGTCCCTTTTTTAAATCTCTGAAATAGAAGTAGCCTGAAAACCTGGTCTTTTTTTATTGTTGTTGTCGTTGTTTATAGAGAACTTTCTGCATCCTTCAACAACTCAATAAAGCGTTTATGAACCAAAAATAGGGGAAATATCGAGGACAGGTTCTTTTCAGCCCTAAGAACTTGCTACTATATTCTGACATATTCCAGCATCCAGGAGCAATCCTTATCACACATTTAGGTAGTCCTACAACAGTTCTGTAATAACTTTGCAGTATGTGGCAGTTTGGGATATACGCAAGGGAGTTAATTCCATTGTCAGAAGAATTAACCTTCCTGTCCCCTGGTTATACTGGAAGGAAAGAGCGAGCCCCAGCTCTGTCTTGTAGCTCCATGTAGGAAAGATCCTTCATATAGAAGGAGGGTTCCCCACCTAAATTTAGATGAGTAAACCTGGTTCTTACTTGACTCCATCTGCCAGTGTTCTTTGTGCTCTGACAGATCCTACAGCCTCCCTTCTTATGTGCATTGAATCTATGCTGAAAAGAACTTGAAGGATTTCTGTTAACAGATTGAAGGTATCTGTCTCCTCCTTAAAAGTTCACAGGTTGCAATTAATGCAAAACTACTCAGAAAGATGCTTTACAGTCTGTTTGGTCTATGATTTCTGCAAGTACATTACTCTGCAAGCATGGATTAGGAATCATCCAAATAAATATGTTTATAATATCCTAAAATCATAGATTAGTAATGCCCAAATGCCCATAATTATTCACTGTGTTTCCTCACTGTCATTCTTTCTGGGAGAGGAGATTTGAGTCTTCCTTGGTTGGCTGAACATCTTTGGAGTTAATATTTTAGTTTAATATGAGTGTGTGCACAGGTTCATGGATACAGCAGTTTTCAGCAAGGTGACATCAACATTTTTTGTTTGGAAGTTGCATGTGTGGCTTTAACAAACCTGTGGAGAATCTTTAGGCTTTGGATGGTTTAGAAAAGTCTATCCAAAGACAGAAAAATCATGGGCAACTATGTGGATGGTCACCAGACTTTTAGTACCTAAATTAGCAGCTCACTGTAAAAAACTAATAACCACAGGGCAAAAAGTCAAAGAGGGGGGAACACCTGCAACTGTGAAGTGACACAGCATATTGGATGGAGAATATATATAGGTATTCAGTATGCTATATATTGGGTAAGCCTTTAGAAGAAAATGTTAATGATCAAAAAGAAAAAATGACAAAGAAACTCTCTATTATGCTAGTGCCATCAAAAGAAACCAGTGTCCAGCCAAAATTAGAAACACAGAAATTTCAAGAAGCCAAAGCTTTCCTGAAAAAATACTAGACAGTAGAACTGCATTTTTTGCTCGATTTGTGTTAGAATGTTAATATGACTCTGGTTTGTTCTGGGGGAAAAAAGACCCCCAAAAATCCCCTCTGAGGTGCACGCTTACATGTTGCTGTTGGAAAGCACCAAAGTGATAGTGGTATTTTTGAGTCTACCTTAACACATCTGGATATGTTAGGGACAGGCAAGATGTCGGGACTAGCTTTTTTATCACTGTTCTGCAGGAGTTCAGGAGATGTGCAAAGGAATTCATGCAACATGCACTCCCCTAATGGAAAAATGCAGCATCCATGATGAGAAAGCGAATCCCTCGCCAGGACGTGGTGTCCCTGAAATCGATGTACAGTTCAGTGTGCTTGCAGTGCCTGTTGGCAAGAATGTGATGCAGTGCACCTCTCTGGTCATGTCTGCTGTCTGTACTTGAACAGGAAGCATGAGGCTCTGCTATTGCACAACGGATGGGGTCCTGCAGCTGTCTCAGAAATCAGGAGGGGTTAAGGGCAAGAAAGAAAATATAAAAAATCTGCCTGGAGTAGGAACAGACAGAAAGACTAGGTGTGAAGCCTGAAAGGTAAATGTGACAAGAACTTTGAGGTTTTTGATTACAGTACTTTTATTTTGCACAATGCAGGCATTAAAAGGTAGGGGAATTGCATACACGATGTTGGGTATTGTGTGTATGTGGAAGGTGGGGGACTTGGGTAGTAAGAAAAACATTGTGCCCAGGGCACTGGTGGGGGCGACAGCGCAGATAGGCTTGAGAACAAGGCAGATTTGAGAAAACTCATTTGGAGGTGAGGTGCTCATGCCCTGATATCTGGAGGAAGAAAGGGCACTCTTAAGTGTGATTTAAATTACATGAGCTCTTTTGAAATCTTTCTGATGCCTTGGGCCTCTTGTCCTGAATGTGCAGACATGCACAGTTCTGTGTGGGAACCTTACTTGCTCATTTCTTTAATTTCCTCACTCTTATTTTTCCACAATTTCTTTTACCATCCCCATTCCTCCTCCAGCACCATGTGGCCAAGGGGCTCTATTCTCCTAAGTCTGTATGGTTGAATGCCCTTCACAGTCTTCCTACAATCTTCTCACAGAGCTCACATGTGAAAACTGAACACAGGGCATAGTAGCATCTTAAGGACAAAAAATAAATGTGGCAGGGGTGGAAGCTTTTCTTAAAATATTTCTTTTAATAGAAAGCAAACAAATAAGAAACCAAGCCGTAGGGAAGTCTGTCCGTAATGGGAGTTGAATGTGGTCAAAACATGACTAGGCAGTCTAGCCCTCTCCTTTAATGTTTTTTCTTACTTTTTAACAGCCTGGAAGTGGAATCTGGCTTTTAACCAGAAACCTGTGTTAGAAATGGTCTTTTAAAAGCACTGTCGTGTGTAGGAAGAACTTGCGATAGATTAGATATTGGGAAAAATAAGTGACTGAGTGAAGCTTTTAAAAGCTCCACTTTGAAAAGAAGTGAAGGCTAAAGAGAGGAAGTGCCAAAGGGATAAAAAGCAAAGTTTTTCTTGCTGCCTTTCATTATATATGACATTTTATCCTATTGCAAGAGTTTGCCCCTTTCTGGCTTGTCAGTATCTGTGTTCAGTCATTACTTGTCAAGACAGTTTTATTTAATGTGAATAAAAGCTCGGAGGTTGTAGTGAGGCTGGTGTTGGTCACTTCTCCCAAATTGCTAATGATAGGATGAGAGGAAATGGCCTCAAGTTACGTCAGGGGAAGTTTAGGTTGGATATTAGGAAGAAGTTCTTTACTGAGAGGGTGGTTGGGCACTGGAATAGGCTGCCCAGGGAGGTGGTGGAGTCACCGTCCCTGGGGGTGTTCAAAAAATGGGTTGATGAGGCACTTGAGGCCATGGTCTAATGGTCTAATGGTTAGGAATATGATGGGATAAAGGTTGGACTTGATGACCCTGGAGGTCCCTTCCAACCATAATGATTCTATGATTCTAAATATGCCATGATTAGCTGAAATACGAGTTTCATAGTTACAGGTGTAGAGCTGTTTTATTTGATAAGACTTTGTGCCCAGGAAAAATAAAACAACATCCCAAGAAGGCTTAAAATCTGAAACCTAAATTTATCAATCTGATTAATTATCTATGATTAGGGTATTTTGACTCAGTCCCAGTATCTTTTTGAAAGTTCTGGTGTTTGCAGTGCTAGCTAAACTTGGAGATGCGTTGAACTGTTTTTTATTGCAGGCATTTTGAAGAGCCGTAGCTTCTGTTTGCATATGATTCCCTCAGAGAATCTTATCTTGGCAACTGAATTATTTTGCCTTGCTGCTGGGAGGTTTTTACCTGGAGCAGTGTTCCTAATACAGTAGAAATCAACTGACACTCATGCTTGCGGGAAAAGACTCCTTGATGTATTTCATTCCATGATGTAGTTTGCCCAGAATGATACAAATACTATATAAAACCTTCCATTCCAAAGTGCTTTAGTCTATTTTAAAGCATTTAAGTCGTCTTATTCACAGCATTATGGTCAAGACTTCCCTTAAAAATTATTCTGTTTTCGTTGTGATTGCAATTTAGAAATAAAATCATCTCTTGTTAACCTGTAAAATAATAATAATATTGGAAACATTATTTCCACGTGCACTTTAGATAGCAAGAATATGTTTAATGGTTGTTTGAAATTAGTTAGGGTCTTTGTACTGCAATTTTAACAAAATCTGTCACTTTGATGTAAAGAATTTAGGTGATTTTCCCTTTTTCAAAATATAAGGTAAAAATGTATTAATAAATCATTGCTATTCTTGTGCATGAGAAAGTGAACAGATCCTCAAAATATAAATTCGTAGACCTCTGGCTAATCTTACGCCAGGTAAGTCCCAAGGTATGGTTTGAAAGCCTTGACTGGAAGTCATCATGAAGGAGAAAATCCTTATTATCAAGAACTTCAGCTGTTCATCCTCTGGGTAACACCTCTGCCATCTCTCACATTAAAAGAACTAGTCTAGCTCAGTGAAATTATTAGGTGAGGGCTCAAAGCAAGCAAAGAGATGTAGATGCTTTTTCATACAAAAGTCAGAGGGTGACTCTGGGAGTCATTGCCATGGTTTTCCCTGGCTGTCAAGAGTTTGCATGGATTTGAAAAATATTTAGGAACATTCATGGAAAGAAAGTGCAATAAGGCAAAAAGCAAAGACCATGGGGGCCAAGGCGTTCTTGTGTTTATTCCTGGGGGAATCATCTTCATCAGTGAACTGGTAATTGGGAGCATGCAGTTGATTTCCACGGTTCTGGATGGTACGAAGCTTTTTTTTGGTAGTCAGATGCTGTGCCGGTGACAAACTTCTCCAAACGTAGCTCATAAAGTGGAGCGGGTAAAAAGATGACAGATAAGGCTCAGTGGTTGGTGATGTCCATAGGGAAAAAATCTAGATGGTGCCTCTGTGCTAGACTGGGAAGCAGCAGCTGCAGCTCAGAAGTAGTCACTGAGAGGTCTGGGAAATCACCAGCTCAATGTGCAGCGGCAGGCAGCAAAGCCAACAAAGTATCGGCCGTAATCAGAAATACTGGCCATAATCAAGAAGAATAACAAGAAAGTGCTGTTTTCCCCCACTAATGCACCCACATGTGAGCACTGCCCACCGTTCTGGTCCCTGCACCTGGGGAAAGCTGTAGCAGATATAGAGGAGGTGCAGGCACGAGCAGCAAATGTGCTGGAAGGGATGGGGCTGGCTGAGGAGAAGAGACTGGAAAGACTGCCACCTTCCTTCTGGAAGGGAGATGGAGGAGGCGACATGAGCAAGGTTTATAGAGTCAGAGACTGGCCTGTGGAGAAGCTGAAATACTTGCCAGCTCCCACAGCACTATGAGTGGCTTTGTGGTGTTTGATGGATACAGATACGTGTGCAACTCCATCACTGCAGAACCACATTGCTATTTTTGACTGTTACCACACGTGGTTATGTTTATGTTATTAATGTTAGAACCCTGAAAGCTCTTCTGACTGTGGTCATTCTTTGTTTTCTTCATCTGTAACATTCCTGTGAGAGAATTCATTTATGTTTTAACTTTTCCTTACTGTTCAATGAGATGTGTTACTTCATAATTTAGTAACAATGCCAAATAACTAACACTTAGTATTTGGACTGTCAGGCACAGCCCTAAATGGTCCTATAGAAAGAAAAATGTTGATCATAATTATTGTAATTAGTTTCCAAATGAGGACTGAGGCTCTAACTTGCCAGGTCTCCTGCAAAAAAATTGCAAGAAACAGCCTCAGCCCAGAAGAGTTTACAATTCAATAAGCAAGAAAAGGTACAAATTAAAAGAGTAGGAAATTGGTGTAGTTATCATATGACTCTAAAGCTGCTTGCTGTTTGTGGACTGGGTCTTCTGTCCTTCAGTCTTTGTGCATTCCCAAGTAGAAGTGAGACTTCCCTTAAAACTCCTCCTCTCCTGACCACTTCTCCATCCTCTCCCAAAAACATATCCAAATCCTTTATTCCACAAAAATTCCTTACAGAACTAATTTCTTACGCACATTAATACATGGATTTCAATGGCACATGCATAAATTACACACATACTTGGAACAGAGAATGACAAAAGAAATTACTAATCCATTAATGGTTGTAGGCTTTACAAGTACATCTTGTGCTACCAAAGCTTCTGGTATCAAGTGCAAAGGGAATATTTGCAAGTTAAACCCCTGACCAAGATGGGAATAAACCACATCTTGCAAAAAGGGTTGAGTCAGAGGAGCTGGTGGTTTCTTCCTCCTGGGCTGATATACCCCCTTTGCTACAACATTGACCCTTCTCCAGGAAACATTCCATTTCCACATCTCTGAATCCCACCTATTTTACAACACTTGGATCCACTCTGTAATTAAGAGCCCCTCCTTTTAATTCAGTTTTGTCTTCTAGGGTGTTTCTGTAAACTAATAACTTCTATTCCACACCAGCTTCCCAGGTCTTCGTTATATTTACGCAGTGTATGCTGCAGGTGAGCAGTGATAATTTTTATTACCATAGAGAGAAAAGGAGTAGCTAACATTGTAACAATAGATCAAGGGCTTAATTGTTGTTTGTAGGACATTTTGAAGTAATAACTTCATTAGAGAAGTAAAATGTAATTCTTAGTTTTGCCGCTTTCATTTTATTTACTGCTCTTTCTAGTGCACTAATCCGAGTTTTATAAAAATCAGTTCAAAGTGTCATGGGAATCATTTACAATTTCATAAGGCTCTGGTTTTGCCTAGGAGAAAACAAGCATAGCTTTCAGATAAACATAGAAGCACCAGCTGTTTTTTCCCCCAGAATTTTTATTTCCATAATACTTGCCTTTGGAGATAATTTTACAAGAAGAAACACATAATATGTGGAAATATTTAAGAATAGGTTTACAATAATTCTATTACTGTAAATACAAAGACTAGCTTTCATGCCTCAGTAACTGCTCCAGAGGCTTGATGTGTTGGGGAAAAAAAAGAGAGATCTAGGAAGCAGCCCAGCCTCCCAATGCCAGCTTGGCCGTCTTGGGGGCCATTGCCTGGATGCCAATTTGCTTTTTGCCAGGACAGAATTTTCTGGACTGTTTATTTAATAAAAGGCCTGATCTGATTTCTTACTTTTCCCAGAACATCTTTGCTGGAGCTTGATAGCTGCTCCTGTGACCAGGAGCTTCAGTACTCTTGGTAGTGTAGCATCCTCATGTGCTTTTGGCTTAGTGGTAGGACATTTAAATAGTTCAGCCACTGACTGGGAATATCTGGTCTCTTCCTTCTTACAGAAGCAGACATCTTTGCAACCTCTTGTTATATGAATTTTGGCTGCTTAGATTGTAAGCTTGCAGTGGCTAAAAACAGCATGCTCTGAATGAGCCCTGATTTCTTTTGAATGTTTGTCTGTATCCTGCTGGCTAGCTGGGATGAAATGTTGGATCTTCCTAGCCAAAACAGCCTGCCCTCTGACGTTACAATTGGTGATTAAATATGCAAATTAAGTCCACTGATACCTCTTTTAAAGTTGCAGTGGGAATTCAGTTTATCATCGTCACCTTACGTTTCTTTCACTAAATGTTGACCCATCTGACATATTGTGGTGGGTTGACTTTGTCTGGACAACAGGTGCCCACCTAAGCTGCTCTATCACTCCCCTCCTCAGCTGAACAGGGAAGAGGAAATATAATGGAAGGCTCTTGGGTCGAGGTGAGGACAGGGAGAGATCACTCACCGATTATTGTCATGGGCAAAAAAGACTCAACTTGGGGAAATTAGTTGATTTTATTACCAATCAGATCAGAGTAGGATAATGTAAGGAGAAATAAAACCAAATCCTAAAACACCTTCCCCCCATCCCTTCCTTCTTCCCATGTTCAACTTCACTCCTGATTTCTCCACATCCTCCCCACCAGTGTCACAAGGGGATGGGCAATGGGGGCTGTGGTCAGTTCATCACATGTTGTCTCTGCTGCTCCTTCCTCCTCAGGAGGAGGACTTCTCACACACTTTCCCTGCTCCAGTGTGGGGTCCCTTCCACAGAGGACAGTCCTCCATGAATTTCTTCAACGTGAGTCCTTTCCATGGGCTGCAGTTCTTCACAAACTACTCCAGCATGGGTCCCTTCCACAGAGTGCAGTCCTTCAGGAACAGACTACTCCAGTATGAGTTCCCCATGGGGTCACAAGTCCTGCCAGCAAACCCCAAGGCTGTCTGGGAGGAGTGTGCTGGAGTAGGAACCAATGCCATACTTTCCCTGGGTGGCATCCTGACCAGCTGTGGGAGCAGAGTACTTGGGATACCAGTGGCAGGAGGGGTGCGCCCTCACATCAACGTCTTTCTGACATTTTCACTTCAGCTTCCTGAATGGTTACAAAATACAGTCTTCCCAAAGCTAGCTGTCTCAGTGCTGTGTTTCATACCCACCAGGGGAAAATCATTACAGGGGAAGAAAAGGTAGAATTATTGACTGAGCAGCATGAAGGGCAAAGCACAACCTCTGTTCTGCTCATAAAAATACTGTGATTTTTCTCAGTTGCTAGGTACCTTAGGTGCATCTTAAAGTTGATAAATAATTTTTTCTCAGGAAAACTTAACATCTCTCTTCTTTACAGCAATATTCACATAATAGTAGTATCATGTTAAAACAGCTGACAATTACAGCTGTATATTTCCTAAACTTTCACACCTAAAGATGGTAGTCATTCATTAGGACTCCTGAATAAACAGGTTCTTCAGTTTCCATTCTGATTCCCATGCACTACACCTGTTTTTTAGAAGTATAGATTTTTATTTCAGTCAATGAAGCTAACAATGCACAGCAAAGGATGTTGTTAAAATTCATTATATTTTGTAGTGATGTATGACATGCCAACAATTATAATTCTTTTTTCATCATAGATCTCCGTCACTTCTATTCCTGTAATAAAGGTTACTCTTTATTTTTAGGAGGCAGGTTTTTGGAATCATTCTAACTAAGAAAGGTAGAAGGAGAAGAGAAGGTGATCAGTCTTTAGTATATATTAAAGAAAGTCCTTTGTGGAACTGTTTTTTTTAATGTTTTAAATAGCACTTGCACTGGGATCAGTCTTGTCTTGGTTCTTACCTTTTATCATGTAACTCAAAGGAAATGGGTAAAATGAGCACAACATCGCAGATACAGTCCAGAAACTGCCACAGGACCTAAGTCTCTGCCTATGAAGCTGAGCAGTTCAGATGTGACAGATCGCTTATTTCTGTTGCTGCACAAACTTTATTCCCTGTGAGAGTCTCACTTATGTTCCCCTTTTCTGCAGCTGACAATGTTGCTCACAGCTTGTCTGTATTGAGAGGGTTACATGGGTGTCTTGAGACCCCAAACCTCCTCTTCTCCAGTGGAGGCACCTCATAGAATCATAGAACATGCTGAGTTGGAAAGGACCCTCCAGGATCATTGAGTCCAATTCCTGTCCCTGTGCAGGACACCCCAGGAGTCACACCATGTGTCTGAGAGCATTGTCCAAACGCTTCTTGAACTCAGGCAGGCTTGGTGCTGTGACCACTGCCCTGGGGAGCTGTGCCAGTGCTCAACCACCCCCTGGGTAAAAAACCTTTTCCTGATATCTAACCTAAACCTCCCCTGATTCAGGTTCCTGCTGTTACCCCAAGTCCTGTCATTGGTCACAGGAGTGAAGAGATCGGTACCTGTCCCTTCTCTTCCCCTGTGAGGAAGCCACAGACTGCAATGAGGTCACCTCTCAGCCTCCTCCAGGCTGAATAATCCAAGTGACCTCAGCTGCTCCTCATAAGTCATCCCTTCTAGACCCTTCACCATCCTTGTGGCCCTCCTCTGGACTTGCTCCAGCAGTTTGATGTCCTTTTTGAACTGTGGAGCCCAAACCCGCACAAAGTACTGAGGTGAGGCTGCACCAGTGTGGAGTAGAGTGGGACAATCACCTCCCTTGACTGGCTGGCCACGCTGTGCTTGATGCACACCAGGACACGGTTGGCCCTTCTGGCTGCCAGGGCACACTGCTGGTTCATGTTCAGCTTGCTATCAACCAGGACCCCCAGGTTCCTCTCAGCCGTGCTGCTCTCCAGCCACTCCAGCCTCTTTCTAGGTTAGTGTGTATCACCTCAGCAGCAGGTTACCTAGGGGAGACACGTTAGATACATCAGTACGACTACAACCAGAGCAAACCAGCTCTAGCGAATTTGGATAAGGGGTAAGAAATTTGTCTATGCAGGCAAGCCCCGAAGGTCATAACTAAAACAAAAAAAAAACCCAACCAAAGCATCAGTTATGATGACAAACCCCAGAATAGCAACAAAAAAGCCAAACCAAGTCCTTATAAAACACTTGATTTTGCAAGGGGACTGTGTAATTGGGAGAGTTGTCACTGTCTGCTGTGACAGTCTTTCTGGAATTGAATGATGCTACATTCAGTATTTTGATATAAATTCCTCTCAGTAAGAAAGATAACCCCTGGTTGAACAGTATTCAGTGCATTTGTTCTAAAATGGGTTGAAAAAACAGCTGATGCTTGACTGATAATGTTTTGTTGGTTTGATTGAATAATTCCTTGTAGCAGTAAGTAGCCACTGGCCATCGTTGTGTACCATATTATTGATATGGTGCCTTATAGTGACTGAAAAAATATATTGATTTAGATTCTACTTCATTGCCAAAGCAGCATTATACTGTACTTTGGTACCAATTTAGCTTTCAATTTACTTAGAAGTCTTTAGGGGATTTTTCCATAATTCTCAAAATCTCTTTCTTTGTTAGCATCCTGCGTTTCGTGTGTTTCAGGAGACATACAATCCTGTGCCTTACTGCCTGAGTTACCAGTGACCTAACTAACCTGCCTGATGGATGCTACAGCCCACCAGTGCTGTGGTGTTTCGGCTAATTAAAGTGTGCTTTTTAGTTCCACTGTTTTCAGCAGGTCTCTGATGCGTTAAATTACTGGCCTATAGTGCATGCTTTTGGAAGTGTGGGTCTATTTAAATTTGCATAATAGTTTTTAGGATAACTTGCTGTGGATCTTTCGACAAAGGCATTTCACACGGCTTGCTTAGTCTAAAGAGTAAGCTGATAATTCGCAGTGCGAAGAAGATGACTTAGTGCTGAGCAGGTCTTCCAGCAGGCCCCCAGTAAGCCCACCGAGCACTGCAGGATCACTGGGATGAATAAACACCTTTAGAAAGGGAAGGATTATCCCCATTGACCTCAGCAGCAGAGCTTTTAAGCCCCCATGCTACAAGTGCTGAGGCAGCAGCTCGTCCCACTGCAGCCCACACAACGTCCCACCACCATTGTCAGTCTGTCTGTCCCCACAGTGCCTGGCAATACTTCTGCCGTTTCTATAACCAAGGGGAAATTTAGCAATGCATTGATTTGTTTTCTTAGATGTGACCACCCTCTCTGGACTTCAGAGAGCAAATAGCCAATGCTTTTGCTGTGAGACCCCAGTCCTACACAGCCGCTGAGCTCCGCACCACTGTGAGCATCTCTGCAGGATGCTGAGCTGCAGGGCACCTCACACACTGAAAGAACCTTCCTCTCTTCCAGGTCAGCTTTAGCCCAGGCTGGTTCCCTTGTCTGGCCTGGGCAGTGCAGGGAGGGAGCAGAGAGCTGGGGGGAGCACAGACAGGCGGCTTTCTGCGAGTGTAACATCACTGCAACCTGGTCCCAGCAGGCAAGGCCAGCGGTGAGCTGGGCTGCAGGTGAGCAGCACCAGCCCCTGAGCACTTCTGTTGTCCGAGGCCTCTGATGTGAGCTTTCCCAATGTGTTCAAGCCCGGTGTCTCTAATTTCCTAATCATCTGGGTGGTGACTGAGCTCCAAGAAAGCCGAGCACAAAATTGATGAACGGCTTGCTGGCTTCTGAGTGTTTATATAATTTTCTGTAAGATATACACAATGTTCAGCTCATGTCTAATTGGTGCCGCTTCTGGGTGGAACACAATATCCCTTTACAAGTCATAGGACTTTTGAAAAATCATTTTAAGTAGTGTATTCAAGTCTTTCTATATTTTCTCTGGTAAAGGAAGTTGCTTGATATAGTTTATTTTTATGATACTCGAGCCTCCTATTTAATTGGGCCCTTTTATGCTCCAAGGCTTTCTGTTTGGCTCATGCGGTATTGGATTGCGTAGTGTTCAATGTTCCTTTGCTTCTTTTTGTTCAGTACACAAAAAGCAGATATTCTACTCTCTGAATACACATGAAAATCCAAGGGAACAGCGGCAGCATCAGGATTATGGACTGTTCCTTTCCTGAAAGCAGTTTCTGTCTGTGCAGAAGTAACTGTTCTGCCCTGGTTTCAGTAGCATTTGGCATTGTCATTCCAGGGATACTAACGCCACAACAAAGTGCAAGGCGATGGAGAACCAGAGTCAGGAAGAAGCAGTGGTGGAAAGAATCAGTCCAATGGCCCTGCTGACTTTGTTTTGTGTTCTGTGGGATTTTTGGACACTCCTCCAATTTCTAGGACCGAGGCCAGGACAAAGCATTACTCAGTAGTGCTATCACACATGATAAATGAAAAAGTAAACCAACAGACCTTAAGCATAAACAAGGCTCATGAGTCTCATAAGCAGAATATTAAAACCCAGCTCTAAGTAAGTGTATAGTTTGTTTTATCTTCCAGATTAAACCGTGCGCAGGCACACTTAGACTACAGCAGGTGCCGGAGCTTCAATACCCACTTTGTCACAGCACTGAGGACATGTTCACCCCATTTAGTTACAGGAGAACTTCATTGAGCTTTCTTCTGTCTGTCCACTCGCAGCAGATGCTGCTGTACCCATCCTTCTAAATTAGGTGGCAAAACGTTATTTTTAATTGTTTTGCCCTTGGCAGATTTTCTTCCAATCTGTCAGTTCCTTGTGCATCAAACAAAACATGACCCTACCAGAGGGAGGGGTTTTATTATTCTTAAAAGCACCAAGGCTCTGCCTAGCATGAACAAAATGCTGCTTTCATGAAAGGTGGCGCATTGTACACGCTGTCCTTTTGTTAATTCTCATAGCAGCTAAGTAAAATCACAAAATGGATGAATACTTATATTTTTTTTCTCCCTGTCATATATGTGGACACATTTACTGGAAGTCTGATAGGATATTTGCCAGGGTTCTCTGGCTGACAATATCTTAAGGCATTGATAGACCACAGAAATAGCACATGGTTCTTCAGGGTCCCAAATTGCTCTTCTACCTGAATCCTTCTTCTGTAATTGAAAATGCTCTTTTGGACTTGGTTCAGTAGCACCCAAAGGTACTGAGGCGAGTAAAAGGTTGCAGTGGATTGGGAGCAGTCAGAATCATGACAGCAGCAGGGGCGATGAACTTATTTTTGTGAGAGAATGAGAGTCTGCTGTAATCCTAGTCACAGACTACTTTTGCCAGCTGCTTTTTGTGCTTTATCTTCCGAGCTGACGTTTGACAGTAGATAGGTGTATTATATATATATCCGCATGAGAGGGAAACAAAATCAAGTCAGAGAGATACAGACCCTTTAGAAGAGATTAGAGATTAGAAGGGCACAAAGTAGGTACCGATACCGTCTCTGGAGGAAGTGATTAGATTTGAGAGGGATGAGGGAGCTAATGCCTGCATCTCAAAAATCTTGCTGCTGCGTTGCTACGTGGCAGTGCAGCCTTATTTTGTCTCGCCGTGCTGCATTGGCACGTTTCAAAACCCATCTCAAATATCTCAGCAGGTGTGTAAGGGACTTTGTGCCCCAGTTCGCTGGGAGGCAGGCGCAGCCACTCCTGATCCATAGTTTGGTCCTTGGCTGTCCTAGCTCCCCGTTGTACCTTCCAGCTGGGGCGCAGAAGAGTACTTGGTTTTGTGCTGTGGCATCTGAGGTCATCTGCAGCAGCAGACAGCTTGAAATGCAGGCAGGGAGCTTGTTTACATCTCTTCTTTCAGCTTGGTGTTTCATGAGTCTCTCTGGCATCTGCAATAGATCCTGGAGGAAATCTTGAAACATCAGAAAGAAGAAAGATCCGGAAGGTGGGAGGGAAGACTTCACTTCCCCTGGCATGTTCCTGAAATTACTGAACAACAGCAAAACTCCTGCTGTACATGGAAGGCTGTCAAGTAGCATTGCTGGGAAGTGAAACTTTTCTGTAATGCAGAAAGGCAGCAGCAGATTTGACTTGAGTGCAGCAAAATGTTTGTTTTGGTAGGATTTCTATCTGGTATAAAAATCCTAGTGTCATTAAAACACCAGCTCAACTTTTTCATCAATGGTTACAACAGAAAGTCAAATGTCAGGAAGTAGGAGGGCAATGGGAAACACAACAGGGAATATCGCTGTGCTACTGTGCTGGTCCGTGGTGTTTCTACAACTTGCATGTGGTGCACAGATCTGGTCCTCACAGCCCATAAAGGAGGTAGCAGAACTGGGACATGTCTGGGGAGGTCAGCGGGGATGGTGGGGATGGAGAACCGGCCTCCTCAGGCTACAGGTGAGGTGGTGGAAGGGAAGCTTGATACGAGTCTGTAAGCTCACAAATGGCATGGCAGAGCGGGGTGGTTGTTCCTGCCTCTTCCACGATGAGGATTTGGGGATATCGAGTTTAGGTAGCAGGTGGAAAGCGACAGACAACAACAGAAAACTGTTCTACCCTGTGCACAAGAGCTGTGGACCTCCTTGCCACCAAGTGCTGCTTATATGAGTTCAACAGGATGTTGGAGAGGTTAATCATAAAGAAGTCTGTTAACTACATCCATCAACTTGGCACACAGGAGCCATTTAAATAGTCTATAGATTGATACGAATAGTCTGTAGATTAATTATAATCTATAATCTACAGATTATATATAATCTATATATAAATCTAATCTATAACTAATCTACAGATTAGTTACAAATAGTCTAAATAGATTCAGAAAGTGCTGGAAGCTGGGTACGTGGCTTGCTCTGTCCCCATATACATCCCCATGCATCTCCTTTCAGCTGCTGCAAGTGCAGGTGGACTTCTGATCTCACCCAGCACAGCTATTGCTTGTGTAATGTCATGGTTCTCAAGACTTCCAGAACAAAGTCTATGATCTGTCTTTTCATGTTGTAACCATTGGAAATCTCTCCATTAAATTTAAAAAAAAAAAAAAGGGAAATTAAAAAAAATAGGGGCTAAGCTAAATGTTGAGGTTATGTCATTTACAAAGTGCTCTAATACCACAAAGATGAATGCCATAAACCTGTCAGGGTAGATGGGACTGCTGCTAGGTAACTTGGAAGTGACCTGTTTGACTGCTGCAAGGAGCTATTAAAAGGGCAGCTATTAGGGAGTTCAGTATAAACCAGAGCCCAAAGCAGTCTTACATCAAAGTGTTACATGGCAGAGGTTTTCACTGAAGCTCTAATTGGTCAGAATTTGCTGTGACTTAATCTCCAGGCAAATACATTAACTTGCAGTTGAACAGATTTCTTTGTCCATAATTTGTATTAAGACATGATAAAAACAATTGATTGAAACACGATTTACCAAATTGCTGTATCTTGTATTTTTTAACTGATCGGAAGAGGTGCCCATGCAAAAGCAGGGGCAGGCTGCAGAGGAAATAGGCACAGCTGTAGCGTACAGCTGTGGTTTTGTGGAGGAGAGGAGAAGGAGGAGGAGGAGAAGCTTCAGAGAGCCTCTTGCGAGGTTGTCAAGATTACAGGTGATTTTGCTTCTGTAGGTGAGTGGCTTGGGCATTCTCTGCTGGTAATTGGGATCGGTTGTTTTCTTCCGAGGTAACAAAATTTGCATTTTAATTAGATTGGTGCATTTGTCAACACTGAAGCATAACATATAAGTCATTGGAAGCTTTTCACAGGACTAACATGAGGACTTAACATAAGAAAAAGATTACAATAGCAGCATTTACCACGATAATATTTTTAAACTTTTTTAGTTTTTAAGCACTTAAGAGTCAAGGATCCCTTTATAAACTCTCAATAAATTAACCACCGCCTTCCTAGTTCCTTAGATCCCTGTATAAATGTTGCTTTTGGAAGCTAGGATTCACTGTTTCGGATGCGGGGACGCCAAGCACCACATGCCAGTCTGGTGCTCAGTGTGAGAACTGAAGATTTGCACTGAACTCGCCACTTTGAGACGTCGCTGAGACGGCAGCAACTGTGCTTTAGCCCTAGGAAAGAAATCTCTGCTGATACCAGTGTGGTGTGGCTCAAGCAGAGTCTATATACTTTAGGAAAACAAATTATGTCGTGGTAGATTTCAAGCTGCACTCAGAATTGGTACAATATGTCATATTGAATTTTCTGCCAGATTTAAGAGTTATATGGCAAGATCTTCATCTACTGTGAAGATGTGCAGCACTGCTGACTTCCTTAGAGCTATGTAAGTGTATACGGTTGGGGATGGGACCCCCAGGAGATTTATACTATAGATCAAATAAACTCAAACAAGCCACTGCTGCACTGAATGAGTATGAGGTGCTACAGGTGGTGGTGTTACCAAGCAGGAGCTCAGAAAGCAGGCAGCTTGCTTTGTAGACCAAGGAGAAAAGATTCACTGTTCCTGCAAAAGCAACATCTAGTCAGAAAGCCCACCACCACTTTGGAGTTGGAACAACCCCAATTTACTTGGAAATTATTTTCATGTGTTAAGTCAGGTAATTTTTCAGACTTCTTAAAAACTCAAAAATGTCTTGCCCTTTGTGATGGGAAGCTGGAAATCTTGCTAACTCAATGTAAACCGGCCATTTGGTAAGTACAGCAGTATTTTCAGCAAATGTCGTGTCTTCAGGGCCGTTTATCCACTCTGAATGTGAAGGAGACATGTGCTTCTGCCGCTCTCAGCTAAGGGAGAGTGAGAAAATGGCACCCTTGAGTCTTAACACCAGCCTCTGTGTTCCCACTCTGCCTCCTTGTCCCACTGTCTGCTTAAAATCTTGGATTCCTCAGTTTTCCCGCTGCCCTTTTAGGCAGTCAAAGAATCAGATTGTTGGCTGCTTCATCAGCACCATCCATCCAACTGGCAGGGAAGGGCTGCTGGAGGCGTAGGTGTAAGTCTGGTGTTTGTGACTGCTCCTCAGAGGAAAACGAAAGGGGTGAGCATCACCTTCTTGGTGGGAAGGGAGCTGCAGGACACCAAGAGCCAGGACTAGCTCATACAGCTTCAAAACGGAATGAGGTTTGGGGTGAAGCTCAGGCTTTTTTTCCCTAGAAGTCTCAGGGTTTGGAGAAATGATAGAAGGAGAACTGTGGAATTCTTTTCTCATGTTTGGACACTATACTGTACTGACACATGCAGGGTGTTGCAGTAATACAGTCAGTTCAGCCTTTGTGTTGGTGACCTTTTCTGTAACATTAACCACAATATTGTGGGCGCACGATGCTGCAAAGAAAAAGATGAAGCAAGAATGCCAGTTGACTGTTGCCAGTATAAGTACTATATAGAATTTGCAGCTAATGATGGGTGCAAATGCAGAACAAGAAAATAGGCATTTTTCTATAGAAAAATTGCATGATCCTAAAAAAATATCTAGCTTGCTCAGTAACATACTTTTTTGCTGTCATTTATTTGTGTAGGGTCCCTTTCTCAAGTAGATTGTTATTGCTGTTCTGTAGATTTACCAAAGCAATGACTTTTCCCCATATTAAACAGTTTAACAATTTAGGGCTAACTTGTATCCTTACATTTAATAACTTTCTGATGTAAGAAGGACTTGTCACACATGGCATTAAGGTGCTGCTAATTGAGAATGGAGGCATTTACATTCTGAACCCTACTGAATTTTATTAGGTGTGTTGCACTGCTTTTACTTCATTCCCTGGCTGGTTTTTATAACCAACTATAGCCTGTAACATTTACTTTCCCAGAATGAAATAAATCCTGCACAGGGAATTGACATCACTTTTATTTCTCTTGTGCCTTTTACATAGTGTTTATATTTCAAGTGGTCTTGTAGATTTCAGACAAATTCTCCATGGAAAGTAGATTCTGCTTTGAATATTTTAACTCTCTATATTATACATGCAAAACACTCATGTATTTTTACTTAACATGCAGGTGAACCCATCTTGGGATGAAAGGTTGTTAGGTGCGAGAAGACAACTGTATTTAACTGAAACGTAATTAGAATTATATATATTGAAGTTGAAATATTTTAAAGTTCCATCAAGGACAGCATAGTTAATAATGCTGCTTTGTCTCAGCTGAAAGCTAGGGCACCTCCTAGTATGTGGTGGGACTCAGGAACAGGTCTTCCACCCTAAAGTCCAACTTCCTGTGTTGTCCAACCCCATGATGCTTCGCGTGGACAGACTGAAGAGACTGCAAACACAAACATACCACAGTAACATGAAGTTAGTAAAGCAGGTAACTTTACAAGAGGTGTTTTGTATTTTGCTACCCATTCTGCATGCAAAGCCTTGAATGGGCCAGAAGCCACCTGGAACGAGGGAAGAAGCCACATATTACTGATCTTTGTCAACAGTCAGTCCTAAAACAAAATACTGGCTTAAACATTCAGAGGATTAATGGGAACAATCTGGGTGAAGCAAATTTCTGCAAGTCTTCTGGGTCTCTTCTTTCCTTTTCATTGAGAAAAGGCCTTTGTTTATTGTCAATTTGGCAACTAATTCTCAGGCTTCAGTGTCAGTACACAAACACAGAACCAGATGCAAAGAGATAACTATTAAAATTGATTTGTGAACTATTCGGTTTGTGTTTTAAAACGTGCAGCATGCACCTAGCTTTGCTTTTCAGAGGAAGGACTTAAAAAAATATAATAAATATATTGCCTTGGAAGAAGAAGCCATAGTGTTTGCCTTAGGTCTTACAGTGGACCCCCGGCAATGAAAGACTGAACCTCATCTGTGATTTATTTACTTGCATGGCAAACAAGTTCACAGTTGATCCACGTTTTGCACACCCATATTCTTTCAAGAGTTTCAGCTGTATCAGATCAATATATGCCGGTCCCTACTGCCCATCCTACCCTGATGGATAGTGGTACCAAAATGCTGTTGAGTGGCCAGGCTCTGCCTGAGCAGCTGTTGTGTGTGCTCAGCGAATGGCAAGGCCAGTTTCCTCTGAGGACATGACAGTGCATATATAGGAGATGATTGGTAGGGTTTAGTACTGGTTTAGAAGCACGTGTGGATTTTCAAGGCAGAAACAGCCTTCTTTTTTACCAGAACTGCAGGTAATACAGCAGTTAAAGCCCTCTGTGGCACAGAGATGGAAGGATAGCATCTTTATAATGAACCAGTTTTGTCTTGTGAATATAGTACTGGAGGGTCATTCTGTTGCCTCGTCCTTGGAAATGGAGTTATTTGAGTGTAGTATGGAAAGGGGTGTTTGTAGACTTGCTGAGTTACGTGAGATGGAATACTTAATTTTATACATGAAAAGCATCTTCATTCAGAAGAGGCTGGAGCTATGCTATTCTACTGAAAAAGGACTATTTTTGCATTAAATGGAAAATAATCTAATCTGATACTTTGATTACTACACAAGATACAATGTAACAGGGTCCTTGCTCTCTTTGCTGCCTTTATGCCTTGTGCGCCGTGCTCACGTTTGTTTAATGTGCCCAGCGTTACTCACTTGGTGTTAGGTTTTCCATCCTCGAGACTAACACCAGACTCTGCTGAATTACAGTGTGCCATGGGTATCACATAATCAAATTTCTCCTTTTTTTTCAGGCCCAAACTGCTTTGCAGAAACAACTGTCATTCCAGCAGGCCGGGAGGTGAAAACTGATGAATGCACTATATGTCACTGTACTTACGAAGAAGGCACTTGGAGAATCGAACGGCAAGCTATGTGCACTAGACATGAATGCAAACAAATATAGGGAATCTACAAATCTAAGTACTTTTCGTGGTTTTTATAAAATATCTCACAGCAGTGAGCACCCTAGATGACCCAGGGAAATCTGACTGAGAAGATTCTGGTGAGGAGCAAAGAATAAAATACTGATATTTTGGTTTTCAGAGTAACATAATACTGCAAGGCAAGGAAGTGCACATATTTAAAACGTTGGACATAGAAATACTTGTCTTAATAAATGTGTTATTTTCACAGTGAGTACACTAAAATACACTCTATAAAATATTCTATGTATTTCTATAATACCATTATAGAGCTTAAAAATAAATGTTTTATATAGACAATACAGATTAAAGTACTGTATCGTTGCCTGTCCCATTGTATACATGCACCATGGCTAAAACATTATATTTCTGTTCTAGTTTCATCATATGAGGGTTTTCTTGGTTTTTTTTCGTTTGGGTTTTTTTGCTTATTTTCACTTTAGCGGGCCAGGAAAGAGCCAGCATATGACAAAACTTTGATGTTCTTGCTAATGAAAGAAATGGAGTAGAATAATATGCTTTCAGAGAACACGGAGTAGAATATGCTTTTGGAGGACATGCACCCATTTATGAATATTGCTGTAGTGTAGAGTTGGGTCATCTTCTCTTAGTTCCACTGGCGCATATAGTAGATATGCACCAGTCCACAGTGGAGATAACTTGGAGCAGTGGGTATTACGAAACTGGTCTCTCATAGCTGGACAAAATAAATTCCTAGTATTCAGTTCAGACATAACACATTTCAGAAGGACAAATTCCTCTGTGACACAAACAACACAGCATTGCCCAGCTAGAAGAAATGATGGTAAGTAACCACATGGCATCGTTAATGTAACACATGATGGATGTGGAGAAGTGCAGCTTGGAAGTCTAGAGCAGCCAAACAGGCCTCCACTGATGTGGCTCCACGTTGTTAGCCTGTGTGTAAGAGAGCTGGTTACTTTCTGCACCGTTCCCTAGACCCTGGTCTTGCCACCTTGCTGGTGCTGATTCAAATTTTGATTCTTTCTGGCAGTCTGTACGGGGTCTGTGACACTCAGTGTTGTGGAGAAAGGTTTTGAATCAGCTCTTTGAATCCATCAAAGGATTTCTAGCACAGAAGCTGACCCTGACTACCTGTGAGGTGAATCACATCTCCCTGCTTCAGCCACCAAAAGCCTTTGCTTAGGTTTATTTTGGGTTTGTTTGGTTTATCACCAACTCCTGCCTTACATCTGCTTTGAATACCTGTTAAGGCAACGGCTCAAGAAAACACTTAAACATGGGCTTACCTTTAAGCTTTTGCATTAAGACTTAATGAATCAATATCTAAAACGAGAAGACTATTGCTTAAATTCCCACCTACCCTTTGCTACTTACTCCCGTGGTGTAACCTGGTTACAAGGTTTGCAGCTGTACAAAGTATGAATTTTTGGTACTTCTGAAGACCATGGGACTTCTGCCAGTGACTTCAGTGGATCCTAGTTATCACCTCATGTCTGTATTTTGAGCATGTGTCTGTCTGTCGCTGGGCATTATTTTCCCCATGGATGGTACAGGAGAGGAAGAGTAGTGAAAGAATTGGAAATGAAAGAACTGTCTCTTGCACAGACAGTCCTGTGGCGGAGCCGTGCATGGTGTTAGTCTATTCACAAGAACAGGAGAAGGATTTGACAGATTATTGGATTTAAATCACACAAAAATCAAGTAAATAATAACTTCCCCAAAAGTGGACATGCACATACATAAACATTGTACCGGAAATACTGTTCTCCAGTAGCTGGAATTCTTAGCAGGGATACAGGAAATGCTATACCTGGGTTGTCACTCAGTCTGCTGGTGGCAGTGGAGGGTGGCACAGAGTACAGATCATTATTTCCTTGGAAGAGAGGAAGAAGTGTTTCACGTCTCATTTGTACCTAGACCATAAATACACTTCCAGATACAAACATAAATACTTGATTTTCCCATTTTGTAAAAAGAGTACCTTATTCATTGTATACCTCTCATAAACACTGTGAGACGCTGCTTATTTAGGAGTAAAGGAGGTATGATTTGCCTAAAGACTCTATTATTTTAAGTATATCTATCCATTTTATAAGATGTAGTAGTCATATGACAGAAAGCTAGCTCCTGAATCAGTAGGAGCCGTGCCTCATGGCTATGTAGGCTTCTGCTTACTGAAATCAAGTACCTGCACAGCTCTGAGGAAGTGCCATGAGTGCCAATGGTCTTCCATGCATGTCTCCTGCAGACGAGTGGAAGTACCCATGCAGGAAGCAGCTGTGCATCATGAGTATGAGCAGAGAAGGTAGACTTGCAATTCAGCATGGGATTGCCTCTCCAAATAGACTGCTTCGTGTCTCTTTAAGAGACACACGTGTTTTCAGTGAAATTATGAGACTCAGAATCTGTGTCTTTCAATGTATAGCCATAATGTTCAAGTTTTTGGAAATCTCACCTTGGACTAGTCACCCTTCGCATCTCCTTCACTGGAGGTTCTTGTTAAGCCTTATACTGTTTCCCAGGGCTTGAACTTCTGTTCTTTGGGGAAGTTCTATCTGTACTGAAGTAGTGAGTGCAAAGTTAAAGGATATTTTAGTGTGTGTTTATAGTGTAGCTTTTATAAATATTTTTCTGTTGGACATTTTTTCCAAAATATTTTTCCGTCTTTCAGTCCTGGTACCAGTAATAGGTTGGTCCTTCCCCATTTCATATAGAATTTCCTGGGCAAATTCATCTTGACACACAGCTCTGTGGGTGGTTTCTTAAAGAGATTTTATTTTGAAATATAATATCTTTCTTCTTGAGTAATAAACTTGAAGACTTTGGTTTTGGTTTTTTTTTTCCTTAAATGTAATGAGGTAGAAATCATAATGAGTTTTGGACCTTCTTTATGCTGAGGTCACTGGCCACATCCAGCTTTGGCCTGTACTTTGCCACATGAGAGGTCTTTGCTTATCCCTGACATGGGGAAATGGTCTGAGTGACTCTTCTTGGGCAGATTTCACCAGTCTTGCCCAGTTGTGGAACCACTGTTAGCACACAGTGTGTTTGTGGGTTAACCCTGGTAGGTAGCTAGGCACAGGCACCACACAGCCACTCACTACTCCCCCATCTGTCCACCCCCAGTGGGACAGGGAAAAAGAAAGCAAGAGTACAAGCAAGAAAACTCATGGGTCAGGATGAAAATAATTTAATAAGCAGCGACATGGAAGAAAAAAGAAAAAACAAAAGAAGTGTTGCGATGGCAATCACTCACCACCTCCGATGGGCAGAGCAGTTCCCAAGCAAAAGATAGCTCACCTTACCTCACTCCTCTCCATTTAACTGCAGAGTAGAATGTTACATGGAATGGAGTATCTCTTTGGTTCATTCGGGTCACACGCCTGGTTGGGTCCCTTCCCAAGCTCTTGCACATCCGCACTCTGCTTTCTGGGGGTGAGTGAGAAACAGGAGACCTTGACACTGTGCGCACACTGTTCAGCAATAGCCAAAATACTGATGGGTTACCAGTATTTTTCGGGTCCCAAATCTAAAACAGCACACCCTACCACCTACTACCAAGAATAACTCCATCCCAGCGAGACCGAGTGCACGACGATACCCCAGCACAGAGGCAAACACACCAAAACACCCTGAGAGCCAAACTCCAGCAGGTGACTGCACCAAGCCGTGTGTGGGCCTTCGGCAGTGGATTTGGGGAGCCAAGATTTGGAGCCTGCTGCATAATGTCACTTCACATAGACAGAGCCTTAAAACAGAAACCTTCCTTTCTCTTCGTAGGACTGGAAAATGCAAATGTGGAAATTAAAAGCTAAAAATCAGCCATTATGGAACGCAGTTGGAAACCATTTGCCTTTAAACTAATTTAATCTCTAAGCAAAATCCAGAACTGTGGTGGCCACCTGTACTTACCTAAATGTTATGATTTGACCATGCAATATACCTGTTCATATCTAACCTTAAGAAATTAGAGAAAAGCCATCTGCATCATTTCCAGTGACCCAGACTCCAGAGAGCACTGGCTTCCCTACTGAAGCCTAGGTACTCAGCTGATTTTTCCTTCAGTGCAAACAGTTACACATCCTGCATATGAGGAGTTCATCAGCTTTGCAGGTGGGTTCTGTCTGTACAGGCTGTGTTTCCGGACACACTGATAGCTCATGAATAATTCTGTATTGGAAGGTCTGTTGGTTGGATAATGAATACTCTTCTCAGACGTTCTTATGTAGCTGCATTGGCATGAATAGAAGAATTCTGCTTCTGCTTCACTTGCTTCTGTTTATTTCCCAATTGAAATCAAGATAAATTAATTATTGGTTTGGACTCATGCGTTTTTGTAGGAATGCACTACACATTAATTTGGCTTCAAACCTGTGTGCCTGAAGAGATGATATTCTAGATGGTTTCAGGTAATTATAAAATTGCACAGTTAGCATGAAATAGAATTCTTTATACTACTCATTTAAACCACAAAAATGGATGTGCTGGTATTCACTTAAGTACGTGAGATTTAAAAGGGAAAAGGGGAAAAAGAGGAAAGATATGAGATATGAGACAGAGGAGCTGAGCATTACTATAGGAATGTTCAAAAAACTGAAGAACATAGCTGGAATATCATACAGGTATTTCATAGGGAGATTTTCAAAGAATATTGTAAGAACAGTAAATGAGAAATGTATTTGGGCACAAATTTAAATACAGGAAATTCTAGTTGGAGATAAATCATACAGTAAAGGTGATTGAATACTGGCGGATGTTGCACAGAGATATCATGGAGTCTCCATCCTTCAGGATGGTCAAAAGCCCACTGACACAGCCCTGAGCAGCCTGCTGTAGCTGAACCTGCATTCAGCAAGGTATTGGACTAGATGATCTCCAGAGGTGTAAAATTGAAAGCCAGGTTTAAATGACGTTGCATTAAAGTCTTTAAGACACATAAGAAAGAAAAAGAGAGGATGAAAGGTTCCCTCACTTTGGAAAACAATCTATTCTGTTCTCATGTGTTGTATTATAAACTATACTGTCATGGTTGTAAAGTATTTTATGTTACTTTTGATGGTAACTTGAATATGTAAACTATGATAGCTCCATAATACGTAGGAGGCTTTGGAAGGCACGTACTATTTAAGAATCTAATGCAGTCTAACTAAACGCTTCATTTATTCACCTTATCAGGCAATGAATTTTCTTCACAGCTTGTGTTAACATGGGCTTTCTGTCTGCAAAAATACACCTTCTGCCCTGTATTCCTGCTGCGTTAAAAACAAAACACAAACTGGGGAGACAGCACTGAACTGAATATCACAGACTATTTTTCTGGCTCTCCAAGAATTAAAATTTTTCATCACTGTTTGATAGAACTAGGTACTACTTCAGAAAGTTTATAATGTGTTCAGTTTAGAGAAGACAGCCACTCCTTCCCAGAATCCTCTTCCCTCTTAAAAAATACTTATGCTCAACTATGCTGAAAATGTAAATTTTCAGTCTTTTGAAATGCCACGTGTAACAACTCCCATATCAGAGAAAAAGCAAACACAGCCTACTATGTTTTTTCCACTTGCTTATATATATGTGCCTCATTTCATTTTATAGGCTTTTAAAACAAATACAGGAAAACTCCAAATTTGTATGTCAATTACCAGTTACAAAGAAGTCAAAAGTTTTTATTGTTTACCTGTTGAGGCTATGTGGAAACACTGATATGGAATATTAATTAATCAGTAATAGGAAAACACTGACATAATTAGCAGCACAAATGCTGATGTTTAAAAACAACCAACTCTCAACTTACCAGAAATATTTGTTGCACTCTTCATGTTAGGTTCATCTGGGGCTACTAGCTAATAGTAATGCTATTTCTGTAATGCTTAACAGTTTCCTGCTTTTGAAAAGATCATTGCTTTAAAGAAATATATAGCATCATTAAAGCTATTGTTGAAAAGAAGAGGCAGAATATATAGGAATGGAATAGCAAGCCCAGGTTTCTACTGTTAACTGAGATCAGGATTTCTTACACAGATTGCACCTATAATAAAGCATCTGTACTTGACTGCAACCAGTGAATGGGAGAGGACATTCACAAATACTCATGTAAAGTCCTTTTGTTCATAGTAGGCAGAATTAAAACCACTTACTCTACTTTTTCCAGTAAGCCTTAAAGCATGTGCAAACTTAGTGAATTAAAGCGAATTTCACCTATCAGTACATTGTTCCTATACTCTGCTAAAATCCATAAATGTATGCATGGAGAAGAAGGCCAACATTTCTAGTGTGTATAATACCCTGGTGTAAACTACATCAGATTTATTATTCTCCCTCAAAGTACAGATACAATTCTGTATATGCCTTTAATTGATGAAACGGTCTGAGCTTTCTGTTTCTGATGTGCAAGAGGAAGGTACATATATAAAAATCTCAAAACGCTGCTTAATCTATATTGCTGTTGCCTTAAAAAGCTGCATTCATTTCAGAAGATAATTCTCAAATTAATTTGCTATCCATGCTAAAGGAAGTACCATTACTTGGTATGGGGGGGTAACAAAACCAAAGTCTTAATAATTCAAACTAATGCTAACTAATTTAGTGCTGTTGTGAGTGGGATATTATGGAGATAACATATGGCCATGCAGTGCTTCAGCCTAAGGTAACAGCCCATTGGTGTGTTCATGTCTAATTACCACATGAAAATAAGGAATAGGTGGCCTTTAGTCATTCTGTGGATTGCAGTTAAATAGAGCTTAATTTCTTAACTGCTAAACATTTTTTAATACACTCTCTCCCAGCTATTTTTTTCAAATGGCATTTGATAAAAAGAGCTATCATATATTCTGCTAGTTATGCTGTTTATACTTGTGTTTGAGCAATAAACAGTGTCACTCTGTAGAATCCTAATAATGCTTGTTTTCCTTTTTTTTCAAATGCCTTGGTTACATATATTTCATATAAAAGTTACTTTAGTTCCTTCAAACTGGAAAGGCAAATTGTAGTGTCTTACTACTTATTTTAAAATATACTGTTTTCATTTTTTGTGTCCTTCATCTCTAAATATATATTTGGAGCTTCAGGCTCTGTCACATAAACAGTATATTATTAGGATGCTTTTGGTATAGTGTCTTAAGATAATACATCATATTGAAAAACTACTACTTAGATGCAGCACAATATTTTTTTTATTCCTTTTTTTCAGAGTACAGTTCCTGAAGACATACATATTTAAACCTGTGGTACATATTTGTGCTTGAAAAACAAACGCCTACAAACCCCATTTTCCAGATACGACAAAGATCTAAAAATAGCCTTCACATCTGGCTCATTTTTATACATGAACTAGATAGGAAAAAGAACTAAGGAGAAAAAGGGTATAAACTCTGTAATATTTATTAAAAAATGTTATTTGTGTGGGGTATGGTCTGCAAACACAAAACAAATAGGATGTTAAACAGGATTCTGTTACTGAATACCAGCTTAGATAATGACAAGGAATGCATTGAGCCAGCCACTTAGTAATTCTCAATGGTCTTAAAAAAGTAAAGAAGATGAGTGTCATTAAAAGTACTATGGTATTTTGTGTAACTGATTGTTTTCTTGTGGCAAGACCAAAAATGTTATTCTCAACACTGGTATCTATAAAGGTGAAACAGATGACTGACCCAAGAGGAATTTTACATTCTTTGGGAAGAAGCTGCCAATCAGTCAGTAGTGATATTATAATTCATCTTGAAATAAAGTTTTTAGGATGCCTTTGTATTCAAGATTACCTTGCGACATTCATGACCTTTCAGTGGTGGATGTACACCATGAGCTGTTCACTATACTCCACTTAACCAATGACTGAAGGGACAGGTAGATGACAACTACAATATAGACTCCTTAACAACAGTCTGTGTTGAGAGCAGCTGAGGTCTACAGCAAAGGACTATGTATGCAAAATACCTCTACTTTTGTGTTTTCTTCTTGTAATTTAAATAATTAGTTGTCTCTATTGCTATTAACCTAGCAAATATTCTGAAGACCTTAAAAATGAAGTAGTCTTAAGTAGTATGACCTAAAATCAATATGATGATGAACCCTTATTTCTTAAAAACAAGTGTTGATATAACCAAAACAAACCATACACATTTTAAAAATATTTACTAATATTACTGCATTAAAATACATAAGAGCTATTGCAAGAGTGCAGATCCCTCGCCTGCTAGCACTTTGTTGCTCCATATATTAAACTGCTGTCACACCGAAGGCAGTGAGTTCCGTTACTAGGATTGTATGATCCTGGACTGCATACAACTATGGACCAAAAAAACAAGGAAAAAAGTTATACTAATAAAAAAATGTTTACATCTGAAATGTCTAGAATGCATCTTTATCTATTTGAAAAAATATCAGATTTTTTCCAGCATTCTGCTAGTTGATGAAAAAATTGTATTTTATACATCATCTATTTATTACACCATATTTTTCTCTTCATCAATTTTCACTCCATCTACTTACAAGAGATATGTTTGTCAATTATATTTTAATATGGCCTATATCCAATAATGTTTTAAATAAACTGCTATAACTGCTTGTAAAACTAATACAAGACAAAATAAAGTTGAAATCTAAGCTCTGATAATTATTAAGAAGTAGTGCAAAAATAATAAATCAAACCAGAAATCAGTGTATGATGCAGAACAAATGTTCTGAATGAAACATTT
Organism: Aegotheles bennettii; assembly: GCA_013398125.1. NCBI lineage: Eukaryota > Metazoa > Chordata > Aves > Caprimulgiformes > Aegothelidae > Aegotheles > Aegotheles bennettii. The sequence goes on along the minus strand of VZRW01012600.1, from coordinate 14,684 downwards.
TTCCTGTTGGATCATGTTTTCCCATTCAACAAAATCTGTACAGTCATCTGCAGACTTTGTCACAAAAGACTAACTCAGCATTATGCTCTTGGCAGAAAAAAAGCAGAATATGAGCTATTTAGTTATGATTATCCTGAATCATACTTCAGTTTGTCAATGGTAGTTTTTCTTCAGGATAGGTCTTTAATTAACAGCATTAGTATTCAGTATGCAAAGGTAATTAAGACCTTCCTTGTGCAGAGTCCTGCTGAAGGGCATGTAGTGATAGGATTAGGGGGAATGGTTTCAAACTGCAAGAGGGTAGATTTAGATTGGATATTAGAAAGAAATTATTTACTGTGAGGGTGGTGAGACACTGGCACAGGTTGCCCAGAGAAGCTGTGGCTGCCCCCTCCCTGGAAGTGTTGAAGGCCAGGTTGGATGGGGCTTTGAGCAACCTGGTCTGGTGGGAGGTGTTCCTGCCCACGGCAGGGGGTTGGAACCAGATGATCTTTAAGGTCCCTTCCAACCCAGTTCTATGTTTACCTGGTTATTGGGTTTTGCCTGGTTTAATAATAACCTCTTAGTCACTACTGCACAAACTTTCAGCAGCATTTTCAGTATTTAGTTTGGTTTTATCTTCATTTGTTGAGGCTAGCAGGATCCACTTGATCCCCAGTGGCTGTTACTAGCTTGCCTAGCACTTTTTGCCACTCCTGTTGACGGAAGAGAGTTTTAGAGGTCCTACAAAATGTGAGAGAAGGAGTCCTCTGCAGATGATGTCAAAACTTTGCCTTTTTTTGTACTTTAGTGCAGGCAGACCAAGATGGCTTTATGGGAAAGAGAAAGCTTTACAAATATATGTAACTAAAGGCATTTTCCAGCCTTTCTGTCTGAAAAATCAGTCATCTTGTGTAATACAGGAATAATTCTACTCTTTTTATTGAAGATTATAGGCACACTTCTACTAAATCATTCAGAATTTTCTGTTTATTTAATTGGAACAGGTAGACTTCTCTTGTAACAGGATAAAAATTTTATTCCTCAGAAGCATCATCTGTTTGCTATCTAGCAGAAAGCATGAAAAAGAGAAAGGAATCTGAAGTAGGGACTTGTATTTAGCCAGCTGCTGGAAAAGTTTCTTTAACCAGTTTCAATCTTTTCACTAATGGAAAACTCCTATTGGAGTATTTTACATACTTGCCACTTAACACCTCACAAACTGAAATGCACACAATGTCTTAATTTGTTCTTGTATCCTATAAGCTAGCTAGTATTTTGCACTGTCTGCTGATTTTTAGCAGTATTTCAATATTCTCTTGAATAATGTATTTCCTTTGAAGCTTTCAAGTTACTGTGTTTCAGTAATATAAATAATCACCATACTGTGAGAAAGAACTGAAGAAAAACAGATTAGAATGGACTATTCAGTATCTAGTCTACTAAAAATACCACAGAAATCAAGCTCTGCAGAATAATAATACCAGACAAAAAATATTTCATAAAGCTAGGACAGGGTATGATATCAAATTGTCTCTCCAGATAAGCCCTAAGAAACATATGATATTTTGTGCTGTATTAATCTCACAGCTGCATCTGATAAAAGAAAACTAAGACCAAAAAGAAATAGATTTATAAAGCAGAAAAATTATATTTAGAAATCTTGATGATATCAAAGTGATACAATTTCCTATGTTAAGTAAAATTTAATGGTTCATCATACCTCATGTAGCTGTTACCAAAATATTTTATTAACGTATCCTGGAATAATCTGCTTTATTTAACATAAAATCATATGAAATAATTTCTAAGATTTTTGTACTCATCAGTTATGTTTATTACAGAGGCAGAAGACTAAATGGAATTATTAATCAGCAGTAACTCCGTGTCTTTAAGTCATTGTCTCTACAAAATCACTCAGTAAATGGTTCTGCCTGAGGCTTATCTGGTACCTGATGAACAAAATATTGATATGTTTTACCACCAGTGTTTCCTGTCAAAAAGATTTCTCTAAAGATAGATACATCACACAGTGACTAATCAGATTAACATGTTCAATCCTCTAATTCAGAAATTTAGACTAGAAAATGGGAGTAGAAGGTGAGACAATAGCTCAATATTTACTGCCATCTTAATATAAAAGCAGAGGGGGAAAACCAAATTAGGATACAGTATGATATAGAAGATGAGACTGGAGCATGGGGAAGAAAATGAATGCAAGTTCTGATACAGGAGAATTAGATTGGTAGATGATGCAGTAAGTGAAAGGGTTATGCTTAGTGCACAAGTTGTGTGATGGCAGTGTGAAATAAATGATGGTTTGTTCACGGAGCGAGGCACAACAGCATGGAGGAACCAGAAGTGCTAGAATACTGCATGAAACTAGATATTCTAAAAATAGTAGAGGAAAGAGAACAGGTGTAACTGAACATCCAGCTATTCTGCTGTGTGAGAAGTAAAAATAGAGTAGGGTTTTTTTTATGAAGCCTGCAGAGAATATGCATAGGTTTTTTTATTTCTCCATGTTCTTGAGCCTACTCCATAACCTTTTTCCATTCTGTCATATCCTTATCAAGACCCAGAGGCTAGAAAAAGGCACACTATTTGAAGTTTAATGTACTTAAATTAGAAAGTAACATCTGAGTAACATCTGTTTCCATGTTTGAAAATAGAACTGGCCCATGACAGGGTAACACAGATGATAATCTGAGGTTTGCTATGTATCTGCAGTGACACCCTATGACTGGCACTAACCTGTGACTGGTAAGAAATTTATTATTTTTTCAGAAAAGGAAAAAAGAATCCAAGAAACCACAGAACAGACTTCTAAACAGGTAAGTGGAAAGTAATACCATTTGATGTTATTTTACAATGAAGATAAATATAATAATTTGAAAGCACCTGATATGGTAGCACATACAAACGTAATGAACTACAGAAGACTACGATTAGAATGGAATTTAAAGAGTACTGAATGATGCTTAAAAGGGAAATAAGAGTTGGAAAGCAATTGCTAAAGGGATTACTCATGAGCTTGCTCTTAGACTTCACTAAATATTTCCATTAACAAGATTATCAGAAAAAGTCCCAATGAACTATGATGACAAGAAAACTGGGAGCAACTGTAAAAAAGGACAAGATTTATATAGGCAGGAGGAAACCAAAGAATGAGAAAGGTCCTCATTAAGGAGGGCTGTGAACAAGATCAGTCACAAGGAAAAGGGGAAGCATGGTACTCTTACATAATTTCAGAGAAAGGTTCTTAAGGCCAAAAGAAAAGCACTAAAGATGTAAAAGGCACTGGTAAGAGCTCATCTGAAATACCATGTTAAATTCTAGTCACCCCTGTGCAAGAATATTAAACTCAAAATAGGGTGTGGGAGATATAGGCTTGCTGAATGCAAACTCTTACAAAAGCAGATAGGAAGTAGCTAACTTGTTCTGATCATAAAATAGGAGTAAAAAAAAATCTGCTTAAGCTAAAGGGCATTCTCCCCATCAGGGAAAAAGAATATGAACTTTCCATGAATTAATTTAGATTGAAAGCTTGATCTTCTAACCACAAAACAAGAGTAGCTAAAGAGACCAAAACTCCCAAATAATTATAAAATGAACCTTAAAACTGTCTTAACTGGATTACAGGACATAGTTCCTGCAACTACAATGGAAATCACTGGATAAGCCAAGAAGTGGAACTCTGCTGTACTTCCACAGAAATCTGTTTATCAAATGTTTCTAAGAGTAAGTGCATCTTTCAGAAAAATCTCCCCTGCTAACAAAGACATTTTATTTTCTTAAAGTAACAGATTTAGAGATCTTCTCAAATCTCAACTAATTCTGCCATGTTAGCATGGTTTCCTAAGAACTACTGCAATGAAGTTTGAGGCATTGAAAACAAATGTAGAGAACCTATAGTGGACAGTAATCAGGCTGAACAGAGGTCTATCAAACATGACCAAAAAGACTGAACCTGAGGTTCAACCAAGACAGTATCAGGAAAAGAAAATGGTCAGTCTTCTAGGACAAACAAAAGCTATTTCAAAGATAAAGTTAAGAGAATCATTTCCAGAAACAGAACAAGAAGTAACAGGTATAAACTGCATCAAGGGAAATTACAGAGGTACCTTAGATAAAAGCTTTCCAATGGTGAAGATGTGCAGTACTGAGTTTTATTTCCTTGGGAGGAAATCTGAGATTTTCAAGATTATGCAGGATACATCTGTCAGAGATAACTGAAGCTCGTATCTTGCCACGAGGTAGAATGATAAGCAGAGGACTATTTCAGTTTTACTGCCTATGATACAGTGTTTTGGATTCCGGGAAAAGAAATTACTAATTCTACCGAGAGGTCAACTACGGTTTATGTTTGAGCATACTAACATGCTGATAGAATGACATCCACAACTATGGGAAGTAGTAATCAGTCAAGCTTCAGGGCTGACTTTCAGGTACCTCAGCTTGCACCTGTATCTGCCAAAGAGGTGTCTGTTACCACCTCAGCTGAACAGGGATCAGCCTCTTGGGTTGACACTGGTGTAGGCCTATGTCATGTTTCTGTCTAGTGCAGGAGCTAAAGGAGCATGGCAGATAAGACAACAGTATTATTTTTTTACTACTTATGTTAAATAACCACCTGAGCTAATATGAAAGTTGTGTTTTGAAGAAAAAAGGAATATGAATTAGTTTAGAACTGAGTAAGATGTTCTGGAGGAAAGCCCAAAATAAAACTGGAGTTTATACAAAACAAATCATCCTAAAGAAGACATGCTTTTCTAAACTTGATTTTCATCTATCTTTCCTTGAAATCATGTGCAACAATATTCTATATTACAAGAAATGTAATAAATTTGATATTTATATATCTCTCTTCCAGATATTTGTCACTTTTTGCTGGAAGATATGGAACAAAAATTTTAAATTCCTTCTGATGAAGACAACAAATTGGAAAAAACAATCACATATGGAAACATTATGCATGTCCTGCAGTTTTAGAGTAGTCTCTGTTTTCTTCCGTGTTCTTCTTATTTCTTTTCAAAGTGTATTCTATTCTTTCACTGTTTTCTTTCACTGTTTTTAGGTCTGTATGCGATAATCTCTGTCAAATGCTTGACTACAGTTTTATTCTCTATGTGTCTTGTGTTCCATTGTTCCCTCGAGACTTCAGGCTCAACATTTGGGAATTGTATGAATAACCTTTTCTTGGGTGAAATGTAATCTGGCAAAGCCATTCTCTAAAACACCGATCCACTCCTCAGCATCTAAGGAGGGTAATATCACTCATTTTAACCTGAGGATTGACAAAAATAAAATTACCAGAATTCATTCCCCCTTTTCCTTATACTTGCAAATAGATCACAAATATTTACAAACTTACCTTTATTTTGCAAAGCTATACAGACTATCTTATCTATTATTCTTACTTTGATCTGAAATGTAGCATTTAAGTTTATAATTAGATAAAAGCATTGTATTATTACGCCCTCATTTATACATTTAAGAACAAAAATAATTGTTGTTCGTCTCACTGTTAAACAGTGACTGCTGTCTAGAGGTTTGAACTTAATCTGATCAATTTTAATTTAAATGAGTCCATAGAAATTGTGGGTCTGGCTTAAAATTAAATCAACAAAGTCTTACGAAAGTTCTGCCCAAGTACTAACCTGATCTAGTACTGGTTACCTTGACCAACTTGACAGGATCACAGCCAAAACCAGTATGGCATAACAATTTTATAAAGGTAAATAGCAAAGTACTGAGTTCAATCGGAGAAAAAAACATTTTAACAGTAGTACCATACATGAACTTGTTACTTACCGCAACACACTGGACAGTCTGGATGCATTACAGCATTCATTTCATAACCTGGATAACAGCAATCAACCAATACTGTTTACAGAGTACCTTCAATGTAGTATATTTCAGACAATGGTTCAGAACTTTTCCTGATAGCTTCCACCTGTTGCTTAAAAAATCTCTCTATAAGATATTTTACCTAAATTGAAACAAATGATTATTTTTTTTTTCAGAATCTTTGATGGAAAGAGGTCAGAATACAAGAAAAAACAAGAATTTGAGTGCGAGTTATGTTTAAGATTTAAAGGAGGTACCACTAAATCTTTTGATTGTAGCTGAACAGAAACAGAACAGTCTGATAGTCTTGGATATGTTGGTTTTAATTTAGTTAAGTCTTGAGCAACTAATGCAATGTCTTTGAAATTGTTCAGGATTATACAAATAGAACTTTAAAAGCTAACCCATGGCAATTTTGCCTACATTAGACATCTGCAGCCCAACATCAATAGACTTGCAGCGTTCCCATCTACATAGGTACTATTATTTATGTTTGCTTACATTTCAGACTTTCCATCTTTATTAGCTATTTCTCTTCAAGAAAAGGAAAATGCCAAAGGTCTGCTGAAGCCAAGTTAAATAAGGGTATTATTATTATTTCAAATATAATCACAAAATACTAATTCCCTTACTCAAAAAAAATTGCACGAACACAATCCTAGACAGGAAAAACATGCCATTCTATCAGTGCAGAACCAGCAGCAGAAATGTTAGAATACAAGGGAGCTCTATTCCATCCCATCAATTCCATCTCCCTAGCCAAAGGCAATGTATATTTTTTAAAATCCTTTATTTTCTCTGGAATTTTGGACCATTTTTATGAAATGTCTTCCACTGGAATATTAAATATTTTAAGTCATAGTAGTCCAAATTAAAAATGTGACTTCTAACTGGCTAAAATACATAAAATATGTAACAAGAAAACAGACCAGTGAGCAATCTGACAAAGTCTAACAGTAAAAAGTATCAATGCTTCATATCCATACAGTGCTTCATTTGTATACAGGGATTAATTATATATATATATAAAGCTAAAAAGAAAAAAAAACACTTTAGTAGGCTTGCAAGATTCAGTACACACACAAATTGACAAAAACAGGTATTCATGCTCTCTTACTTTGATCCTCTTGTCTGTATGAAAAAGATGAACTTCAAGCATTCCACAAATTTAACGTTTTTTTTCGGTGGACAGGATGAAAGCTGCTTAATGAGTACAATGTTATTTTAGACTCCCTCAACTCTCTGCTGGAATCCCAAAACATGACTTCCATACCTGCTATTTCTTGGTATTCCTCCTTTACTTCCCTTCCCCTTTCTCCTTTCCCCTTTAAGGACCTCTGAAGTAGTTAACCTAGTAAGCAAAACTCTGGCTTCTGGTTCTCTACTGTAAAATCCAAATGTCTTCAAGCAGTTAAAATTCTGGCAGATCAATAATAAAGTCACTTTGAAGTGACTGTCTTTAATGTCAACTGATAATGTGATCTGCCTTATCCATAATGGCAATAGAATATTAGCAATTCCAACTGATACACGTTTTATATCCACTAAAACTTTTCTATCAATTTATTAATTTACTGAACAAAGTATGGGATTTTTTAATGCTTTTATACTTTATTGTGAGTTTATCAAAGCCAATGAAATCAACATTTTATTTTATTTTTATTTACTGGTTTAAGATTCTAATCAGTTCTGGTGCAAGTATTTAAGACTTTTTACCATATTTCAGGTGTCTAACTTGCAATGTTTTAAAGAAACCACAGTGCTTGTCCTCTTATGTATATTACACATCTTTGTCTAATTTTCAGTATACTTAAATATTTTATGGGAACTGTAATTCATTTGTAAATTCTAATGACAAGGAAATGTATAATTCTGGACTCTTACCAGATGTAAAATTATCTGAATGCATTCAAAACAAATAAGCTACTCCCTTTCTAATTACCTGCCTGCCATTCTGGTTTTATGAAGACTCAGGTTTTAGAACAGTCATCCAGGAAACCTAACAGTTCAAGCTTCTGACTGTTTCTGTGATGGACTGAAGTTTTTTCTCAAGAACAATCAACCAGGGTAATATCTAGTGGTGTTAAAGATTTTCCCTGCTCCCCACCCACCCCCGCACAAATGCCTGAGCTCAGTTCCCGAACCTCACCCATACAACCCTTTAAGTTCTTGTAGGAATGCCTATAGTAAATAGAACTGAAGCAAGACTTAGCTACAGACTGAAGAAAAAGGGTAGTTAGGTTTCAGCAATCCATTTGCATGGGACCACATTCCTTATCAACTGACTAGTACAAACACATTATGGGGAAGGCCTGGGAAATAGTTAATTAAGCTGCTGGATTGCTCTCCAGAACTGACTTTAGAGTAAACTGCCATACTAAGAATAAAATCATCTGTTAACATGTGAATTTAACTCCTTATAATATAAGCATTACTTACCTCTGTCATGGAAGTAATTCCAAAACACCAAATACTACTTAGAAATCAAAAAGTACTTTCTAAGACTTGAAGTTACTTAAGAACATGTAGTCTACCACAGGGTCATATCAAAGTTTGCATGCACCTAAATCTCCAACTGGAGAATTTCTCCTGCTAATGCTCAAATACTCCATAAAGCCTGCACATTAGCTAAATCTCATTTATGTGGTTTCAATAACCTTAGAACTGACTGTAACTAACTATGCTATCAGTAATGAGACTCTCCAGATCTGTCAGTGCTATCCACTACAAATAGAATTTTCAGAGAAATACAACTGACTAGTATTTTCATTGGTTTTATAAGCAATTATATTTAATTTTCAAGAAAATTAGAAGTGGAAAGTGGAAAATGAAGTATAATTAGAATCATAGAATGGCTCAGATTAGAAAGGGCCTTTAAAGGCCAGCTAGTCCAACCTCCTTGCAGTGACACCTTCAACTAAATCAGGTTGCTCAGAGCCCCATCCAACCCAACCTTGAATTTTTCCAGGGATGGGGCATCTACCACCTCCTATTCCAGTGTTTCAGCACTCATTACAAAAAATTTCTAGTCTAAATCTACCCTCCCTCAGTTTAAAACCATTGCCCCTTGTCCTATCACTACAGGCCCTGTTAAAAAGTTTGTCTTTCTTACAGGCCCCCCTTAAGTATTGAAAGGCTGCAATAAGGTCTTTGTTTGGAAAGAGATCCTTTCAAATTGCATGTCTTGATATATAGTGACTAACCTAATACAATATATGAAAACAACAGCCTTTTTAGAGCTGAAATAATTAGAAACAGTAATATCAAGAAAATACTGCAGATGTTCTTACGTACATTCATCTCATCAATTATAAATAGCATCTTGTTGGGGTTTAGGTATCTCTTTTAACAGCAGAAAGGACTTTATGTGAACTGAATGTATATTTGGAGTATTTTACAGGTTCCTTCAGACCTCACTCACAGCATAAAGGAGTTGATACTTTCTTTTTATTTGGTTTCAGTGTTCAGAAGGAATATTCTGATAACAAGTCTCCTTTGGACTGACATGACACTGAGATTTCTGACTTGCATAGTTAATGCCTTTAGTGAAAAGCTGGTACTGGAAAAATTTTCTGAAAACCAATTAGTGTAAAAGTGAAAATTTATTTTTAATAACTAAACTTTATCAAAGGAACATAAGTAACTAAGACACTGTGAGATCTTCATTTATGTATAAACATGCCCAAGTATCAGATAAAAATGTTTATACTTATTACAATACGTAATCACATTCATTAAGAATCCTTTAATATCCCCTAATTTGGTGACATCTTCCCAAGCCACCTAATGATTTGCTTTAAATCAAGCCAACTCAATATTTCTGGCAACTTGTTTTACACAGATCTCCTTTAGGCTCCTTTTGTTTTAAAGAAATGGAAAATTATTAAATCCCGTTCTTTCATTGTTGCCACTTAAAGAAGGAAAAGTACTGAAGTTCATCTCATTTCACTTTAGTTCTTTAAAATTAGACATCCAGTCTTAGTCTGTCATTTGGAAGCTGTTTCTAAAGACCAAGGCACATCCATGGAGCGATTTATACACCTGTTGTAGGTCACTAGATTAAGCTAATCTGAGGAGCTACAGAATGCAGTGTATCACCTTCTTTCTTATCTTAGTGTGCAACAAGGGACATGATAATGTTTTACAATACAAAATTAAAAACATATTGATCTATCCACAGCTATAAAAAGTTCTAAAACTTTTCAGAAATATGCACTTTTCAGTAGATCAACTATCTTTTTGATATTGACATGAATTTCACATGCAATACTTGGAAGCATTTTTACAATCAAGAAACTTTATTTTTAAACCCTTACAACACTTTCTGCATATAATCAGTATATACATTCCATTAACTATAAAAATCCTAGCCATTCTTTAAAAGCAAGGCAGATTTTTACCTGAAAATGTAAAGAAGATTTCATTCTGTAGTCCAGCTCTCTGCATTTTTACATGATGGCATTCTGCTTAATTAATGTAACCTCACAAGAAAGTTCAGCAACAAGTTTGCTTAGTATCCAAAGCAATGTTTTTTCAAAAGAAGCATTATGAGAACTGTTGCAGGGGGCTGCATGATACTGGGCTGTGAACGCATAGTAATTTTTAGGATCTGAATAAGCTGCAGGAAAAATGTGGAAGATGATTAACATATATGAAGTAAAAAGAAGAGAAGTGACATGTGTATTTGAAAATTAAATTGATAATTTAAATTGTTAATTTATAAAGAAGACCTATTTTGTACCTCCAGAGAATTTTTAATGATAAAATAGTGTATGCTGGGCCAGTTGGAAACACTTAAGAGATTTTTACAAGTCGACATTCTTATTTATACCCACAGGTAAGCCTTATTCTTTATTATTGTATTTTTTAAATTTTTAAACCAACTGGAGACTACATTAAAGGGATTAAGACTATGAAAACTAAGGTTAAGCATACAAAATATCCTTTAATATGTGACACAAGAGTTCATCTCACACATTATGGCTAGTTATAGTAATATATTAAATATATTTTTAGTCATCTATCACAGAAGGATTTAGAAGGTCTTAAAAACTGAATCTGCTTCCCCAGAGTTCAATAGAAGATTCAACTAATAAAATGAACAGTAATTCTTTTTCTGGGAGCAGAAGTAACTGAAAAGGCTTCCATATAGGTAAGAAGCTTTTATGGATGGATCAGTTATTTCACCTTTACTGCAAAGCTAAATGCATACCTGGGCATCTTTTACAAATAAGCCAACATACCATAAAATGTGTGTTTGTAGTTACTTCATGATAACCACTCTACTTACCCAAAGCTGAAGATCAACACAGCACAACATCAAATAGAAAAATGGAGTAAAAGAATGAAGAACAGATGTCATGGTGTGGGTATAATCACAGGAAGGAGAAAGGAGCGGTGGAGAAGAAAGAATGAAGTAATAGAAACTGAACTAGCTGAAAGGAGAACATCCAAAATATGGTACCTTAGATCCTCTACCTTGCTTTTGCCTCTACCATTTCCTTTCCCTTGCTGCTGCATATTCCAGATTTTTTGTATATATGTATGAAACTTGATTTTTGTATGCTAACATTAAGATTGGATCCTTATTCAAGGATGTAAGGCTTCATTACAGAAAACTGTAACCTTTTCCATCAAAACCATTTCAAAGAAACTTTTTCCTTTCCAGTTCTGTCAAACAAGCTAGCTGCTAAAAGTCATGGTTATTCTGTATGAAGGCTACTGTGCCAAAGTAAAATTAATTTACATCAGAGGTTAATTTAGGTTATTGTGTTCTACCATGTTTCTAAATGATCACTGGTACACATTTTAAATTCAAGATCTGACATAGTTCCTGCTGAAGGCAATAGGAGCTCTTGCTTACATCTCCACAAGAATAAAGTACCCTTTAAAGAAGAAAAGGAGCTAGTAATGAATAAATGACATTGCCTTTACAATCTTCCACTTTATCAAAGACTTTTTACTTGCTGACAGAAGGAAATGTAATCAGAACAGGAAAGAATAAGCTACAAATACTGCATCATTAAATGATATGTACTTAAAAAACACAATCAGGTAATAATTAAGGTATTAACATGCATGAAATAAATCTATATGGCTGTGCTAAAATTAATCTCATAAAAAATAATTCAGTTTAAAATTATACTATTTTAATGTTATTAAGGATTACTGCCTACTTAATTTGTTACATTTCATTACGTTTTATGCTTCTTTTTTAAAAAGAACTGTATTCATAAGTTTCTTAGTCATCCAGTGAGCTTCATGTAAGACTCTGTAAATGACATTAAATGAACTGCCTGGTAGTAACTAATAGAAAAATTTCCCAGAGAAACAGAATGTCTTTATCTCTTCAAATTAAATTCTAAATAAGCCTATGTATTTTAAAATGGCAACACAGATTTTTAAAAATAAAACTTTTTCAAGACAACAACAAACTAACCTGAATTGATAACTTACCATAAATAAGATATTTTATTATGAGGTTTTTATCAGGTTGCATTGCTGTTAGCTTATAAACAACGGAGCAAGTGTAAACTCCACTCAGGTTGAAATGTCTCAATACTAAAGTTCCCGTTGGTGATATTTGCACACTGCTATTTTCTAGTAAACATAAAAATGAAACAAAATCAGTTGTCATCATGAAAAAATGCAGAAAGTAAGGGTCCAAACAGTTATTTACTGTTAAACTGTGCACAAAATATTATGGATTCAGCTGAAAGCACAGGACTCAAAAACTGGAGCTGACTGGGTGTCTCTCAGTTCAGCATCACACAAATATGCTTTATTGCTGCTGTGTTTTTAAGTATTGGTTGACAAAACAGCCCTAGAAACCTGTTTTTATTTGGTCTCAGACATCTATTTCTCTCTCCAATAACCCCTTCCAGGAGCAAAAAACTCCCTGAAAAAAAAAGGATAAAGTGGGCAGATAATCTCTTTTTATACCTCTGTATAGTCAAACTGACTATGAACCTTTTCATTTACAGCAACTGCCTCATGAATTAGCTGCTGGTGGTGTTTAACATGCAGTAAACTTCAAAGCAGGCAAGATAGGAAGTTCAAGTATAACAGGCATTCAAAAAATTAGATATATATGCCAAAATGAGAATCATGTATGTTTAAGATGGTAAAATAATCCTTCCACATGGAAATATATGCATTGTTATGGTGGCCAGTCTTAATACAACTCCTCAGTTCAAGGACAGAGGTAGTAGGATCTTACTTCAAAGGACAAATCGTAAGCTAGTTCTTTAACTAGCTTATTGAAGATAAAGGAAAGCACCGTATAATGTCAGATTTGGGCACTGATAATGAACCACACAGCTGTCCCATGTAGCCTGCATGTGGGTTACATGATGACAGTTGATGAGTCCTTTCCTGACTTGAGAAGTCCCCAGGCAGTAACAATATAGATACAGGTTTCTCAAGTAGTAATATGCAGCCCATCTCGATGGCAGCTGTCAAAGAAAACCTTGGGAACCACTAGATTGAGTTGATTATAATAGACTTCAAGGTAAAATACTCACTTTGATAAAATATTTTGGGAATGGATTTTTGTTTCCATTTTCAGATGCCAAAAAAGAAATCTTTTTAACATCCTAAATAATTTAGATCTTTTATGTACATGATGGAAGCTTAGGCAATTAGTGTGGTACAAAACCAGTATATTTATACATTGTAAAAAAATCAATGCTAAAGTCATGAGATCTGTACCAGACACATCTAAGGGCTTTTAATTCAGACCAGTCCTAATCTGGTTTTACAGATTGAGCACACATTGTTTCTCAAGGCAAATCTTTTCAATTAGGTTCATCCAAAAGGAATCCAGTTTGTGCACTCAAAGACCAGATCACGATCCAAACAAAATTTGGTAAGTGGGTGCAGTCAAGCAATTCACTTCAAAGCCACACTCCTATTCAAACTAACATTTTACCTGATTCTCCTGGGATGTACGCTGATTTTCCTGGACTGCAATTTTAAGAAATATATTGGGAAAAAAATAGCCTGATTGAAGTGCATCATTTACATACTTGGCAGAAAGGTGTAGGACAACTTTGTTCCTCAGGAAACCATTTAATCCCCTAAATAACTTAACTTTGTCATGTATATTACTGTATTTTTATTTTTTTTAAGTGATGGTATAAAAGAGTACTATTAAAAAGACTGAAAGTGCAAATTCTTTGGCATTAATGGTTTGAGATTCTGTGTCAGCCTAGGCTCTCACATTAATGGCACACTGTGTTTCATTTTTTGGATGTTGAAGAGGTTTTGAATCTGATGATGAACTACTCAGGATGCTAAGCTTATAAACTAGGATGTCATTTGCTACTGTGTGCTGGAATAGCTATGAGATTAATAGTCAGAAAACCAGCACAGATTTAAGAACTATAGTTCTGATCTACAAATGCAACTGCCCTTTGTGTGCCTAAAGCAACACCACCATTAGATGACTGGATACCTGGAGCACCTTTAGGATCTATCACGGACAGCTTTGCTATAATTATAAAATGCATTACTGAATTGCAAAGATGACAAGAAGTCTGCAAAAAACAAAGCTTGGAAATCCAGTGAAGAAATATGGTCACAAATATTTTTTTGAAAGTACATCAGCAGAAATGGAAAAGTAAAGTGTTCTTCTGATGGATTGAGACACTGAGTTTATTACAGAATTTTGTCCTACCTTGAACAATGAAAGCTTCATATACCAGAAAAGATCAGAATGTTTACATAGTAACCATCAGCTATTTTAAAGGTATACCTGTGTGTAAAGAATTTCCTTTTGGATCATGAAATCAAGACCATATCACGTTGTTGGTTTTGATGGGTTTTTTTCCTAGTGCTATCATAGAATCATAGAA
>VZRW01012599.1:106156-120179 GCA_013398125.1 Aegotheles bennettii | reverse complement strand
AGTCCCAGCAGAAGCTCCCTGTTGGCAGGGCTTTACACAGTGAATTTCAAGTCTTTGGTCCAGCTGATATCAAGTTCCGATTCCTACATGATGTTACATGAACCTTTCCCAAATTTTTGAATGTATTGAAAATATAACCTAAAAATACACTGCATACCCACTTGAAGATAGGAAGGAATATTTAAGTTACAAAGTTAGCAAATACATGCTGAAATACAGGTCACATACTCAGCCTCTTTTTGCATGTTTTAAAGCTTCACTTTTAAATACATAGTGCAATACTCAGCCTGTTCTTCCCATGTTCATTCAGTGCTCAGGACAACACTGGTCTGCAGCTGCTGCTGCCTCAGCTGTAGCTGGAGGTGCAGGGAGCCATACCCTGAGCACACTCCAAGGGCTCTGGAAACCCATGGCCTGTGATTAGTGGCTGTTGAATCTCTCTCTGTCACCAAAAATGAGAATAACCTCTGAACTTCATCTTTGGGTATTAGTGAGAAAATGTTTTCTTTAGAGTTAGCATAGCATTTGATTGTTACTATTGTATAAAAGCTCTTGGGAGTGTGCTCATAGGATGGTTTGTGTGGGTCTGGGAATTAAGATGAGCCTCACACTGACCATGCTGAGCTGCCCAGTGTTCAGTGAGCACCATCTATGGGAGTCCCAGGAGGTGCAGGGATCTGCGATCACATCATTAAAGACTACTTGTTCATATGAAGAGATCAGGTTGGGACTGCCAAGACAATTTTATCTTGTTTAAGTCCTAATTTGGGGGTACTTACATTTACCACCATGGCAGGCTGTTTTCAATACTTGCAAAAGGGATAGCTGCAAAGGTTTTAACAAATATTACAAAGAATTTTTCTGAACTATTGTGCCTGAGGTCACAGGTGTCATTTGTCAGAGCTGATGGCCAGTAGCTGTTACTTTGTCCTAGGAGTGTCCATGGGGCTGAGATACAGCCAGCAGCAGAAGAGCAGGCAAGACCTCTGTGTGGTGCTAAGAAACTGCTCCTGGTTTTGGAGCTTTACACGGGAACCACTGCAGAGGGGCTGTGTAAGGGACATCATGTTTATTTGAAAGGATATTTCTCCCACAAAAGGAAGGGGAAAGAGAGGAACAGGTATAATGTGCTTAGCCTCTCCGGCTCCTGCCAGGAAGGAAAATCAAGGGATAATTCTAATTTCAATTTCAACTTAGCACGGAGAAAGAAAATTGGGCATTTTTAAGTGGTTATCTGGGATTATGATGAAGTCACTTTAAGGGATGTTCTAAAATTACTTACATATGATTGAAACTGGATTAAGAAACTTTAATCACCTGTAACACTGACTATACTTGACCACATCGGGTAAGTGATTTCAGCTTTTGTCAGGCTTTGAATAGCCTAAAATCTCAAGAGAAGCAAGGGCAAGCCATGCAGTCACAAGGGATCACTAAACATCAGCTTAGTGAGCAGAGAAACACTTTTAGTCTGAATGGAGATTAATCTGGGCAAGAAGGCTTTACAGACATATAACAAGGAAGAAACAGACCTCTGATATATAGGATCAAATACCAGCTGAGAGAGGGTTAAGAGTATTAAATGGGAGGTTAAAATGGAGTGAAGATAAATAAAGGTATCTGATAAGCTAAAGCAACAGTCTTTCTGAGCACGCGTATACCACAGATCTGAATCTTCATTGCTTTGCCATTTATTTTCACCTGTGATAAGGTGGGTGTAACATTCTGAGTTGGCAATAATTTACAGCCCCTTTGAAAGAGTGTAGGAGATGAGTGTAAATGATTGCCAGGAACCCAGAAGTGGTGAGAGAACCATTGACCAGCTTCCAACACTAGAAATAGCTCTTTTTTCTTTGTATTTAATAACTTCCCAGAGGGACACACCACACTCATTTCTAGTCCTGGGAAAACACATTTTAAAGTTATGATATTATTATGTATCAGAAAGCTATTTTGCATCATTTATTATTTATTCACTGAGGCCTTGAGAGCACTTGAGTTTCATCCATGCGTGCAGAAAAGATACAACCCAGTCCCAAGAAATTTATTAGCTAAGACATTTGCTATAACTAAACTTGCGTCAGATTTACTTAACAGATTTCTAAATTGATTTAAATGGTGCAAACCTTTCTGCAGACAATGTAAACTTAGCTTAAATGTTACATACCGAAATTTAGTATCCATAATTACTGACTGGAATCAAGTAAACTGAAATGAGACTCTCAAGTTTCAGATGTTTATTATGCGGGTTGTGTATCTGGGATGTATAAGTGAATTGCAAACAAAACTTTTCAAAGGCATTATTTCTCTAAAAAATCAGTTTTGAAAGTAGTGCCCTTTTTTGTCTAGAAAACTTCTTGTAAAACATTAACCAGCTTTTACTCCTCCATTTTTCTGTGTGAATTTATACTTAGCTGCAGCTGCCTAGGTTTTTATAAGGTGATAATAAATCTAACTATATTATTTTTAAATACGTTGTCAGAGAAATGCCTTCTCATTCACGCCATGAAGACCAAATCTGTCTGGGAAGTACTTGGCTGCTATACAGATGGGCACTGCAGAAAACCCCTTGATAAAGATAGCTGATTGTGTTGTAACCAAAAATAGTTTCTGCTTGTATTAAGGACACACACTGAATGGAAAATCTGACAGTGAAGAGATGCTTAGCACCTGTGCTGGGTGTTAATCAGAGCCAGCCAAAAGTAGCCTGCAGCCTGACAGCCTCTCTGCCTCTTCCTCCTCTTCCACATATACAAATTTAGGTACAGCAGAATTTCTGTGAGGGAGGGGAATGGGATAGACACCTCCCACAAAATCCCTTCAGAAATCCCTGATTTCTATTGCTTTACAGTGAGAAGCTGAAGTTTCTGAAGGGAAAAGACATAGGGATGGAGAGGGGGGGAGAAAGAGGATGAGAGAGTAGCCAAAAAAGCGGACCACAAGGATGGCTGATTGCACAAGCAAGATATGGGCATAACTTTAGTAAGATGACAGCCTCTGCTGTAGTGCAGACAAGTTCTGGCCAGGATGGTTGGAAATTATCTCTAACTTCTTGAAAAGAGTAAATGAAGTCTACAGATCTTCCCCAAAAGTCACTGCTGTGCACTGCAGTGGCCCAGAGATGCCCTTCGTGGGTGGCTGAGCTTTCCTTTGCAGTCTGAACGTCTTACTAGGTCTTCAGCAGACATTTTTAGTTGAGAAAAGGTGCTGGTCAAAGGCCTGTACATCACATCAAGTTCAACCTGGCAGGCTATGGCAGTGGGTGGGTGAGAAATACCATCTCCTGTAAGTACACAGACCTAGAGACCAGCATACTTGTGTTTGGTCTAACCTCTTGAGAATGAGGTTTGTAGTCCAAGGTCAGAGAAAGCAAGAACAGTTTAACACACTCCTCTTTTCATTAGACAACTAAGAGCTTAGGTGAAAATTATACCACTAGAAATCAACCATTATCAAATGGAGTATTTATAAGTTAGAATTTAAAGTGCAAAAAAGGACAATAAATTTATAATTTGGAGATGCAGAAAGTCCTTACAGAGACACGTGCTGGGCCTGATTTCTCTGTGGATGCTCCTTTTCACCTGTGACACCAAGCAGCCACTGCATTAAGCCCAGACACTGCTGATAGACTGGGGGCTCCCCACCACCCAGCCCAGGGCTCCCTGTTTGGAGCCAAAGCCACTGGGCTGCACAGGCTCACACACACCTCCTGCTCTCCTCAGGGATCTGTGAAACTTCCATTCCTGATGGTGGATTCAAAATGCAACTTGTGCTCGGTCTCTCTGCAAATGCCTTCTGGGTGTGCCCGGCAGCATGCTCTCCTGAAATGTGAGGACAGCAGGTTCAAACACCTGAGGGTGCATCACTGGCTGTGAGCCACAGCCATCTAGTCCCATGCAAGTTTATGTGGGAGAAAGACACTAAACAATGAAACAGCTCACTAGCGAGCTGCAGTCAGGTCCATGTGAACCATGAAATGACACAATTCTGCATGTGTTCATAGCATATTTTATCTACTTATCTCAAAAAACTTTCTACATCTTGCTTACAGCAATGGAAACAGATTCAGCTCTCACTCCCAGGCTTATGGAGAGGTCAGTGAAGGCTTCGGTGCATTTATAGACTGAACCCCAATTTATGTGGGTGTGAGAAATGACATCCTTGGCATCAACAGCTTCCTACTGAACAAGGGATATTGCAGCTAAAGCGAGTATCCACCAAACGTGCAACAATGGCCAAACAAATGAACAATTCCCTTGGGCTCATACTATCTGTCTCTGTATTTCCATACTCAGGGCCTGATCTTGCTTCCATTAAGGAAGATGGAAACACTCCAAGTGCTTTCGGTGAGAGCAAATGCCTGCCTCTATACACTCCAGCCTCCCGGGGTGTATACATTATAGACTGCATTCAAGCTACGTGCCTGTATGTATTTCCTATGAAGTTTCATTTTTTATAAACCTCTGGAGTTTGCAGCTTTGTCAGCAGTGACAATGACAAGTTTCATTCCAACTGGTGTGTTCCCAGGGAAAGTTTTATTTTAAAGAAATGTCACTAGCCAATGAAAAAACTGTTAGAAATTCTTCACTGGTTCTGTGTTTTGGGCTAAGGCTCATCTTGCCTTCAGGTGCCCTTCACACTCAGGAAATACAAAACAAAACACCTGATGCTACAGTGCTTATGCTCTTCTTCAGCCTATCTTCTGCAAGTGTTAAAATGCACCAGCGTGGGTCCCCGTTCCAGCTGGAGAGGGATGACAAACTGTCTCCACTCATTTGTTCTTGTTCATCCTGTACAGACAGTAGCAGTAGAAGCTTCCAGTTCCTTTTCTGGCTGCTATTTGGGACAAAAGTTAGCAACCTTTGGAACCATACATAGCACTTCAGCTCTGTCAATGTCCTCAGTACAAAAAGCAAACATCTATAAGTAGCCTTCAAAGTTCAATGGGAAATTCAAATGGCTTCTTCCAGATTTGCATATATTTTTGATTTTTGGCTTCTTCCAGTCACACTCTGCACACCTCCATGCATTTCCCAGTCTTTGGATACTAACATATAGCATATGTTCCCTACCTAGCTCTTCCTTAATTCTTGTTGGCATCTATGGCAAAAGAGAAACAAAAAAAGTTTGAGAGAAAATATTTGTTTGAGAGAAAAATATAGTTTGAAGAGAAAAAAGAGAGAAAAATATAGTTTGAGAGAAAATATTCTTTTGCAAAACAAACTTTTCTTTATATTGTTTTTTTGAGATAGACACGTCTGCAGGAAGAATATCTTTCATGACCATTTAAGTTATGAATCAACAGTCATGTTTTAATGGAGCTTGATAAAAATTAAGTAGAAGACCATGTGGTAAGGTGCGTTTATAGTCTTAAACTACTTGTGTGTTTCATGCATATAGAACAAATCTATTTCTGCAATGATGCTGGAATCCTAAAATGTAAGAAAAACATTTTTTTAATAAATTGCCTAGCCCATAATTGAAAAGTTCTTGAAAAATATTGCTTAGCTAACATTTCGATTTCTGTCATTTGTTCACAAAATACTAGTCTGCATCTTCAAGTCTCACAGTGAATAATTCTGCTTGGAAACCTTCAGAAAGGACTAGGAGAGAGCAATGTGTACTAAGTAAGTACTTGTAAATCTGACCCAGTAGAAGGAGGTCTTAAAGGCACATGTATTTGAAGACTGAGTAGAGTAGATGTTAGAAGACCACAAATCTGTGGGGAGAAAAAAAAAGACCCACCACCAGCATCACGAAGTATAAAATCAGACAGAAAGAATTCAGAGTATAATTGGGGCTCTTTTTCTCAATGGCCACAAGCACATACCGTTGAAGTCAACACTGAAGATTGCAAGGTTTTCCCGTATCCATTAATGGAAGCTAATACAGACCAGATCTGGGATATTTTTAACAGAGAATAATGTCCCAGGAATTGCAGGTGCTCTGTTACTTCCCAAAGCATGGCCAAAAATTACAATATCCTCTTGCATCAGCTTCAGAGGAGGACGGTGTTGGTAGAAACACAAAGGAAGCATCAAATGCACAGACATACAAGGCACCTTTTTTCCCAGGATGGAAAACTCTGGAAATGTCATGACTTTAGCTCCTGCAGAAGCCAAATGAGACTGATTTCAGAGTTCTTTGTAGAAGACACTGGCAAAGAGGAGGCCTATGAGTTAGTATCACTTCAACTCTCCATGCCCTCTTGTCTTTACTAATATTTCTTGATGCCAAGCCAAGGGCTGGTGGTGGTGGTGAAGGAGTGGAAGGGGGGGTCTTTTCAGTGAGTGAAGGGGACAGCAAGCTCTTAATTCAGTTAACGATTGCAGGAAGTGGTTTGTCAGTTTAGAGGTAGTCCATGCTCAAAGCCAGTGCCCTTCTCAGAAATGAACTTGCAGTTCTCTAAAGATAGATTGCGCAAAACACCAGGGGGCCCTCGGGAACCTGCAGCCACAATTCCCCAGGCAGGGAGCTCCAGAAGAGCGGTGAAATGCCCCCCTTTGTGCAGCTGCTCTGTGGACTAAACCAACGCTCAGCGCAGTGGGTCTCTTATGCAAGTTCTCAGGTTTCATATCCGCAGTGACCAAATTTTGTTAAAAATATGACAGCTGCTCTTGTCATTTTCTTTCCATGTAATTTTAACTGTAACTTCAAACTGCACATGCATTGTCTGCTTTTCAGGGATGGCAAAGGGAGGTTTGCATAAAGCAGAGGACTTACCAGAAGTTGCCAGCTTTGGCATTGAAGGATTAGGTCCCCTTGGCACATCTCATAGATTTCATAAAACTGTTTGCACACTGTAGCAAGTAATTAATATGCTAAGTGATATTCTGAGCAGTCTATTCAAGCAACATGGTAAGGTAGGAGCCAGTCGGGTATAATTGCAACAAAACAGGAAACTGGGAATGAAATAAGATGGCACTTCCAGGAATAACTCCCAGGTTGCCTTCAACAATAGTGAGGATCTGATCAATGTAACTATAGAGCATTATGATGTCTCATCCACATTCCCAGGAACCATACAATAAATCCTTTCATCAGAGCCTCTGACATGCCCTGTGTGAGCATTTTATTCACCCTTAAGGAATCACTTCAGCTAATCCATCTGAATGACAACATTTTGCACTGATGTAAATCTAAATTATCTGCACTGATGTCAACAGATTGACTCAGAGCTTAGCATCCTTGCAACTGGAGAACAGAATCTTTGCATTATTTTTAATCCAACAGCTCCTCAGTTCATTTATACTCCTCTTGTTAATCAAAACTGCAGAAACTGGCACAATGGTGAAATGAGTGCCCCATATAACCCAGACTGACTACTTTGGCAGAAGTAACTACTTCAGCAGAAGACATCTTAGAGTACATCCATCTTACTCCATAATTGCAGGCCAGATGCAGCCACACGTCATAGAAATATAGAATCATTTTTGTTGGAAAAGGCCTGTAAGATCCTCAAGTCTGACCATTAACTTAGCACTGCCAAGGCTATCACTAAACCATGTCCCTAAACACCACATCTACAAGTCTTTTAAATACCTCCAGGGATGGTGACCCAACACATCCCTGGGCAGCCTGTGCCAGTGCCTGAGAAACCTTTTAGTTAAGAAATTTTTTCCTAATATCCAATCTAAACCTCCCTTGGTGCAACTTGAGGCCATTTTCTCTCATCCTATCACTTGCTACTTGGGAGAAGAGACTGAGACTCATCTCCCTACAATCTCCATTCAGGTAGTTGTAGGGAGCGATAAGGTCTCCCCTCAGTCTCCTTTTCTCCAAGCTAAACAACCCCAGTTCCCTCAGACACTCCTCCTAAGACTTGTGCTTTAGACCCTTCACCAGCTTTGCTGCCCTTTGGACAGATGTCAGCACCTCAATGTCCTTCTTGTAGTGATGGGCCCAAAGCTGAACCCAGGATTCAAGGTGCAGCCTCACCAGTGCCACGCAATCCAACAGTGTTATTGGGAGCATTATGGTTCCATCTCCAGCCCTACTCCCACCTCAACAGGTGTATATCATCTGTCCTAAGGTTCAATAGCAAGAGACTGGTTGTCTCTTCCTCAATGGTAGCTGTTGTATCTCAAGAGAAGAAACTGTCAGTCCATCATGGTCCTGTCACTGTGTCTCTCCTGAATGACTTCAGCAGTGACAGCTTATTTGTTACTTTCTCCCACAGAGTTTTTATCCTATTGTAGGCCAAACACTTCAGGCAAAACCAAAACAGCATTGTGCTTTTTCCTGTTTTAGAATCCTTTTGGGTTTTTGTTTGGTTTTTAGGTCTTTGGGGTTTTTACCAATAAAGCATTAATCGCTAGACAGCAGAGAGAGAAGGGCTTGTTTTAAGGTGTTTTAGACAGAAAGGTCACAAAGTATGGCTCTAGCCCTTCTCCAAACATCTCAAGCCAGAGCTTGTTTTGTGAGCAGTGGCCTGGTCTAATCTTCCATGGCAGCAGCTCCATGAGCTCTCCCCTCCAAGGCTGGTAGAGCCACAGAGACAAGAACCTACCCGGTCCATACTGCAAAGAAATGGAGAATGTGCAAAAAAAAGTTGTAAAAACATAAAACACAAATCAATTCACCTTGAAGTGGATATTCCAGAGCAAATGGTAATAGTTAAATAAGAGTTCAACTGGCTTATTAAAATAGGTGTTCTCCATGGGAAGCAGATATCACCATGCCCTCTCCTGGCCAGTGGCACCTCCACAGCCCATCTGCAAACTTCTTTCCATTTGTCTCATCCTGAAGCATTTACCCATAACTTAAAGTGCCCTCTTCATTTAAAGGTTCTTTACTCTGCCTCTGTCTTTGTTTCCTTCTCAACCAGTTACACAGGCAAAGAAACCTTTAAGTGATCTACAGAAGACACTGTTCTAGTGAAAAAATGTCAAAGAGATGGTGTAACACCTCAGTAGCTTCCCAGCATCAGGGGCCTTCCATGTCACAGCTGGTCACCCCAGCTGCATCTCTCAGCACAGGAACTTGTTCTAGCCTCAGAAAATCAGGTTTTTTGAAATGGTGTTGGTACACAGAGGACCACAAGTACCCAGGTAGTTTGTGGTAGCAGCACATCACACTGTCACTATGATCCCTTCCCCAAATGTTGCTCAAAGGCTCTACACATGTGAGTAAATGCTCCACAAACTCATCTGACACAGAGCACAATGCAGCTGGTAGATGTGGCCTTGAATCACTGGCTTGTTTGCTACCGAACCCTCCCCATGTACCTCCTGCATCCTTTTAATGGAAAACATTAGCTTTCACAACTCATAAGATGGTCATTGACCCACAAGGGAGGGGATCTGCTCTGCTCCCCAGTGAATGAATCAGACTCATGAATGAGTGGGCTCTGTCTTTCCAGCTTCCACTTTCCCAGTCTGTTGTTGTGTTCCTCACATTAAATTCCCACACTGGGCCCTTCTTCTGTAATTTAGACTGAGATTTTCTCCCCTTTCTTTTCCCTCCCTCTCCTCCGCCCCCCGCATCCTCTGTACAACAGAGCTGGCCACACAGCAACAGAGGAAATGAACAACATCTGGTGAGATTGATTCCTTGTTCTTGTAAGCAGTGTGAGCTACAGCTGTGTCAGGCATTTCATCCAGCTCTGGAATAGAAAAAGAAATCAATCATGCATTCCATTTTACCACACCTCCTCGTTCTGGCATCTGCACCAGTCCTGCAAGATAATTGTCTGGTTTGCTTTGCTGAAAATATACTGGAATCCCACCCTTTGTACAGAGGACACTCCTTGAAGCAAACATAACGATTCTTTTAAAATACAGAAGAGGGGTTTTAAAAAAGAAGACCAGAGCACTTAAGCACATGTCCACCTTAAAGAAAGGGAGCTCATTGGATTTAACAGAACTATGCAAGAACTTATATGTGGATTCTAAAAACAGGGTGAGAATTTTTTCTATGCATTAAGATGCCTAATCACTGTTGTATCCTATTGCTCTTGGCAGTACACAGGCACTTAGAAAAGCTACTTTTAGTCACAGACTTGAGTTCATAGAATCATAGAATCACTCTGATTGGAAAAGACCTTCAAGATCATCGAGTCCAAACATTAACCCAGGACTCTCAAGTCCAGCACTAAACCATGTCCCCAAGGGCCAAACCCATGTCCTCAAGGGCCAAAGTTGTACCATAAGCCCAGTGATGCCAAAATGGTGGCAATCTATCTGATTCAAACCTTACTGCTGATCACTCTGGAAATTAGAGCATGGGGTCAGATGAGATCCAAGGCAATACTAGTCACAGGATGAGCAATACATGAAGTAAGAGGAGGGCTTATAACTTATCTTATGAGTCCCTGAGCCTGCTTTGGAGTTGAGGATTAGTCTCTTCTTTTTTGAGTGTTTCTGCTGACACTCCCAACTATCCACAACTGCTTGGACAGTTTCTGTGATGAAGCCATCTGACCACTAAGAACTCAGCGAAGATCCACCAACAAGTCTTCAGTAATAATTACTGTCCCACAACCTCAGCTGTGATCACAGAAATCCTAGAGCAGCTCAGAAAGGAGGATTCAAAGGTAGTTTTTAACAGAGTCTAGGACTGACAAGCACTGGGCAACTTGCCCTGTCTGTCTCACAGCTGCTCCTGCTGATGGTCTCACTGATAAGCCAGATGCAAAGAGCCAGAAACAGAGAGCACCTTCATCTGTCCCTTGGGGTGCTGCTCGTAAGCATGCTAGTTTTGGCTCAATTTCATTGGAATTCTGGCAAAAAGTAAGGCCACAGCAGTCCAGGAAGGGAAGCCCGGTTATCATTAGTCTGGCCAGGTATTTTGTCTATAATCATAACCAAAACTTGGACCCCTCTGGTAGATCGATTGTGCAGACTGCATGCTGGTTCTGCAGAGATTAAACAGCCTGAGTTCTCACTATCCAACTGCTTTCCTAGGAGTACTTCAAAGTAGTGGTACCCACTTCCAGGTCTCCAGAGACGTTTCCTGAGATCCCTATAGGGAATCCTACAGGTTCCCTGAGCAACTGAAAAGCAAAGCATGATGCTGAGGACAACAATGTATGATATTGCATGTGGCACGCCACCCCGCACAGTTTTGCAAACACTGGAAATTGCTAACTTAGAAAACAAGCAGGTAAAAAGAACACTTTCTTTTTTATATATACTTCAGGTACTGTCACAGATGTCTCATGCCCACAGTGAATTTTCCAGTGTCTCTGCAATCCTTTCATCCTGAAAATCTAATCAGTACTGAGCACAAAAGCCCTATGAAGTCAAATGCAGGGCATACTGTATCTTCCTTCTTGCCACCTATATGCAGATGAAAATAAGTCCTCTTCTCAAACCAGTGAGATTCACTACTCTAAAGTTGAATGGACAATTTGGAAGCAGAGGGAGAAAGCAACCTAAGAGAAAGTGGGAAACAAGCAATAAAAGACATATGTAATCAAGGGAAGCAAGCTATAGTGGTAGGGGTTTGCTTGGAGTTGAAGATTTTCCAATAAGCAATGTAACAGAACAGATTTATGATTTCACCATAAACTTGCATGATACCATTTAATGAATTAAACATTCGCATACGGGTTAAGAGAAAATATTACTGACTGGGAGAGCATAAAAACGTTAGGACATTCCTCACGTTTATTACTC
Source organism: Aegotheles bennettii (assembly GCA_013398125.1). NCBI lineage: Eukaryota > Metazoa > Chordata > Aves > Caprimulgiformes > Aegothelidae > Aegotheles > Aegotheles bennettii. The sequence continues at coordinate 108,561 of VZRW01012599.1, read as the reverse complement.
ATGAAAAGCTAAAGAAAGAAAGCAATCACAATAGCAATGAAACATACTTTTCCACCCACATAGCATCTGATCAAATATTCACAGATGGAATTTATATAGGGGTTTATGGTAGTTTTTTTAAGCTGCAGTTGTAAGTTAGGTTCTGCTAAAATCCAAATACACCCATATATCTTTGGTATTTATAGAGGTCCTATTATCATAATAATTGAGCACTTCTCTTTAATGCATTTATCCTCACACCATCCTTGGAAGGGAGGATGGGCTACCATTCCCCACGCTGAGATGGGAACTAAGGCACAAGACAGGCTATGGACAATAAAGTGTCTTAGCTGCCTTCAGTTTGGATATTGTGATGCCTAGAAGTTGGGCATTTAGCCACACTGGAGTTCTTAAAAGAGCCAGGCAATAAGAAAGCCTAGATGCCCCCTCAGACACAGCAAGGAATGCTATCTAAAAAAAAAAAATTAATTTCCTGGGATATTCACATTTTGGAACACTGCCAAAATTGCAGAGTCTTGCCCTCCAGCAGAATTCAAGTGAAATACAGCTGATGAACATACAGATCTAAAAACCAAGATGATTTATTTTTTTTGACCACTTCAGCATGGTCTTTGCAGATCACAAAGGTCCTTCAGGTTCTAAATTCTGCCTAAGTAGTCTCTATTAATTTCTGCTTTAAGACACTCACTCCAGGTGAGTGAGGAAGGCTGTGATAAACTAGCTGTCTTCCAGGAGCAACAACAGTCCCATCAAATAGAAGGGAAAATGCTCTGAGATTATGATTATGCTCCATTGCCCTCCATCCTATACCATCACACCAGTGCCTTCATCCCACCAGCACTCAGCTGTGCAGGGACCAGCTCGCCTGAGGGACCAAACTCTGCTCAATCATATACCTAGGTGTTTTCCACTCTGATACCCAACCCAGACAAGTCCCTGATGAAATACATTTATAGAAGTTGCAAGATCGATATTTCTGAGGTTACTGAGCAGGAGGAAATAACTCTTCTTTTGCAGATTCCAAACCCTTGCTCTTTGTTTGGACTCATGTCACTGACATGAAAGCATCTCATTTAAGCACATGTGTTTTGACAGTAAAGCAGAGAAATTTTGTATAATGTGGGCTAGTTCTTAGAGGTATAATTGACTAAAAATATGAGGTTGAGCATATGGCTGAGACCCAAGAAGTGCCATTCAGTTGGGCTTCAATTCGAAGATGTGTTTCAATTCAGATTCAGGGCACTCGCACATTATTAAAGGCTTTGTGCCTACAAATTTTGCTCAGAAAAATAGAAACTCATGATTTCCCATGGAAAAACAGCCTAAAGAATCCCAAAGCAGTAACTGGATCATAACATCATGGAAATAGGCCAGAGCTACATTTGCTTCAGACATGGTGGGGAATCGTTCAAACCTTAGCATCAGTGCTGTGATCAGTTTGGAAATTGGGGTAAATCTGACACCACTACTATGTTGAAAACATTCAAAGATTTTTCCCACTCTTCTCCCATCCACACCGCTAAGGATGAGCTCAGAACTGCTCAGCCTCCAACATTTAAGAAGGATATACATGTTACCTAAATCTACTTGGACAGCCAGAGATTAAAGTATATCTCTATAAACAAATAAGCTCCATCTAGTTACCAGTTACCAAATGGAAAGGAAGTTGTATAATAAAATCCTCAAAACACACAGGCATCTGGCTTCAGCAGTGTATTCATTCCTCTAGAATACACAAAAGCATCTTGTTTGGCCACTGATGGGCATGTAATACAGAGGGATGCACACTTACACATCTGCAGGAAGCAAAGTGTCAGTACTGTAAGGTGCTACATGCCATCAGCTGTCACTGAATTCAACAACAGGTGACACTGGCCATCTGATACTCACCCCTGAAGGTTGTGACTTCTGTGAGACACTGCTTCATAGACTTCCTGGTAGCATCCTCGTAGATAAGCTGATAAAGTATGGGTTTGGTGATCAGGTAGTGAGGTGGATCAAGAACTGGTTAAAGGGAAGAAGTCAGAGAGTTGTAGTCAATGGGACAGAATCTAGTTGGAGGTCAGTAACTAGTGGAGTCCCTCAGGGGTCGGTACTGGGGCCGGTGTTGTTCAATATCTTCATCAACGACCTGGATGAGGGTACAGAATGTATCCTCAGCAAGTTTGCTGACGACACTAAACTGGGAGGAGTGGCTGACACACCAGAGGGTTGTGATGCCATTCAAAGAGACCTTGATAGGCTGGAGAGTTGGGCGGGGAGAAACTTAATGAAGTTCAACAAGGGCAAGTGCAGAGTTTTGCATCTGGGGAAGAACAACACCATGCACCAGTACAGGCTGGGGGCTGACCTGCTGGAGAGCAGTGTAGGAGAAAGGGACCTGGGGGTCCTGGTGGACAGGAGGA
>VZRW01012599.1:67094-106088 GCA_013398125.1 Aegotheles bennettii | reverse complement strand
AGAGTCCAGCGCAAAGCCACTAAGATGATTAAGGGAGTGGAACATCTCCCTTATGAGGAGAGGCTGAGGGAGCTGGGTCTCTCTAGCTTGGAGAAAAGGAGACTGAGGGGTGACCTCATCCATGGTTACAAATATGTAAAGGGTGTAAAGGGTCAGGACGATGGAGCCAAGCTTTTTACAGTAATGACCAATGATAGGACAAGGGGCAATGGTTGCAAACTGGAGCATAGGAGTTTCCATGTGAATATCAGGAGAAACTTTTTCACTGTGAGAGTGCCAGAGCACTGAAACAGGCTGCCCAGAGAGGTTGTGGAGTCTCCTTCACTGGAGACATTCAAAACCCGCCTGGATGTGTTCCTGTGTGATGTACTCTAGGTGACCCTGCTCTGGCAGGGGGGTTGGACTAGATGATCCTTCGAGGTCCCTTCCAACCCCTAGAATTCTGTGATTCTGTGATTTTCCAGCATCATTGGCCTTACAAAAGCCTGGATCTAGGGCTGTTGATTCATGGCAACAAGAAGGTTAAAAGTGGGCAGCTGGAGGAGGTACCTCCCTCGACTGCTCATTCTGCCCATTTTCTAGAGACTGCCGCACTGCAGAAGATACAGTCAAACTGTATGTGAAGCAGTTCCCAAACCAACATCTACAACCTGGGTGATTTTAACAGAGCAAGATGCAAATGGCTATAGTCCAAAAGTTACTTCACATTCAATTCAGCTTCCCTGCAAAGGAAAGGAGCAACCTCTGGGAGAGGGAAGGAAGGAAACACTGAGGAAGGCAATTATCTCTGCCATCTCAGTTTTATCTTCCTGTCCTTGTGAATCAACATCCTTAGGAAAAATCCATTTGGAACTTTGAACCATCACACTAAAAACATCCTACGTGTTATTTTTTCAGCAGCTTGTCACAGTGCATTATTGGTGTAATCTTATTTGTTGTTTTAATTTTAAAAAAATATTTCATTTGAAATGAGTAAACAATAGAAACCTCAGGCTCTTTTTTCTTTTTTTGGTTCATTTTTTCTAGACTGAAGTTGCAATACATAAAAAACAGTTCAGCTGTTTTTTGTCATTACTAGAAATAAAATAGTGACTTAATGACTTACTATCACATGGCATTCAGGTTACAAAAGCAACACTACATAAAAACCAATGCAGCACATATTAAATGGATTAAAACTGAACTAGATTTCTAATAGTAATTGTATGATGTGGTTACATGAAATAGCTGGGGATTAGACTCAGTGACCCAGGGGGTCTATTCCAGAGTTATACTCCTAAAAAGCAATTGTTAATGGGGAGTCATCATCAAAGGAGGGGTATTTTCTGTGGGTCCTGCAGAGATCTCCTTTTGTCCAACTTCATTTAACATCTTTAGCCAGGATGGTGAAGTTTTCACAGGACACAAACATTTGGAGAACAGTAAACAATAACAGGAATGGGTCAATTGTGTGCACGACTTGGTGAACTGTGTTATTTTGAATGTCATTCTTCAGTGAAATGCAATATGCCTACATCTAAAACAGTCACCATCAGAGCGTATTCTGCAATAGGCACTCCCAAACACCCTGTATACTATTCTGTAAAACAAAAGATACGACGCTTGGTTATACCAAGAGCATGTTGTGCCAAAGTGAAATGTCATTATTACCTCTGCATATAGTGCTGGCGAGACCATTGCTTGACTGACATGTACAGTCCAAGGAGGTAGCTGAAACACTGTAAAGGTATCAGAAAAAGGCTACAGCAATGATTTATGTCTGGAAAATCTGCCTTAAAACAAAAGACTTAAGAAGCTCAGCTTTTTTAACTTCTCTAAATTGAGATGCAATGAAATCACAGTCTGTATTTGGGGAATGGAAAATATTTGTGATAATAAGAAGTTGCTTAGTTTAGCAGACAGAAGGCATGCAATGTCTGATCAGCTAGAAATTGAAATTAGATTCAGGTGAGATAAAATACACATTTTTGATAATGAGTTCAGCTAATCACTGAAACAACTTACCAAAGAAAGATTTGGTAGATTTGTAAATCTCATGAAGTATGAAATGCCGGGTATCTTCCATAATGACATGACCTGGCTGAAGGAAGTGTTCATCTTGATATGAGAATCACCAGAAACTTTGCTGAGAAGAAAACAGTACAGGAGATCAAAGCCCTTTTACTGATTTCAAAACCTGTGAAGAATGCAAATCTGCCCACTTTTACTGACCGTCACATACAGCCCCTTGGTCACAACACAGAGTCTTTCAGGAACATCCCCATCCCACAAGCACATTTATTTTGAGTTCAGTGAGCTGCCTAGTGGATCTTATTCTTTCCATTCTTTGTGTTCTGTTTTCATATCTTCTTTTAATCTAACGATTCCTCCTTGTCTTCCCATAAAGTTGTCATTTCCTTCAGATGCTCATACTGATGAAAGAGCCATACTGAAATAAAAGTTAAATGAGGTGAAAATATATCCCATAAAAACCCCCATTAAGGAGTTTACAGAGAGATTTCCTACTCCTCTGGCTCAGATAGCCATATTTTATTCCTTCTAGGAAACAGAAAACCCTTAATCCCATAAGAATGAGCCAGAAACAAAGAGCAAGATGAGGCATTAGGTTGCAAGAAGAGGGGCGGGAAAGAATTGAAGAATTTCATAGTCAGCCCTTCAACACAGTGTGAATGAATGGGCCATCACCACAGCTACTGCATGGAGCATAGGCACCGAGCAGAGTGGATAAAAGAGAAAAATATGATAAACTGGAAATCTACACAAAGTCCATGGTCAGATAGCACTGGGTTAACATGGCGTAATAGACTGTTGAGCACTTAATGAGCCAGATGTCATTCAGAAAAATGTCTATTAGACAAAAAGAACAGAGAGAGAAGAAAGTCATGAAATGCTTTGTCTTCATGATGAATTAAGAAATTGAGAAAAACAGTAAATTTTGTAGTTTCTCATCCCTTACACAAGAAAATTATTTTTCTTCAGAGCAAAATATATTCTGTCCCCAACCAGCTCTCAGGTTATTGCTTCCCCTGCCTTGTCTACTTGCTCTGTGTGTGTGTGTGTTTATCCTTCAGTGTTACTACTTGGTCAGTGATCAAATGAGACCAGCAACCACTTGATATAATATCCCAGATTATGGAAAAATGGTATTTTGTGAAACATGCCTGATACAAAGGCCACATCCTTTCCTCAGTCTGCTCAAGCAGTTACATGGCTTTGTGAGTTATTTAATTTCCAGTTTCCAGGGTATGTTATGTGTTTTGGTTTTTTATTATTATATATTAATTCACGTGAGGTAAATAAAATTCTTTCACTTACACCTTTCTGGTCTGCTCAAGTTAGTAAGAGACAGAGAGTTAAAAATGTATTTGTATGTTAATGAATCAACGCTGCACTAGATGATAGATGCAGCTTTTCCTGGACATTTTCATATGTTTCTGGAACAAAGCTACCTGAACCTCTGGTACCTTTTGTTCAAGTCAAGTCAGGCACCATACAACTCAGCATCACTCAGGATTTGGGTTTGTATCATTTCAACTACTTTTCCCTAAAAAGGAGTCCTCATTATTTTCTTTCTAACACACGGAATTCATTGAGCATACAACAAAACCCACATTCAATTAATATTGACTGGCTTGAGGATTAACAGCAATAAAATGTGGCCAAGGGGAAGAACAGTTCCTGGGTTGTGGTACAGTGTCCCAAACGTTGTGGGCAGAGGGGAATGTTGCATAATCAAAACAACAATGAGGCGAGCATGGGGAACGACATTGTCTTCTCCACGCCCTGCCATCACAGCACTGTTCCTGGAAAGAGCCTTAACCTCATCTGTCTTTGGCGGCTTATCATAGAATCATGGAGTTACAGAATCATAGAATGGTTTGAGTTGGAAGGGACCTTGAAGAGCATCTAGTTCCAGCCCCCCTGCCATGGGCAGGGACACCTCCCACTAGACCAGGTTGCTCAAAGCCCCATCCAACCTGGCCTTGAATGCTGCTGGGGGGGACACCCACAACTTCTCTGGACAACCTGGGCCAGTGTATCATCACCTTATCCAGTCTAAATCTATCCTCTTTCAGTTTGAAATCATTTCCCCTTGTCCAATCACTACATGTCCTTGTAAAACGTCCCTCTCCAGCTTTCCTGTAGCCCCTTCAGCTACTGGAAGGCTGCTCTAAGGTCCTCACGGAGCCTTCTCTTCTCCAGGCTGAATAACCCCAAGTCTCACAGCCTGTCTTCACAGGAGAGGTGGTCTAGCCTACTGGTCTGGTCTGNCTGGTCATCTTCATGGCCCTTCGTCTTCCCTCAGCTTGTGACAGGGAAGCCTGGTGTTATTTGCCTTCCCCTTCACATCTAGTTTAGAGCTCTGTAAGCAAGCTCCTGAGAAAAGACAGAATCACAGAATCGATAAGGTGGAAAGGGACCGCAGTGGGTCATCTGGTCCAACCTTCCTACCCACACAGGGTCATCCTAAAGCACATGGCACAGGATTGTATCCAGACAGACCTTGAATATCTCCAGTGAGGAAGACTGCACAACCTCTCTGGGTAACCTGTTCCAGTGTGTGGGAACTCACACAGCAAGGTTCTTCCTCACATTCAGGTGGAACACCCTGTGCATCAGCTTTGCCCATTGCCCATTCTATAGGTTGGCACCACCAAGAGATCCTGGCTCCATCTTCTTGACATTCTTCCCCCTTCCAGAAAGGTGGATCCCATCTGAAGCCAGCAAGCCTGGTGCCATGTAGACCATTCCACTATCAAGAAACCGAAAACTGTGGCAGTGAGCTTCATTCCACAGTCAGAGATACAAGGCAACATCAGTGGTTTGCTCCTATGTGCAAGTTACCAGTAACACCTTCTGCAACAAGGCTAAGGCACAAATTCCTGTGATGTGCTCCGCAATTCAGCCTCTTCCTCATTTAAAGCAGTCATAAGGGTAAGTATTGCTCACACCTCTACTTATATTGCTCTATTTCAATTTAAATTCACTCACTGAGAAGCACAACTGCTTCTCTTGGTTATGCACTGTGTCTACGAGTTCACGTGACACTTGTAGCTTTTAAGGTAACACTTTCCAAGTTGCTGTGACACTCATCTGTTTGATGAATTCAAACAACCTCGGTTCATTTATTCATAAAAATCTCAGTTTGCAGCTCCAAACATCTGGACACAGAAATACACTTATGCACATGAAGAAGTCAGGAAGAGCTCAGACTGATTTCTAGTTTAGCAAATCAGTTGGCAATGGAACTTTTTTCTTTTTCCATGTCCAAATCAGGTGTTCTCACCTTTTCTACATATCCAGAACCTCATGCCCTGAGACAAACCAACCTTTTCCTAGAAATTAGCTAACACATTAGATTATATATAGATATAGCTGAGACCAACACACTTTTTGCCTTCTGCTCAGAGATTGGACCTTAAGTACAAAGAACAAATGTCCTACACCATCACAGCTAGATTCATTGAAGGTTCATTTATCAGAGTCTTTATGTCCATTGAAGTCAATTTTATGAAGCATATGAAAATCTACACATTAGGATGAATTGTCTCCGAAGTAGGATTTTAGGAAGTCTTGCATTTTTGTCTTATGTAATCACTCTTTCTTGCAGAGTGCAAAGAAAACTTAATTCAAATTCCAGCACTTTTTCAGGTACCTCTTCATCCTTTGTTAATTTTGTATCATGCATCAAGTTTTAGAGACTGACCCTCACTACCACACCCTGCTTGCTGCCACCTATATGCATGGAGGGTAGGTTTAAAATTTTCCTGAATTACAGAAATTGTCCTTCTCCCATCATACCCCACCCTCTTCTCACCAGCACTGGATGCAAACCACTGTGCAAATAATTAACACGCTTGCCTCCCCTCGGGTTGACTGATAAAATGGAATCAGACAAATGAATTTTTGGTCCCCACTGATCTTTGAGTGCACTGTGTTATGACAGGGTGTGAGGTGACATGTCAGATAATGTATCGTGTCACACTCCCTGACTATTTGATGCCGTTTAATGTAATGCATCCTGGCATGTCGTGATGGGATGACACAAAATGAGAAAGAAGCCAAACTGGAAATACCAATTACCCACTCTTAACCCTGAGGCAGTAGGGGAAAAATACGCCTGCATCTGGGTGACCCTTGCTCTGCTTATTGCCTAAGCTTCATAATTCAGGGAGTTTGTTTTGGGTACTCCTCAGTCTGAGGTCATTATTAACCACTCAGACGGCCAGTGTTTGTAACCCTCCACTTAATCGGAAACCCAGGAGAAGCAGTGGAGAAATCAACTGAAAAAAAAAAATAATGTAAATTTCCATTCCCAGAGTGTCAAGTTGAGCTGATAATTTGTGTCTAATGAGCTGCAAAGCCACAGGGTATAAGGAGTAGACAGGAGAAAGCAGGGAGAAGGGATACTGCCATTGGTAGGGAGGCAGAGCCAAGGAGCAGGCTTGCATCCAAAGGCTGCACGGACAGACAGGGTCAAGGCTTGTGAGTTGTCTAGCAGAGTAGAAACAAGCAGGACATAGGTATAAGGCACTCTGTTCTGCTGCAGGTCAGCCCTGGGAGAAGGTTCCTCTGTCTACCCCAAGCAGCTCATGGTTACCTTTGTCTCCCTCTGAAGTCACCACTCCTCTGATCTACCAACCAACTTGTTTGGGTAATTCCTGCCTAAACTATGCCAAGTCAAGGCACAGCCTCCTGTTTGATCTTTTGAGAACTGAATGAGGGTATAATTCCACATGTGGACATGCAGACAGACTGGAGGAAGAGCTAAGCACCCTACAGAGAGGCAGGGGTCATCCCATGGGATCCCATGTCTCTCAGCTGCAACACAACAATACATGTGGGCAGCATGAACAGAAGTGCCCAAAATACTTCTGCCTAGGAGTACAAATAGGGTGGTGAAGAGCCATTCATAGTTTCACAACAGCTGAGCTTAATACCACAGACAAGGCAGAAGTCAGCAAGGTTTCAGCAGTTTTTCTTCTCAAAATCACCTTCCAAATTCACACCTTCTTGCACCCCCACCACATATTTCAAAGAGCAATAGTTTCCACCCACATGTCTAGATCCCAAATTCCAAATACTTCATAGCAGAAATGAGTTCAGGTCACGGACACTGTTTCTACTTCATCCAAATCTAGTTTACCCTGTTGCCCTTCATCAGTCTGTACGAGGCTGAGCTCTCCAAATGTTCCTCTGCCAGTGTCAATGGCCAGTCCTTCCTCATCCCAGTATTCTCTTTTCCTCATAATTAGTTCCTGGGAAAAAATATCTGTGCAGTCCCACTGTCTGTGCCTTCATGCATCTGTATGAACATCTACATATGGTTGCATGTGCCATGTCATTATTTGACCATTGCTTTTCCAAAACCCATTATGTTGTCCTGGCTGAAGACACTTGATTCTTCAGATCTTCTAATGGAAAGAAAGGAAGTAAAATGTTTTGGTGTGATGCAAAACACTTGTCATGCACATCCTGTCCTCAACATGTATTTGTTGAAATCTCTGAAGGAAAATTTGTGTTTGTAAGCTTATTCATAATACTCTTTTGGGAAAACAAAAAACAAAACAAAACAAAAAACCCAAACAAAAACAAAGAAACAAAGAAGCAACCTCAAAACAACAACAAAAAAAACATCACCACAAATCAGACTAAAATTATACCTCCGTGAATAATGTCATAAATATAGGAGACATGCACTCAGAATATCTGTCAGAGGCTGCCTTGGTCTGTTCCCACGCAGGCTTGCAGCACTCTGGAAACAAAATACTTAATGGTATATTTTCATTAACAACTTCCATGGTTGAAGAAACATTATCCTAGCTATAGAAAATTGGTTTAGTGATATTGTGAGAAAGATGGAGAAATATTCCAAAGTGCTTTCTGTTAGAAGTGACAGTAAGCACATCTTGTAATATCATTTGACAGCTGGCAACCACAAATACAATATGGCAGATGATAACTGGACTTCCATATGGACTAACAAATTCCACATTGTTCACAGCCAAGCAAAAAATTGAGAGGTTCCATATAGCAAAGCTGAGGGAAACACAGATTTACTAAAAGATGAATTTATTTTGTCAGGCTGTATACTGTAGTTACTACCTGCTTTATTTGAACTTGTTTTTCAAACATAAGTTCCCTGCTTGTAAAAGAGAAAAAGCCCATCCAGTTTCCAACAGAGTGACAAAACTGAACAAACTGCAAATTCATTCTGTGTAAATGCCAGAATAAAAGTGCTAAAATGATGCAACCAAATTCAAATTGGATGGAATACTGAAAAAAAAAAAATCAGCCATCTGAAACTGTTGCACCAAATCAATGTGGCAACTGCAGGATTTAAGATAAAATCTCTGTGATCCTGAACTAATGATCATGAGCAAGAATCCGGACATGAAACACCCTCAGAGACACAGACTAAGCCCCATGAGTGACACAGCTCAAAGCTACAGGATTTTTCAGACCTAGTGATGACAGGGGGATTTTTTGAAACAGAATTCATTCTGTACTTGTTCAGTCCTTGAGACAGTCCTACACAGTAGCAAATGCATTCAGGACTGCAATGGAGGCTGATAGAGAAATGAGCTTCCTAGAGGTGACAAATCAGGCCACCTTGGGGTTATCAACAAGATCCACCTTCACCCAAAGCAAAGCATATAGTTTTGAACTGGTTCTGCTGGTCTCCAGTAAGCCACTACTCTGCATCAAGTAATAAATAACTTCATTCAACACTGCCCCACTTCTGACTCCTCATTCTGTATTCCATTTTTGAAAAACGCCAGCCCTAGCAATCATACATGCATCATGCTTTTCTGGTAAAATGTATGTGCATATATGTTAGAAATGTGGATATATTGACATATATACACACAATTAGCTATAAACAGAATAAATTAGTGAAACAAGCCTCATCTACCTTCACCTCTCTTCCAATGACTATTTAATGTATTTATGAGTATTTCTAGTTCCTTTTTCCTTTTGACTCCAGAATCTTGTCTTGTGATTCTCGTATAGTTCAAGTAGAACAACCTTGTGTTCAATACTTAAATGCCACACTTTATAGTCTATACAAAATACTGTTAAACCTTAAAGGAAAGCCACTATAAAAACAAGATTAAGATTCTACAGAAGCCTCTCAATTATCTTAATTTCTTATTTTTATTGCAGTAAAACTTTGCATGTTTGGGTCATTCCATTCTCGACAAATTGGTAACTGCAGGTAAACAAAATGCTTAAACAGTTTGGATTCTGATCAAAATCTTGGTCCTGCCAATGTCTGTGTTAGTGTTGTTAGAGAAGTGTTGATGTGATAGGAAAATAAAATTCTACCATTCAAAGGTCAAGAATAAAAGCAAAGAAAAGGCATTTGTTGGTTTGCTAAGGAACCTATGAGCCTTATAGTATCCTGGAAACTACTGCTTATGAGCATATTTTCCCTTGAAAATTCTTTCCTTTATCACTCAGCACTTGACCTGTTGACATAGACAAGACTAATCAACATCCATCTCAAAAAAACTACACTCAGCTCTGCAGTAACATTGCTCACATAAGTTAGACTGAACTTTGCTCACAGGGTAATCATGTAGGAAGGAGATGCCAGATGTTGTCTGTCTGTGGCCAGAATGTCTCTTACCAGAGCAAGACACCTGCATTCATGTTCAGCATCAATAATCCAATACCTGCTTCCAAGTTTGCTGTTGGTAGAACATTTTAGAAAGTCTTGGATTTCTTTTAAGCCAATTAATATTCCTATTGGTTTAAATCAGCAGCACCATGTAAAAAATTATGTCACCCATACACCAGACATTATAGCTGAAGGGTCTAAACCAATTGGTTTGAAAAATCTAATCCCAAAGTTTATATTTCTTTCTAACTTGGTTTCTTAAATAAATAAGGCTCAGGATAACAATATTTTCTGTCAGACAGATCTTCACCTATTGCTTGAACATGTCAATTTGCTTCAAGTGAATGTAGCAAAGAAATAGCAACCTCAGAGATGCTGCATTCCTACAGATTTTCTGGATATAGGTATATGAGCAGGGGAGCAAGACTTCTTAATGACAGCGAGGTCAATAGCAAATAATTTAATGTAGATATCAAGAATCCACATAAATTGTTCCACTCATGTCCTCCAATGACGTCCTTACAAACACGTCAGGAACTAGATTTCTTAAATTCTACTGTTTGCAATGCTTCCCTCCCTCCATCAGGCAGTAGGCAATACTGAGAAAGACTGAGAGGCGACCTCTCTTTTAAGTTAACCCAAAGCAGAGCATCTCCCTTTTCAATTGAATTTTATAAATAAAAGAAAAAAACAAGATCAAGATTATAAGGATCTTATCCACAATGACAAGCAGCTGTACAGACATGACTTTATGTGACATTGCAGCCATCATTCACACCTGACTGAAGGAAATAGTACATCCCCTGGAATAAGGTATTGCTCAATATTCAATCAAGTATCAGGTGCTGACCAATAAACTGTCACCATTATAAGGTTTATATGGGCATAAATTTAAAGTAGTTCTAAATGAAGTCTTAAGCACTGTAGCCATCAGACTTGATAACTCCTATATGGAGTCCTATTACTTACAGACAAACCACAGCCTACCACTAGAAGTATTTTTATTCCAGAACTGTAAATAACCAGCCTATATATAACTAATTACCAACGAAAGAATAAATAATATGATCTAAATTAAGAAACAGTAGACACAAAGTATTATTATTCAAAGCAAGATTTCTATAGGTAACCCCACCTGAATAATTAGCAGCAACATCTCTGGCCCTGGGGTTTCAATAGACAGCTATATACAGGGGTACAGGTAGCACCCTCTGACCTGGTGTTGCAAAATTAACTGCTTGCTCAAGGAATCCACTGATGGAAACACAGGGAACTCTGGAAAAAGTAAACAAGAAGATCCTTCAATAAGATTCCCTAACTATAGTCTCCTGACACTCCTTACACTCGCAAGAGGTTTGGAGAGACTAGCTTACTTCAACACTCCTTATATACACTTGTTTGGTGACAGGTTTTGTTGCTGTTTTTACTTTCACCAGAACATTGGGAGCCAGCCTGGGAAATGATGCCATAATATTCCAAGAAAAAATGCCAGAAGTGAGGAGTCTTCCTCTTTTCATCCCTTGCAAAGCAGCTCACAAATCATATCACAACACCTTCCCAGCTGAGAAGTGCCATCTCTTCCAGCTCACTTGTGACCTTCCTCTACACAGAGTTTGGCAGCATTTTGAGAAGTCAATGAAAATATTCTTCTTCTTGGCTCTGACATAAAATTTAATCAGAGTATGCCAGGAAAATCGCAGGAAAAACAGCTGAGAGGAACCATGATCCAGCAGAGAATGTTTATAAATCCAAATGGATCTGCCACGCAGTTTCCCTCACTTTCACTAAGGCACCTACAGAGAAAAGATTTGTGAGAGAGAAAGTGAATGCAAGTTTTGCTATAAAATGGCACCCTTGCTACACTTCAGAAAAAGAAAATCACAGATAGGAGTAGAGAGAGCTGCTGGAGCACAGAAAGTTCAGGTGAAAAGGGAGGAAAAAGAAACAACATAAAAAATCTTTGTTTTAAAAGAATCCTTCTTTCGACATGAGCTAAGCACTAGTGTGACACTTTGTTCTGTTCATTATTTGTACAACAGCAAGACACAGAGGTCTCCAAGAACAAGGTCCTTTGTGTTAGGTTCCTCAGACAAGCATTGTAAGAGATACTACCTGTCAAAAAGCCTTTCTAAGTAGACATGACAAATACAGGGAGAGAGCAAGCAGCATGATTTTCTGCATGAGGAATTGAAGTGACATCAAAAAGATGCCCAAAGACATTGCAGAAATCACTAGCAAGGCTCTGATATGATCCCAGCTCCTTGGTCACAGTCGCTAGCCGATGACCACTGATACTTTGAGCAACCTGGTCTAGTGGGAGGTGTCCCTGCCTATGTCAGGGGGTTTGGGACTAGATAATCTTTAAGGTCCCTTCCCACACAAACCATTCTATGATTCAGTAATCACCTGACCTAGCACATTAGTCACATGTTAGCCCTCCTTGACTACAACTCACTCTCTTACTCAGACCTCTAATGCCTGTAAAAATGGAAGTTAAGCAAACAAAAGTACATTCCAGAGCACTTAAAAAATCTGCTATTTTTTAATTAAGAACATTGCAAAAAATTATTAAGAAGTCTGCCACTTCATTGTAACAGAACCCACTTAAGGATGTTCTCAGATACATTCTTAATTCCTGCTCCTAAAATCCCTGATTTTCTTCAAGTATGGGGTCTTTAGGTGCTCACCAAATATTCCTGCTTGTTACTACTTGCTGTGTTACTCCAAACACTTCTGTTCCTTACCTGCAATCTGAGGGATCTCTCCACCTTTTTCAGATGACTAGTGCCAGTGCAACGACTTGACTGGCCGGTCTGAGAAAAGCCAGCAGAATTACAGCCTTGAAATAGACTTTTCAAAAAGCAGTAAGAGATCACAATGAGACAGCCAAGCATTGAAATCGGCTGCTCAGAGAGGTTGTGCTCTGTCTATCCTTGGAGGTTTGGAAATCCAGTGGGATAAAATTCTGAGCAACATGCTCTGATCTCATAGCTGACCCTTCTTTGGGTAGGAGGTTGGACAAGAAACTTTCTGAGGTCCCTTCCAACCTGGATTTATCCCATGATCTTATGATCTTATTGTGTGAGACAGATCATTAGCCTTGCAGAAAGTGGATTCTTATTTTAAAGATGCAGTATGATTTCATTCAAACTATCTCTCACTAGAAAAGACAGAAATAAAAGTGACTCTTCTGTCTACAGAAACTTGATATTAGGTACTAAAAAGTCATTTGTGTTACTGATACCTGGAGCGGTGTTTCCAACAGCAGTCAGGTAGCCTAATCACCTTCTAGTGTTGCTCTCAGGTGTATAATTCTCAATAGGAAATTTGATAGCAGTGTGGTAAAGGGGGAGTTGAAACCTGATGTCCTAGCCCATCTTGGATCTTGTGCTCCCCTTCTTATCTACCTGCTGTATCAACACACACCATCCAGCAGAGCCACTTGAAGCATCTCAAAGCCCTAAGCACTGTGCATGTAGGCATGATCTCAGATGAAATACGTATGATCTGCTGCACAAACCTGATAAACTATAAAACACATGGGAGCAGAAGCCCAGTTGTTTCTTTTCAGTTGTCAGTCAGGGCCAGGGAAGGCAACAGGCCACAAGCCCATAGCAGAAGATAACATTGGTGTCTTGCCTTACAGATATTAATTGTATTAGGCCATACAGTCTTTGTCCTATCTATATGGTTTATAAAACACCTACTACACTGGGTCTCGAATTTTGACTAAGCTCATTCATTAATACTCAACACATCCCAAGAGCATTATTTTTGTTTCTTGTTGCTGGATGTTTACATGCTATATTTGTTCAGATGCAGCACATTGTTTTCCTCTGAAAACTTTAAATCAGTGCTGACTGTCTTCCCAAAATGATTTACAGCAGTCACATGGTACATTTGATTGCTGAAACCTTTGCTGGATGATGTGCTATAAGCTGTGCCACAAGAGCTTGTTGCAGAGACTCTGCTTGGGTTCATTACTTACACCATAGGTTGACAACTTCCAAGTTGACTCAAACCTACCCACACAACTCTGATTTCAGTTTGCTGAAATGTGAAACTATCGTACTTTCCACTGGCACAGCTTAGTCTGATGCTGCTGTAGAATCATTCTGCAGTACATTAAAAGAGAGAACATGGGCTGACACTGTGACAACCTTGACGTCATACCACTTCACAGAAGCCAGTAGCCCTACCAGACAGTAATATCACCAAAGGCTTGGTGCACACAGCTGAGAAACCGTGGCTTCATTACTTACCAGTGATCAGCTGAATTGTGCAGACTGTCCATATGATAGCTTATCTCCAGATATATGGAAATATAATGCAACTTTAGTGTTCTTTATCAAAATTTAAGATAAGAGATTTGACCTCATCATCAGATCAAGAGTGTGTGCTCTGAGGGTTCTGGAGAGCTACAGCAGCGCAGCCTCTATGCTTCATTGGGTTCAATTACCATGTCCCCATTACATGTTTGAGCTATGTATGATTGATTTAAGCTGCTTGATCCCATTGCCTGAGATCCCTGTGCAACACAGAGACCTAGCTCTTCACAACTTCCAGCATACCTATGCAAAAATACAAATACCAGCTTTGATTTTATAGGGACAGTATTTTACAGGGAACCTGTAAATTTCAAGAAAAACCTGGGACATCCCAATAAAATCATGTTGTGCAAGTGTTAAAAGCTAATGATGATCTACAGTCAAGGGTCTGCAAAAAGTGTAACAGCAATTAGAGCCAGGGCTCTTTCTGTTCCCCTGAGCATCAGAAAACACATCAGATACGCAGCAACAGTTATGTAATAGGAAGCAATAATTTCCGGCAATTTCCACATCAGCATATTATATAATGAACACATTGATGTGGAACTGACCAACGACCAAGCCACAGAAGGATGTAACTTTGGCAAGTAGATTTATAACTCTTAAAAAAAAAAAAAAATAGAAAGCGGAAGAAAGAAAAAAGGTGTTAGTTCTAATACCATGCTTTTTCAACTAGAAATCTTCCAGGCACTCTGCAAATATTGTGCAAAATATTTCTACAAAACTTCAAGAAGGGCATTGAATTAGTACAAATATCCCAATTTCATATCTGTGTAAAGAGGATGATGGGAAGTTGTAAGGTACCGGAATGAGACTGCAGGAATTTGGATTCCTGTGTCAGTCCCACCAGAAATACCCAACATGACTTTAGGAAAGCTACTTTAGACCAAAACTCAAAGGCATTAAAAATATTGGTTACCCAGCCAGACTTCAGATGCTCCATGGCTGGAGTTCATTGTTTTTAAGGGAAGTTAGCACAAAATCTTTCCAGGAATCTTTGGGAAAAAATAATCTCTGGCACCTCCTGAATCTGTCATTGGTGATTAGCCCTGGAGACTACACGCATGTTTTGTGTTACACAGGTCAGTCTGAGGTCTTGTTAAGTTTGTGCTTAGATCTTTCTTTGTAAATTAGAGTTGCTAACATTGTCTGCTTATTCACTCATATGTCCAGGAGCTAAGTTTTTGGAAGGTCAATAACCTACATGCTTATTCCATGCCTATAACAAACTCACAAAGGAATAACAATATTATAAATAATTACTGATAATGTAATAACAAGAAGCAACATTTAAAAGGAAAGCCCTTTTTAATCTTTAAAGGGGCAGACTCAACTTAGTTTAGGCTTATTCTCCAGCTCCGGTCATCAGTTTTCCCAGGACAAAAGAAGGTTTGATTCACAGAATCACAGAATAGTAGGGCTTGGAAGGGACTTCTGGAGATCATCTAGTCCAACCCCTCTGCTAAAGCAGGTTCACCTAGAGCAGGTGGCATAGGAACGCATCCAGGCGGGTTTTGAATGTCTCCAGAGGAGGAGGCTCCACAACCTCTCTGGGCAGCCTGTGCCAGTGCTCTGTCACCCTCAAGGTAAAGAAGTTTTATCTCATGTTTAGCTGGAACTTCCTGTGTACTAAAGATTCAAAGAAGGGTTAAGGTTCATATATGTCCCTTTACATCGCCAGGATAGGAAGGGTTCCCAGGACAGAGTATAGGAAGCTTCAATCTTGCATAAAGTACAGTTTACTGTGATTGATAATCATGTGCAAGGGTCCTGGTCCTTATAAGAAAATCAGTGGAAGCATAGCCACTAATTTTGGTAGAAACCACCTGCAACCAAAGTAAAATGTCATTAGCCCTGTGGTTTTTTTCCAGCAGTGATGTTTACAGCCCGGGCATGATGAACAGAAATATCAGTATATTAGTATTTATTTTGAAATGACAGCACTGGGTTTGCCAAGTGACAGACTGAACGCAACAAGTCTTTGATTCTGGCAGGCAGCTTCTTTCCAGAGTCCCGAAGGTTATGCAGACTAGGAGACAACTATTTTTATATTCAGACTGCAGAGTCAGGACTCCAGGGAAATTGTTTTATTTTTACTTTGAAGTCTTTGGAACATTAAATTTTACAGACATAGATTCACATCTGCTTCCACACTTCTAAGACATTTACAGGTGATCTGACCTCTTTTCAGCCTCATTAGGCTTACCAAATAATTGCAAGCAAACAATCAGACCCCTCTGAAGGAGAAAAGCATCCAGACTGTGCAAGTAGGATGCATTCTTAATTGGCACATCCATGCACCACTGAGTATCGCTTGGGCTCATTGCTGCTGTGTGATTTAACGCAGAAGTCTGTACTTCCCCCTGTGTCTGGTAGTAACGTGACAAGGGATTTTAAAATGTATGCGTCTGGGAAACTTAATCAAGTAAAAATACTGGGGAGAAAGCAAGGGACCGGCTGTATATTTATAGTAGGTTTTGTATAAGCAAAGCCAAATCACGGTTCTACTGAAGTCTGAAATTGAAGAGAACATGTTGCAAAGGGGGAGTTAGATAAAAGTACATTGTTAAACAGTAACAGAACCTGCGGATGCTTATACCCACTGAAAATCGTAGAATTATATAAAGGTTTGGGTTGGAAGGGATATTTAAGGGTCAACTCGTCCAACCCCCCTGCCACGGGCAGGGGCATCTTTCTCTAGATCAAGTTGCTCAAAGTCCCATCCAACTTGATCTTGAACATTTCCAGGGAAATGAAGCCTAAATGTCTCAAACTGAGAACTTGAAGGAATACAAAAACTGAGACTCCTTAAAGACAAACACAGATAGTTTGCTGCTTAGGACCGGACATAGTCACAAGGATTTGCACAAAGAGGTGAAATCTAGGGCTCCACAAGTGTTCCTGATTTAAACCAGTAAAGTTTCTACACTCACATTTCACTCCCATGCCATGCACAGTTCCAGAGGTGATAGCAAAGGCAGTGCTGTGCCAGTTCTTGATTTCTTCTGATCTCCAAAGCACCCATCACATCCCTGGAAGGAACAAGAAGGAGTCTCCAGGAGAGAAGACACCTGAGCAGTCTGGATGAAAGGAAGCCTTGGCAGTGCCTCTCCTCTCACGGTGACTCACAGCCATATCAACATGGGTGTAAGCCCACCAACCGCTTTGCCAGAGTACTTGCGGAGTATCCGGGCCACATTATCTTTGGAGAGGAAAAGCACCACAACGCGATCCCCAAAGAGCCTCCTCAAAAATTAAGTCTTCAACTGGAGACTTGGGACTGATAACTTAGAAGACATTCCAGCTAAAACTACCCCAGCTCTAAGTTGATCACCTTCATCCAGCACAGCAACATAGCTCTTTTCACCTACAATACCCACAGCCTCATGGTAAGGGCATCTAGCTCTGATAACACACTTCCTCCCTGTATCTGCTCAAGTTACTTCAACTCTCCAACCATCAGGTCATTAAGCAGGATCTGGTGGCAGTGCCCAAACAGAATTGTTAGTGTGCCAGAGTACTAAATTATCTTTCTGCAAGCGTAAGAGTTGATTTATAAAGGGTCTATACAGTGGGCTCAAGATTTAAAAGTTGTCCAAAGAGAAAAGACCAGAATGCATTTTGTGGGAGCCAAAAGTACAGAGAATACCCTAGGAAACTCTAGTTACACTTCTGTGCTACATTAATCCTAAATCTCTCTAGAAAATGAAGAAAATTCAGCTATTTAAGGATCAAATGTGCCTTTAAATTTTTCCCCATGTAGCTTATGAAGAGTGTTGATTACCCACAAAACTGGTGCAAAAAAAACACATCAGTGATCATTTAATTCCTGCCCCTAGACACACCGCAGTGGTTGAAGGAGGATTTCAATTTCCACTGCCAAGTCACATCAAGGTGTCTGTGCTGAAAACGTGAGCAGTGCTGCTAACGTAGCTCCACAGGACTAGTGTACCCTAGGATGAAAACACGTGTGATTACTGAAAAGTGAGCAAACTCCACCATCTCATTCCACTTTCCATCTCTCCTTCCCAAGGAAAAATTTGGTCACTGTCTGGAAGGGGTTGATGTAGGCTGGGTGTGTGAGATATCCATCCAATTCTAACCCCTTGAGTCAGCTTGCTCAGGGGCCACCTGTGAGATGGCAAAACCATCTCTGCACTCATGGACACCAGCATCAATCAGGAGCAGTGCTTCAGGAGGACCATCAGTCCAGTGTTGCAAGAGAGAACAGAAACCTGAGCAGTTTGGGGTCATTGTAACAAAGCTATGGAATTCCCTGGAGTGTATGTTCCCACATATCTCCAAATTTCTTTCAGCTCCCATCGGCACAAAGAAGGTTAACAGTAAAACTCTGAGAAGCCCACACCCATAACTTTGAGTTCCAGCAACTTCTAGCCCGCAGCAGTAAGAGGAAAGAAAGGGCTTTTTCTGTTTCACATGGATGGGGAGATGTGGACCATTAACGGTGATACAAGATCTTGCATCCCATCTTGGACAGCGGACAGAAGCTGGAGTCTAAGAAGGCAGGAGATCCAGTCTGGTCCATGAATGTGGACTAGCACACTGTCTGCAGACTGCGCGTTCCTCTGTTTTCTAACAGCAACTGCATTGCAAACCAAAACCTGGCCCGTGTGCCTGGAGCAGCATGGGTCATTCTTGAGTAACTCCACCTTTTCTGTTGATATTGTTTCTAGTTCTTCAGGGGATTTAGACTAGAGTTAATGCATTTTATTCTCTCATTTTCAAAGAAAAAGATCCAAATATCTCTGAATTCAAAAGGAGTTTTCAATCCTTGGTGGGATCTGGACAGGAAGCAGCTGAACAAGGCTTTATTTCAGGGGACACCCAGCAGACACTGACTGACAGTGATCAATAGGTCCTGAAGCAGAGAAAAGGAAAGACTGGGAACACTGATCTCATTTGGCATGCAGAGGGCATCTCTGGTTCCCTGCATGTCCAGCTCAGTGACAGAGAGATGAGTAAAGGTCACCCTGGTGACCCCAGTCTGGGTAATGTCCCCAGATGGTGTATCGACACACAGACGGGTGCAATGAGCTGTCAGAGGAGAAAAGACTGGACACTTCTTCACATTCAAATTGCACTGTCAAAAACTTGGGACAGAAACATGTATTTTCACTCTTAAATCACACTGCTCAGCACAGACTGAAAAAAGTTGGTGCTTGGAAGGTTGCTCGGGGTCTTCTTTTAGTAGAACAACAAGGACCGTGCACCAAATCCCCCACGAAAAAAAATCATAGCTGGTACAGTAAGATTAATCAGATGAGATTATGTAGAAGCATAGCATCATTTATAAAGATTACTCTTAATAACTACAGAATTACTTCAAGAATGAGAGCCTTAATAGAGGCTGCTGAAGTCATCCTGGAGAAGTCAATAACAATACAAATATCAATTTTTCAGTCATGCAGCATAGTCAAGAAAACACTGCAGACACTAAAAGCTCTCTCCTGGCTCACTAGAGAAGGCTCCAATGAATCCCTCGGTGGAAGCCATCCATGATCTTTTGATCTGGTAGGTCAGGTCTGAGAGAGACCCCAGCAATTTTGCAGCCTGTGTGCAGCCAGCCTGAGCATCAGGGAGTGAGGCTTTGTGATCCAGACTTTGCAGTCCCCATCCGGTCCCTTACACCACAGACAGGATCAGTTCCACAGAGCTCAGCCATGGCAAGCTGGACCTGCTCCCCAGACTGGACCTGGTCCCATCATTACACTCCTCCTGCAGCCCCCATGTCATTTCCCCCAGCAGGTACTCCATCACCTGAGTATCTTTAATACCTGTGAAACGATTCTGCAAAGGCGAGTTGGACACGAGCATAAAGTGCCCTCTGTCCTGGTTTCTTTCCAAACATTTTTACTGTTAATAATCACTGCTACTGAGAGTGATGGCTGAGCTCATGTGCCATGGGAGGAATCACGCAGGGAGGCATGTAGGTGCTTGACACAGACCTTCTTCATGTCTCCTTGGCTAGATGTGGGGAGGAGTACATAGCCCTCTGGTGGCATTGTCCCTTTTTCTGATACTCCAGCACAGACAGTCCTTGCTGCAACAGCTCAAAGCATGCTCTATGGTGGGTCACATCACTGTTCATGGGATCTCCTCTCCTAGAAGGTATAGGGCATGGTGGATGGGGCTTTGGGATTTCACAGTGAGACAGTGCTGGCAGGGAGAGGAGCAGTAGGGGGTTCAGGGTACTTGGCAAACCCAGACGCTTTCTGGAGGTACCAAAAGGACCATGAAAAACACTTTGAATGAGCAGGTTCTGAAGACATACCAAGGACCCATTTCTTCTGGGGAACCTGGATCCATCTCGAAGCCCTGCCTGGCAGAAAAGGATATGCCAGAAGCAGTGCTTCCACCTCCCAAAGGCTGGAGCAGAGCTGCACCCTTGGTAGCACCAACCCATCCATTTCTGCTAAAGGTGAGAAACTCATACTACGTGGCACCCAGCAAGGGCTAAGGATGAGCTGCAGCCACCATCCTCACATACACAGGTACCTAAAACACCCTCTAAAATGTGAGCAACCTGCATCAAACCCAAGTGCTGGCACACAAGGGAGAAGAGGATCCCTTCTGTGCCTTTCTAACCCATCAGCAAAGGCTACCTGGGAACCAGCCCACAACACCCTCCTTGGACGAGCAGGCTGGAGCCGCTTGCCCTCCATGTTCACTCTTCACTATGATTAACTCCTCTATCACAGAGAGGGACACAAGCATCCATCTCTGCTCAGCCAGCTGGAATCACTGGCCAGTACACTCTGTGCTATTTATCACCAGCACTTACGTGGGAGAGGCCGACAGCAGGTGCTATTTGTGTCAGCATCGCTGCCTGAGCCTACTGATTAATTAAAGCCACGCAGCCCCCAGGCTGCCGGGAGGGCAAGGAGGAGCAGGAGGGATCGTTTGTTAGCTCTCCCTTAGTGCCTGCTGTCTCCTTCAAAGGCCCTTTTAGCAGAAGAGCGCAAATCCCACGGTGCTGTTGGGCCATCGAGATGGGAAGGGTGAGCTCCCCAGGGGATGGCTTTTACGGGCTGTTGTTGGTGGAGATCTGTACCCTAGGAGAGGGCATGAGGGTTCCAAGGACTCACCCCACCTCCTGCAACCTTCTTTTTAAACATGCTGCTTTAAAAGAAGTGACAAAAACAATTCTGTAATCCTATGAAAAAGGAAAAATAATGCCAGCAAAGACTGAGATAATTAAACAATTACTCCACATTCCGCAAATCAGGAATTTCTATTATTCGTGGACCAAAGCTGATGGGTGCAATATAATTTCTTCTTGTTCTCACACTATAATTGCATCCATCCAGTTTTACCAGCCCTCACATTACCCTCAGTTCAACCAGTTCCAGTAAATCTGGACAGATACTGATGTGAGACCAACACCAGACCGTGTCACACAAGTCCCCAGGCTGTTTTCGAATGGTTGTAATGACAGACCCCAAAGTACATCTTGCCCATTTTCAGCTTGGCTGGGTTTTGTAACTGCACGAACCTCAGTAACATGATATGCCACATCAAGGTTGCCCAAGGGAAAGATGTCATTCCGGCATGAGGCAGGTCTGACTCACGGGGGATGAGGCTACACATTGCACTGGAGCAGTCGTTTGGGATTGCCATTCATCCCTGGCACAGAGGTGCCGACATGCTTCCTACAGTGCCAGTGTTGCACATTCACCCACAGACAGGCAGCTTTCCTCACTGCTCAGGGATGAAAAACTCTTTCTGATCCTGATCACCAGCCAAAACCCTTTCCCATACTTTGAGACTGGGAAGTAGATGTATTTTACTGTGGAGGGACATCAGCCAGGACCCTGCTGCTTTTCAACACTTGCTTATGTCTTGCTGGAGCAGAGGGCACTGGTTTCTCTATTATGTATGTGCAACCAAAGTAAAGAGAATTCCTGAACTTTAAGCACCCTAGAGGCACTGCCTATTTCCCAGACTCAAAATAGCCAGTTGGCACAGCTTAAAGGTGGCTTGCACTCAGATTTTTAGCCTGCCAAATAACGTTATTTCAGCAAAGAGCACTGCAGAACTTGTGCACACCCCCTGCCCTAGTCTTACATCATGCAAAGCTAGGAGGCATCTGAAGGAAAAGATTTAAGGTGATGTTGCTGAAGACTGAATGTGGATCTTTCATTGGATTGCCCAAGAGGAAAACAGTTTTCCATGTTAGCAAATACACTTGCTGGCCCCGATCGGTTTTCTAGGGCATTGCAACCACGAGCTCAGGGAGAAGTTAGCAAAAAAGCAGCCGGGTGGGTTAATTCCCTATGCTCTCTAGCAGACAGGGACACCATGGTCAGGATGAAAGGCCAGCATCTGAAGTCACTGAAGAGCATTTACTTGGGTGTATTCCCCTGTACCTGCATTTCTTAGTCCTGTGAGTTTAAAGGATAAGATTGCTCCCAGCTTGGTTACCCTGCAGGAAAAAGAGTATCATGGGGTTAGTTCACCAAAGCTGCCCCATCATGCAGGAGAGTCATCAGAGCTCATCCCTGAACAAGGATGGGCATCAGCGATGCTCCCTGAAGTCTTGTACAGCCTCATGTGCCAGGTGTGCCACACGGATCATTAGCCCCGCCTCCATTACATTCCCCATCATTCCTAGGAGCAAATATCAGGGAGCTCTCCCCAGAGCACAATGTCCCACCTGTTGACTCTTCGAGGAGAAAGGGCCAAACAGTCATAGAGACTGAGGCATCACAGATGCAGATCGGGGGAGACCCCATAACGAAGACCTTCAGGCCACTCCGTGCGGCACCAGCCTCGTCCGTGGGCCAAGAGAGGGGGCTAAAAGCAGCTAAAATACAGCTGGGATCTGGATAATCCAGATGAGGCAGTGAGTTTTCCAGTCAAACACAGGGTAAAACACTTCTCTTCCCAGTCACCTCTCTCCTGTCTAGAGGCCAGATCCTCTCCCATGTCTTTTTCTTATCCCTGACAGTGAGCTGAACACCCTTCTTCACGCCACTGATCTGCAAAGTCAGGGCCATCGACCGTGCACTGAGCTGATGAAACCAGCCCTGACTGTGCCTTCCCATCCCACAGCCTTTGCTGCCATCTACAGCCCCACAACTTACTGGGGGGGGGCTGGGATGGGGACCGCTGTGGGGTGCCCACCCCACGGGAACCCTCCCAAGAGCTACAGCGCTCCCTGGCCTCCACCCGTCCCCCTACAGCTCCCCACAGCCAGCTGAATAATGCATGGGCAGTAATTTAGTTCAGGCAATTCACCCTTTTTTGTCTGCAGGTTTAATCATTGGGAGATAAATCGCCTGCATGCCTCGCTTCCCGGACGAGGAATCGGTAGGGGCCAGACCTGCAATTTATTATATTTTGGCAGAGAGAAGGTTTAACTGCTCTGGGGTGGGGTGAAGAAGGAAGGAGCTCTTACAAAGACTATGGATTAATGCTGCTAAATTCTTGCCTCTAATCTCATGCATTGGTAAGTGGAATGATTGCCATTATTTGCGGAAAATGGAGAAACTGAGGCACAGAGCAGTGGGAACACACACAAGACCCTACATGGCCAAAACCAGGTGCCTCCTGTAATACTCCAAATTACCTAACACTGCAAACAGGTGCATTCCCCCACCATCCTTCCTTCCCTCCGTAGCCAGCAGCATCACATCACAGCACCACCCCAACATAAAAATAACAGCAAACATTAACTTCTACAGAAAAGACTTTCTAGGCAGATCCCAATGTCTCCCTGGACACAAAAAGGCAGGACTCTGTTTTCAGAACACCCCAGGACTAAACTGGAGGCTGGGCTCTGCAGTAACAGCACCCACGCAGAGATGGGATGGTGCCAGCGCACTGGGAGGTATGTGCTCCCATCTCTCTTGATATGCACAGGCATAAATGGCAAATTTAGAAAACTAACATTAATGTAAGATTAATTCTTACATAATAAGTGATATTACCTTTAACATCAAATGCATTCACTTTAATAGTACACACTGTAACAGAATCAGGATGAGATCAGACAAACCTACTGGTATGTTGAGACAATAAATAAGAAGTCAGACAAATTTCTGTTCTCAGTGAAAACCATCCCATCTTTTTAAATGTTTTTCATTTCCTCTTTCCTTTTCTTCCCTCCTCTCCTTTCCATTTTCCTTTTTCCATTCCTGTCTGCTTTTTTCCCCTTTCTTCTTCCCTTCCCTTTTCCTGGATAAGCATCAGGCATTAAGACAAATTGGGGGTGAAAAGAAACTATATCTCTACGTCTCTATGCCTCAAGCACAGCTCAAGACTGGCACATTTCAATCAATTAATCACATCATGGGATTGCACCAACCTGGCAATAAGGGAAAATAAAAAGCAGTTAGTCACAGAGCCAGAAAATCTCTTCACATGAAAGCCCTTGTTCACTCAGAGGGGCTTTAGATTTCCAACTTCATGAACAGTCTTTTCAATGGTTGCACCATGTGAGGATTTTGGAGAACTTGTCATGCAAGCACTGCAAAAATGCCAGGGAAATGCATTTAGCAAGCACATTAAACAAAGCAGACAGCTGGGGAAAGTATATCCACCAGGTACCTGCAACCATAGCTAACCCAAAGTGATGCTGAAGAAATGTAAAATCAAACAGGTGAGTGTATATTAGGGTTGGAGGAGTATACTTGTCACTGACACCTACAGCATGAAAGGAACCCAACCTGCCCCAATCTCATTGTCCCAAATCCCTGCAGTCATCAGAGCTAGAAGTGTCAACAGTTTTTGTTTATTTCTGACCCATTTCTAGAAATGAGGTGAGAGCCATGTACCATCATTCAGTACTGAGTTAAGGCAAAGGCCAATAATCCAAAGGAATATGAAGCCAGGATGAGAAAAAAAAAGGATACCTCTGGGGATAACACTCAGTAAAGTGTGTAGGTCTTGGACTGCACATAAAAGCCAATAAAATTTAGCCTAGCAGTGCACTTGGGGACATGTGAGTTTGTGCACAGGCCTCTCACCCAGCACAGAGCACATGGACACAGACAGCAAACGCTATTGCTTTGCCCTTCACAAAACACTACCTCATTTCTTACATTACTGCTGGTGACTTTGCTGGAGGATACCTCACATTTACATGGTCCTGCTTGATTGCCTAAACTCCAACCCAACATGACTGTATCTCAACAGGGTCATGGTAGCCATCCACTGCTGCCACAGCTGTCCACACTGGGATATCCCTTTTAGAAAGGCTTTTGCTTAAGAAACTGCAGAAGGCAGCAATATCTGGAGAGCCACAGTCTCCCCTGGGAAAACCTGCCCATGAGCTCATTGCTCCTCTAGGAATCACAGAATCACAGAATCCTAGGGGTTGGAAGGGACCTTGAAAGATCATCCAGTCCAACCCCCCTGCCAGAGCAGGGTCATCTAGAGTACATCACACAGGAATGCATCCAGGCGGGTTTGAATGTCTCCAGCGAAGGAGACTCCACAACCTCTCTGGGCAGCCTGTCCCAGTGCTCTTCCAGAATCTCTTCTAGAGAAGATTTTCTGACAGAAACAATGATTTTCATTTCCAGCCTAAGCTATTTCTTGGACTATTTGCACTCACTGTCTCCTGATCTGGCTTAATTAGAGCCCAGGTAGCACCCAGTCTTTGTCTCACTGCCTACCTGTGCGTTCTCACTCTCTTCCAATGATTACTTTACACAGACAGAGCCTACATCCAGTAGTAAGAGCACAAACCCTGGTACCTTTTTTAAAACACACTAGGAAAGAATTTGGAATAGTGTGCAATAGCAGTGCCCCATAGCACCCACCCATCTGATTGAAGAAATGAATAATTGCTGAGTATATATTTTATGAATGCTATTTCTGGGACTGTCAGGTTTTCCTGAGTACGTACAAAATGACTGCACAGGTTCTTTCCTTCTGGATACTCATCTTCTTCAGGGTCTCATTTAAGCTATAGATGATCAGCCAGGTGTCAGGCCATATGAATTACCTCTGGCTTCCGCTCATTAAAGTGAAATAAAGACTTCAGGGTCAGTGAAGAAGACAAGAAGACTCGTTGGCCCATTTGGCTGTATGCATATAGGCATTTGACTACTCTGTACAGCAGGTGCAAAGATAAAAGAAGAAAGCTTTAGGGGTACCAGAATATCTTTTTTTTTTTTGCATACAATAAAATCTTTCTAACTAAAAACCCCTAGATTTGGTAGATCGTAAACTAGCATGATCATAATTTTTGCTTAAGTAATCATATCTCCTTACTAGAGCAACAAAATAACCATATTTTGAACTAAAGGGGAAAAAATATCTCTCTCATGCTTATTCTCTATTATCTTAATGACAAAGTGGCAGAATTAAGACTTCAGGTCTTGGATTACCAACAATGCTTGGTATTTATGGAGCCATTCAATGTCTTTAATACAGTAATAAGGCTGTGTGTAAAATACTGTGATAAATCCTTTGCTGATGTAAATTTTCATCACTTCATTAATTCCATATTAAAAAAGGATTGGCTGATTTTCACTAAGAAGAATGGCTGGCCATATACTTAGCTGCTGGAAAGCTGGTAGGTCAATTGTAGGAAATTTGTCATGCCAGATAATAAGATTGGAGAAGTTAGGAAGGCAGAGAAAAGCTTTCCGCACCTGTAGTAACACTCCAGTCTGATCTGTAATTTAATTAACTTACAATAGCAGAGAATCTATTTTTTATACCCTCTGGGAATCAGGCAAAAAACCCCCATTTATTTCAAGTGTAAGACCTGAGACTTAAATAAAAAGACAATATTTTAAAGTGGAGGGAAAAATCAATCGGGCAAGAAAGAAAACATTTACAGTAATTTTACTCATATTTTCCAACTCACATCAGGCAAATCAAAGCACATGTTGCTTTTGCTCTGTAAAAATATTCTCTCCCAAATATAAGAGCAAAGGTTCCTATTGGAAAAACTATCTGAGACATAGCCACATCCATTTCAGAATCATGGAGTCCTGCACAGGAGCCCCACGCTGCAGGTGGCTCAGTGAAATATCTCAGCCAAATATTTTAGCTTAGGCACAGGCTTTTGAAATTGTCCCATGTCTTGCTGAGGAGGTCAAGTCAGAACTTCAGTATCTGTGCACTTGTCTGTATAAAACACTATAAAACCAAGAAAATCTGATGATTACTGCTGTAGCATCTAGAAATCTTAAATCATAAACCAGAAAAACATTGGGCAAGTTTCCATTATATGGAAAGTTAGCAAATAATTACAAGACAAAAGAAACCAGCTTCCTTTGGAAGAACTTGCATGAACTATATTTTTGATTTCCACAGAGAAAAAGGACTTTCATTCTAAACCAGAAAGGTTTTCTGAACAGGTTGTTAGTCCTGCACCAGCCAAATCAGTGGGAATTGCTTTTATCTACAGGAACAGGATAATTCTTCCAAAGAGTCAGATAATGTCAGGAACAAGAAGGGACAAGTCAGCATCACCCGGAAAACAGCAAGTAAGTTCTGCAGAATATTCTGTAAATGATAAATCCTTTTGCATGTGCAATGCAGGTGCATTTTCTATTGGTAACACTCGGTAAGGTGCTGCAAGTCAGTAACAATGACCATTGATCTGCTGCTCTTACACATAGCCCTGCTGTGGCTTCACCCCTCAAAAACATACATCAAACTACAGCAAAGCCAGAGATGAGAGATGAGTGTTGTTAATAATGGGAAGATGCTGCTGAGGTAATGAGGATTAAATAATTCTACTTAACAAACAAGACAACTATGCACCATTCAATATGATGAGCGTTCTTTCCTCTTGAAGAGCAGGAGAGAAATTCAATGCCGTGCAACCGTGAAGCCTCATATCTGCTTTGACCAGATTGTAAACCATTGCACCAGAAACCACTGGCAGGAGGATATTTATCTCCAAGGGTATGATTATTACTGTAGGCTAGTTAAGAGTATGCTATTTCTTTCCCACATCTGTTACAGATGTCTATGGCAAATGTTTAGCTCTTGCCGCGAAGCTCTTGCTTACAGCTTGAGAAGTTTAAGATCCAGCCTCTGCTGGTCTCAGCAACATGAAGTGCTACACACCCCACGCTCCTTCCAGACCTTCATCCAGAGATTTCCAGCCCGACAGAGCGTGGTTCAGACCTCCAGCAGCCCACAGACCAAGCAACCCCACCCAGTGGTCTTTGACTCCAGCCTGTCACTGCTGGGTTTGCGCAAACACGTGCGCATGCACAGGCGGGGAAATGCCGGGGAGGTCAGCACCTCCCTCGCATGCGCTCAACCGCCCAGAGGCACTGACACAATTCTGCGTCACTGGAGGAAATAAGCAATGGCTTGGACCACAACAAACGCTTGCAGTCTGGCATCCCGTTGGAGATCTTGTGACTCTTGTCCCCACAAGACAAGAATCCCCTCCTTGTATTCATCTGCCCCACACTGTAACAGGGGTCTGAGGCCTGGTTCAAAGGCTTGACATCAGTAACACAAGTGCAAAATAAAAGCAAGAGCTGGCCAAGCTCCAAGGATTCATCTTGCTGGTGTCTCAGCTGTGCCAGTTGGAGTTAGTTATTCAGGAATAGCTGCAGGAATTACCACGAGTGCTGAAGAGATTGGGAACGTCATGTATGGCGTAAACAGGAACTGTAGAGTCTTGGCAGGACCTGCTTGATGTTTTCAGTGTGGGAAAAGACACTGCAGTTTGCTACAGCACTGTCTTTCTCTCCCTCAGCCCGGAAGGCAACACTCGGAGAATGCTAATGCAGAAAGGGTAAAAAGGGAGGCATTTCTAAAATATCAGATAGAATTGCCACCTTCTGAGCAGGTTTCTTTCCACTTATTTTCTCTCTGACCTAGACGAGCCCTTCCTGCCTTAGTTTGGTTCCATGGGCAAGGCCAGCACCCCAGGTTTGGGCTTCTCCTCAACCTCTACACCTGCAATAAATAACGTGAAGGGGAGACAAGAAGACCAGACACACTAGGGAAGAGGAGACTCTATGAGCTACAGGCTCAGTCACAAAGCTATTTTTGGCTCTCAGACCCACACTAAGAGCTCCTAGGTACACAGGCAGGCAGCTTCTTGGTGGGCTGCAGATTTCACTGGGATGGGAAAACTCTCTGCCTGACATCTAGAGCCACTGTGAGTTTAGTCCAAGACTATTAAAGGGACAACTGATATAATCAGGACAGTATATTGTGTGTATCCTCCCCTAAGACACATTCACATGTCTTTGCTGGAAATGCTTCTGACATGGATAAGCAGTTTTTGAATTTCCTCATGTCCTACTCACTGTAGCATTAACACACTCCAAGTAACCAACCAGCCCAAAGGGGCAGGCAAGACCCAGCTCTCAGACAGCTTTTGCAGACTTCATTTGTCCCCCTGAACATGTACCCTGCAGATCCTGACAATGCTCCTGTGCACACAGCATCACTAGGAATCACAGGACAACATGAAACAGGAACACGTTGACCTTCTGGATGCTTTAAACTCTGGTCACCACCAGAGAGAAAACATTTAAGTCAAAAATATGATCTTCTTGGGAGATCTAAGATGAAAAAGAGTAAAATGCACCATTTAAGTCTGACAGTTGTTACCAGACCCACACATCTCTCCTTACCTCCCTGCCACTGATTTATGAATCAGATGCCTCGTCCTCTGGACAGGCGCACACATGTTTCACATTGACACAGGTTTTCTTTCCCACACATCTCTGCTGTCTAAGGTGACCATTTGAACTCATTAATTCACCATACAAAGCGAGTATGTTCCCTTAGCTGGTGTCCTACAGAGCTCAAGTTAAGGGCAGGAGAGTGAAAAAGACTCCTGGTTTGGGGGAAGGACTGGAGGAGGGAAAGCACATGAAAAGGCTATACTTTATCCCAGTATGACTTGCCTTCTCTTCATCCACAGCATATGGTGTACACATGCTTTGAATGCAGGAAAATGGCTTATTACTTCATTGCAAATGAAGCTGATCATGTCTCTAACTCTGGTGGGTCCCCAAGTCAACCTGAGTTTGGAGATGTAACCATTGCAGCTTTTCCTTACCAAAGTTACCTGGGAGGCTTCCAGTTCTCACACAACCTTTCATTGGGTCACAAACCCTCAGACAGCTGAAACAGAGGTGACTCAGATCAACCAGATGAGAGAGGCTGAAGTAAATCAGATTTCCCTTGGTCTCACCCTCTACATGGCCTCATCTGAGGGTATCTCCTCTCCTCACCATCTGTCCAGCCTCGGGAGGTCCCACATGTGGGACACCAGCAGCGTGCAAGAAGCAAATGAGGCTGCTTTGTTTTTTCCTTTAACAACACACATTTTGGTATGAAAGTAGTGAGAACTTGTCCCTCAGGTGAGGTGCAATACAGCCTTGTAGATAAAACACAGGGTCCTGGCATCTGAGCCCCTGTTGCTCCCTGTTCCATACCTACGCTCCCAAGCCCCATCTGTGCTCCATCACCACAGTGCCTGGGCCTGCATAAAGCACTTTTACTCACACAAGAGGTTAAAGGACACTCAGAGCTCATGCATAATGTTCTCCATTCCTTCTCCCCAGAGAAATCAGTGAAAATCTGTCAAATTTGCACCAGCTTCAGACTTACCCTTGGATATCACCAGTACTAGAGGTTGGGAATGAGTCTGTGGCAAGGAAAGAAACTGAGGGGAGGAAACAGCAAAAAGTTAATTGGTAGGTGGATGTCTTTAAGGAAATATATACATGGTTTAAAGTAATTCCATGGTCAAGAAATAGTTTTTCCAGGAACTTTAGGGGAGATGATATGTACATGATGAACCAGAGAAAGAGAAAAAAAAAAAAAACAACAAACCACAAGAAACCTCCAGTCCCCCTGATATGTGTGTGTATATATATATATATGTACATATGTACGTATGTATATATATATATGCACTTTTCTGTTAGAACCCATAATGCAAAAAGGGTGCCCCCATCTCCCAGTGAATTTTGGGGTTCTTTGTAAAATTTCACAAAACAACATCTGTCACCCCAAATTGTGATGGAGATGAATCACATTCTTCAAGACACTCAGCACTCTCAACTCTCTCTGCCAACCCTCTTGCAACTGTCTGAAAAGGCCCATAATTAGTAGCCATACACCATGGGTGGAAAAATTCCATGCCAATTGTTACTGGAATGCAGTAATATTATTTCCAAGGGATTTTGAGATGCATCCAGAACAAGGGAGACCTGACTCGTTTCTTGTATTTCACTTTTGGCAGGAAGAAGTGAGGAAAGGGTGTTGGACTGAAACTGCCAAGTAGCAAAAGAAAATGATAAACCTGCCATGCAGAAGTTGGACACAGTGGGTCATTCACTCTGGGGCATGTGGGGAAACCATTTGTGTCCCTCCTTCACCACTTCACAATGCCAAAAACCTCAGTTGATTGAAATTATCATTCACCCTTTGGCTTCGGTGGCATCGTGCCAGTTTGCAGCAGCTGAGGATGTGACACAACAGTTTTCACTCTCTCTGAATGTCTACAAAGTTATGTAAAAATTTGATAAAATCCACTTGAAAATTAATTGATTTTGAAGTACGTCCTATTTGGGGAAGTTTTTTTAAAACTTTGTATATGAATTTGAGGTCTAACATCCTGCTGGGATAACACTGTTGATGGCACTGCTATTTACATGAGCCTATATAATAGACTTTTTAATCTTTTCTCCTCCTGACCTTGCGCTTAAGGTATTACAAGGGTGGGTGATAAACAAGCAAATAAATTCTTATGGCCAACAAGCAAGGGATCATCACTGCCACACTGTTTCTGAGTTCGAGCATTATCTCAGGCAATCAAAACTTAAAAGGGAAAAAAGTCAGCTGCAGCAAAACCACCGGCTGTGAAAGCAGCGTGTGTCCTTGTGTCCATATGGCTGCAGCATGCTGAGAGGGGAAACGCCTGCAGCCACTGACACCAGCCCTCAAGGGGCCAATTCTCCCGACACAGCACTGAATTAGCAGGAAAGAAATGTGTCCTGCACAGCTCGGTACTGTTGCCTTCACAAATGGAAAAGCCTCGCCTGGAGAGATGGGTTAATCCTGTAGGATTTATGTGGGAGACCCCCATTAGCACAACATGGGCTGGAGGAGCTACTGTCCCCGTCCTTCCCAGGTCCCACAGCCACCCCTTCTTCAAAAGCTGAGATACTCTTGTTGCAATGCTCCTAGAGATGCTTTTTCATCCCTGAGGCTGACAAGAAGTTGAACCCAGCAAACCTAGCTGAACCTTGCTATTAAATCACATCCAGAAACTGAGCATCAACGACCTTATGCTATTTCTTTAACCACTTGCAAGTGAGCACAATTTTGTAAATACCCGCAATTTTGAATCCTTCCATTGGAAGCAAACCTGATGGTAATTACAGCCAACATCCTGGGACAGGCTAGGACACAGGCACCGGCCAAACAACACAGATCGTCCTTCTCCTACTGTCCCACCAGTCTGGTCTGCTTCCTGCAGCCCCACAGCACCAGGGGAATTCCTGTTTTAGTGACAAAGGAGGTCCAGAGAGGTTTAGTGCAATAGGCAAGATAACATTAAAAACTCCAAGAGAAAGAAAACGTGGGAGTCCTGCCTTCCCACTGTCAACGTGAAAGGCATTTCTGTCCTAAAGTCTCTTAATTCACACTTCTGCAGTGTCTTCAGATGGCTGCAAAGCAATTCTAAGAAAACAATAAAAACCAATACACAAAATTATGTTTACATGTGTTAAGAACATCAATGGTCTTTCCTTAACCCAGGAAAGGGTGGTAAACCCTGATTTTCTATCTATGCACTAACCTGAAGCAAACCTGTGTGTATATACATATATGTATAATCTCTGTGTGTGTGTGTATATACACACAGATACACTACTTATGCAGAAATAAACCCCTAATGCTTTGTCTTACCAAGCATCCCCAGTGTCTTTTATTACAGCACTGCAAGTTTCCTAGTGCTTTATGTCCTCAGATTCTAAGGGAACTATTAAAGAGCCGATGTGTGAGCCAGCATCCATTTGTGGATGAAGAATGCTAACGGCCGGCACTGCCACGGCGGGGGGGGCAGCAGGTCCTGAACGACCTCCAGACATCCAGGAGGTATTTTAAAACACTGCTGCAGGGGTGTTAATCCAATCTCAGCCTGCAGTAAAAGCTCCCTGTGCCGTTTTGCAATGCTGCATACATTCTCCCTCCTTAAAGCAGCAATTTCTTCTCTCAGTTTTGTTGTACTGCACTTAATGCCAGTGCCAAGGCTCCTTCTCCAAAATCTCTCAGGCACAGCTACAATACTTGTCCAGTGTCTGGGGGAACCACTGAATTAACACAGTGAATATCCAGAAAAAAGCCCTGTCTTTTTAAAATAACACTGAATTTCCTTAGAAATTTTTTTCTCCCTCCCTGAAAAACACCTATCAGCTACATGATACCTCAGCAGGACAAAACCCACAGAGCTGGGGCACAGTTGCTGGGCACGTGAATTTTCTGGGCAGAACCACACTGAGGGGCAGTGAGATGCAGAATCTGGTGGTCCAAGGTGGCTGCTCAATCTGTGGATTTTCATTTCACAGTTACAGATGATCGCATCCAGTCCAGAGTTTGAATCCTCAGCCAGCAGATGCTTATTTAACTCATGGCAAGATCTTGGCAGGCAGTTTGACATTTTCAGAAGATAACTGCAGTTAATAGCACAGATCTACTTAATCACTTCAGTCAGGACAGAATGACCCAGTGTCGCCTTCTGATCTGATTTATGAAATGATGGCATCAAGTAGGATAAAGTAACTAACTGCTACAGTGTCGACGACATGATGTTCCTGCAGTGCTTGAACACGTGGTTTTGGGGAGAGGCAGAAGGAGACCTAACGAAGCTGCAGAGACAGAGGGTTTCATCTTCCTCAAGAGCCCCATGCTGGCACGTTAGTATCCCAAGAAACAACATTTGGAACACTTTTTTTTCCACAAGACAAAATTTGGACTTGGAAACTTGCATAATCCCTCTAGGGGAGATCCTGGAGACAAAAATAAACAAGTAAAAGGGGAGATGCAGTCATTATTTCCAGTCCCTTCTTCCTTTTATTTTTCCTTAGCTACTGTCCCCTCTCTCCACAGAGGCCACCACCCCCATTGTGCTCAGCACGATTGCCCCACAGCTCCTTACCGTGGCCTCTCTGTGGTCACCTTCAGGCCTGCTCCTTCAAAGAAGTCACCTCATCAGTTCTTCCATAGACTTTGAGATTCTCCTCCCATAGGATGCATAGGTCCAGTTCCCACATATCTGCCAAACCAGTGGTTTGCAGCCTGTCAGGTATGGACCAACCAGTGACAGGCTGCAAGGAACTGGAAATGGGTCTGTGAAATGCTTCAAGGAAAAACAAACAAACCAAAACCAGACTTTTCACGTATGAAGAGGTATTTGACAATGTTGATGGAGAACACTGCTGACTAGTCAATTGGTAGGCAAAGCTAAGGATTAATTTTTTTATCATTGATTCTCATTTAAGAAGCTTGTAATTACAGCTTTGCACAAGAGTATGGTTCTGGTGATTTCAGTGGTGCAAAACAAGCTGGTCTGCAGATTTTTCTCAGAAAAGCTCTATGGTCCAATCACCTAACATCACCAGTACACCAGCTTCTGGCAATCCATCCCCTCTGCTTCCAAAGGAGGAAAAAGGAAATGAAAAATGTCAGGATATATTTGTGACAGAGTTTTGTCATCTCTTTGGTCTTGCAGATACCTTACAACTCAAGCATCCATGCCATGAGTATATACTACATACCTATGCTGGTTCAAGTGTGGCCCTTCAGAAAATGGCATCAATAAAAGCCACGACTGCTCTGACACAACTTGAATTATGGAAGAAATAAATATGGCCACCAAGGTGCTATGACAGGATGAATCAAGCTGGAGACATGCCTGCCTCTTTTCACTCTCCATCAAGACAGCTTAGATGGGACTCCTGCTTCGGCATTGTTCAAGGTAGGTCTCACTGAGACAAAAAGACTTGCCAGAGAAAATAAGGTGCTTGAGGGAGCCCATTACCATCTACGCCCTTTTATTTTCATCTCTTTAGCAACTAATTTCTTCCAGCATATACCACAGGGTGCCAACACATCGATCCCTACCTGTCGAAGAGCACAAGGAGTACAGGGCATGCTCTGGTCTCAGCCAGGCTGCCTCCTCCCCTCACACCGCTCCGCTGCCCACCGGCGCCGGGGAAAAACTCCCATTAATTTCAATAGATGCTGCATCAGCCCTTTTGTCTGCAACAGCCAAGCTGTGAGACACCAGGACTAGGAATTCATCCCTTCCTTACAGCGCACCATTCTGAACAGCACTCCCTCACACAAATCAATGGGTTATTTCCAAGTACACTCATGAATTCAAAGACCACAGTCACCAGGAGATTATCTAAATGAAGTTCTGAATAACGAGGGTCATGTCATGCCAACCACTGACTATTAGTGAAACAAAAGACAGGGAAAAAATGGTTTTCATCCCAGCCAAAGTAACACCCTAGAAACAGGAATGATCTTTTTTGTGTTCTTGTTGCTGAATCTTCACATTTTGTATCATGGAAAACCACGTGATAAGGTCCCTGCACAAACTGTCAGGCATTTCCAGGCAAATCGTACAGACCACAGTACCATTAATTTAATCTTCCACTACTCGACTCTTCTCCTGACTGAAAAATCAATGCTAATAAGGAGCTTTGGGAAAAGACTGTGCTGATGCCTCATCTTGTACAGACTAATTTTAACCTGCTATCAAATGACTAAGTGGCTTTAAAGAACCTATAAACCCAACAAAGAGATTTTTAAATGTCTCTTTCCCAAACGGTGCTCCCTGCTGATGAAGACATCTAAATGCATGAGGATGGGTTTATGTGCTACCTCAGCCTCTCTGTCAGGAATGTTGGGGCCAAAGTCTTGCATTTCAACCACATCAGCCCCGACGCTGGCACGCAGGAAAGCACCAGGCAATGCATTGGGCAAGGAGCAATTTCAAGAAGTCAGAGACACTAATAGGACCTGAATCAACTGTAGCTGGAGGAAAAGAGCATGGTTGGATAAATTGCCTGCTAGAACGATAACCAAAGCCTGAAAAATAAGTGTGATTTTAAGCGAAAGTTAAGATGGAATAAAAACAGCACCCTGAAGAGTCTCAGCTTCACTCTTGAGCATCCCTCCCAGTGCTGACCTGAGGTATCTGCCTTTACCTTCAGGGTCTCTGGGGAGGCAGCCCAGGAGGTCACAAGGCATCCGGAAGATCATTCCTCATCTCTGGGAGCCGTGAACTTGACTTTTCTGAATCATGTAGCTTTTTCCCACTTTTTGGCAAATGTCCCATCAAAATTTGTGACATGGCCACATTGCCCTATTTTAAATCATGCCACAATGTCTATTTCACTCAAAGACCACTAAGTCATGCCCAGAAGACAGCAGCTAGGTGAATTAGGACATTGCATTTTCTGAAAAACTTGCTTCATTTTATGACTACTCCATTCTTCTGGTTAATTTGTCTCTTGGATTCCACTTCGCATCCCAACATTAAACCACTAATCATGGTGATCTGACCGCCAGAGCAGCAATCCTCCTATTTGTTACTTCTTTCTACACTCTTAGCACCATGAGGGCTCTATCTTTAAATCAAAGTTCTGAGGTACCTTGATTTGTACTTGTATACAAATAAACACACTGATATTGTTAGTAGATTTTTAGAAAGATGCTTTGCCTTCTGACGATCCACCCATCAACACTGGAAAGCGCCCGTGAATTTTTCAAGCAAATGCCAGGCCTCACCCACGGTGCATAGATTATTTACTGAATATTCACTGAACTTTCAAAGTCAGATTACATTTCTTTTCCCTTCTATTCAGCAGCTTTGACAATGGAAGGAGATATGGGAAAGGCTGGATCCAAGATGAAGTGTTCACTCAGCCTGAGAAGAACTCAGAAAATATCTCCCTCTTGCAAGAGAGCCCATCAACTGCCAATTTCACAATTCTCTCCTGGACACAACAATAATGCCTGCTATTAATATAAATGGGGNNNNCAGGCTGTGCAAAACAGCATCTATCCCAGCTAAACATCACTGTCTTATCATTGTGATGGGAGTGAGAATAAACCAAACTCCACTACATCAAACCAGCTTTTAACACAGAGATCCATCCTGAGAGTATCATGGCAGATAGTTTATCTGCAGGATCTCATCCATCATTAAACAGGGAGTCTGTGATGAGGTTATCTTCCCGCCAGAGTGCTCTTTCATTTCCCCAGTGCCTTGCTTTCATCCAAGTAATGGCATGCCTGGCAGAGAGACCATTCCCGACTCCACAAAGCTAACCCCAGAGGGATCAAGGTCATCGAATCACAGAATCGTAGAGTGGTTTGGGTTGGTAGGGACCTTAAAGATCATCTAGTTCTAAGAAAAGCTCTGCTCAGAGGAGTTGCCAGCAACAGTTTTCCTCTTGTACGTGAACCACCGTCACTTCATACCTTGACCCTTTAATGAGACTGCTCTCGGGTAGCTGCCATGTAGTACCACAGCTTATGGCTTACAGGGAAAATAGACATGGCCATGGGCTTTTTTGGTACCAGGTATCAGCACTAACATGACATTTGGCAGTTTAGTTAGCAGAAAAGCAACTTCTGGATGCATGGATGCAGATAATTCCTATGTCCCCATGATATAAGAGGCTACATGAGGAAAAACTTCTTTACCTTGAGGGTGACAGAGCACTGGAACAGGCTGCCCAGAGAGGTTGTGGAGTCTTCTTCTCTAGAGACATTCAAAACCCGCCTGGACATGATCCTGTGCCACCTGCTCCAGGTGAACCTGCTTTTGCAGCAGGTTGGACTAGATGATCTTCAGAGGTCCCTTCCAACCCCCACCATTCTGTGATTCTATGATCCCATGATCCCCAGGCATACTGGAGGTGTTCAGCCCACTGTACATCTCCGTAATGTTGACCTCCGTGTCTCTGCTTCACCTCTATGCCAACATGGCCAAGTCACCCACATCTGCCTCCGTGCTGATATGACTTACCTGCCTCAAACAGCACAAGTTCTCCAGCATGTTCGCCTATGCTCTCCAAAATCCCATGTCCACAAATATCTCCATCCCTGGGTTGCCAGTGGTCATCTTGTCTGCTCCCTGCAGGGCAATACTTGCAGGTCTACTCTCAAGACCAGCCCTTAGTGCATGAAAAGGATGAGGAGGGGGCTGGTCCAGCTGAGGTCTTGGACCCTGGCATGCCTCTGAGCCAGCAGCACATTGCAGCTCCCACCAGGAGAAGTTCTGGTCTATGCAGCACACTTCAGGATTGCCACCAGTACAGTTACCAGGGTGGAAAAACAATCCCAAAAGGTGGTGTCAAAGCCTGTGGTTTTGCTTCTTTGCTCC
Organism: Aegotheles bennettii; assembly: GCA_013398125.1. Taxonomy (NCBI): domain Eukaryota; kingdom Metazoa; phylum Chordata; class Aves; order Caprimulgiformes; family Aegothelidae; genus Aegotheles; species Aegotheles bennettii. The sequence continues at coordinate 67,759 of VZRW01012599.1, read as the reverse complement.
TGTTGCAGTAAGTTATATGAAATGGAAAAAAGATACAAAGGAAAACTTTGTTGCTTTCTGGTAATTTCCTCAAACTCTTACCCTTCTTTATTTGGTCATTCTGCAGATCACTGCTTTCACCCATCTTTAGTTCATCATTGCAGCAGGAAAATGGGATGAAGCTGCAAGATAACAAAACCTTGGCAAGGCTCCAACCATGATCAGACATTTTGATGAGTAACGAGTATGACCAGAGTTACAGCAGTAAATATTTTAAATTATTTTTTAAATGAAGTCTCAGGAAAGCTGTAAACTCTCATGATTCGAGGCATTAGCTAACCTCTAATTACAGAGGGAAGGGGAGGAATGGAAACTTTCCTGAGATAAGGGATAACCTAACTGCGTGTTGCAGGGTTTCTTGGAACACCCTCGGTCCTCCCCGTTCTGGTCATTGTCAAAATTCTGGGCTAGAAGGCCCACAGGTCTGAGAGAGCTTAGCAGCTCCTAAATTCCTAGAAAAGCAATTGTAACTTATACTTTGCTTGCTATAAACGTTTGATTTTCCACACAAATTATAGAAATATATTATTACAAGAAATCAGATGTTTTGTTGCAGGAAAACCATTACCATAGCTGCCTTCCCTCTCCCCCTCCCTTCCCCCCCTCCCCCCCCCCCGCGTGGCACA
>VZRW01012599.1:0-67085 GCA_013398125.1 Aegotheles bennettii | reverse complement strand
GTTGCAATTAATACTTTGTCCATTGCAAACATCTGGTTATTATTTCTATAATATATACATTATACATATATGCATACACGCAAAAATTAGATGCTGCAAATTATTTGTCAAAGTGCTTTTCTAACATATGAGAAAGCCAGAATGAGAAAACAGTTTCCCAGCACAAGAGGCCTAAGCTCAAACACCTTTACAGATCAACTGTGTGAAGACAATAGTACTTACTGATTCACAACATGATCTACTCCACTTACTGGAAGTTTTGATTATTATATACAGTCTGCTTTACTTCTCTTTCCTCCATATATTTTTGGATTCATTTATCGTTTCATTCAAATCTTTTGGGAAAAACATTTTTACAACCCATTTTGTAATGGCCAAAGCAATCACTCTCCGACCTCGAGGGGGTCCTTTAATACAAAGGTCTTGTGACACACATAGCTATACGTACCCAGGATACCACCTCTTCAGCTTTCAGTCTGCCAAGGCAGGAATGTGTGGAGTGGTTTGGTGTGGAAGCATCTGGGTTTGAGCAAGTCTTATACAAAGGAGGACTGAAAGATGCTCTTACACCTACGAAGGCAGATGGTGGTCCTCAGGTCCACAACCTCATGTTTCACCTCCTGCCCAAAGGGGTTTTGTTTTGCTGTAGCAGGTCACCAAAGGATTAAATGGTCAACCCCAAACTTCTGTCCCCAACATCTAGTGATATTTTGGATGTTATGGGCTCAGGGCCACAAATGTCCTGGAGAAGGGGTAAGAGGAGGAACACTGTGGGAAAGTGGCACACAGGGCAGGAGTCAGAATAGATGTGTCGGGGCAGCTGGCACTAGTCCAGTGACACACGGCAGCATTTTGTACCAGTGAGAGCTACCTACATGCTGCAGGCTGTACCAAATTTACCCTATGACCATAGCCTCATCAAGGGTAAATTGCTCTTTCTGCAAGGAGCATATGCAGAAGCATCCCAGCCACCCAGGCCAGACAGTGCTGATGCAGGGAGCAGGTGAGCCTCAGCAGAGATGCCCAGCCAACATCTCTGTTTGGGCTCCTTTTGGGGCCCTGCTGAGCCATGGCTGAACTGGAGGAGAACAGGTTTCTCTGTGACCTGCCAAGGCCATGGAGTCGATCAAAGCATGGAAAGCACAAGCACTCCAAGGCAGACCAATCAGTGCCAAGACCAACAGATCAGGGATGCAATAGCAGCACTGGCAAACATTGACAATGCCACCATGAAGTGCCACCATCTCCAAACCAGCGGTGTCAGCCAGTTGGGGTTGTGCACATCTGCTCACAAGCCAGGACACTGAGAGTGGTGGCTTGGCTCTGGCACATTGCATGCGACACAATCTGCAACCATTGCCTGCCCTAGGACTGAGCCCACACAGCCAGTTGCAGTAGTGGTTGCATGCAGACATCCCCAGAAATAAGGAGGCTGATCCCAGCAGGACTTGGCGGGTTTAGCAACACCAGCCCTGGGCAGCCTGTTTGCTATTCCAGTTCACTGCAAACCCAACCTCTCCACGAAAAATTCAAATGATTTTTGTGGGTTTTCCTGGAACATTCCTCCTCAGCGAGGTGGCAACTGACGGTCAGCAGCACTAACAGACACTGCTGCGATGGGAAGCAGCATTTGCTTTGGGTCCTGATACATGATGATCTTCTGATGATGCTACTGAAGAGTTCCCAGCCCTTTCTCCTGCCCTGAATCCAAAACCTGTGTTTGCACCTGAGGTTCAGTGAGTGCTGATGCTGTTTGCCCACTGAGGAAAGGGCATTTTTGGCAACGGGCTCTTGTTTAGAATAGGGGACGGGACTGCTGAGCAGCTGAATCACTCCTGAAGAAGGAAGATTCTGCCTCGGATCCATTCAATTGGCACTCCCAGAAACTTCTGCAATGCAAGTTTTCCATGTTCCCCGTTCTACAGCCCCACCTCCTGCTTGCCAGTATACATTACCCTTGCACAAAAACCACCTTAAAAAGGGTGTCCCAAATCTCATCAATGACTCAGTCACACAGACACTGTCTGGGCTCCAGAGCCCTGCCCCTTGATGCTCACACGTTGCCCGTTCTATCAAAGCACCCGGCTGCACCTGAAGTGGTGTCAGTGCGCCTGCAGCCCGCTGCCACCCTTGCAGCACGGCCCCAGCCCAGCCTTCCTCCATCTCCAACGCCTTTCTGCAGAGGAAGCGGAGCAGACTGACCAAATTCCGATCCCCTTACACAGCCCCTCGGAGCTGCTCCCAGGCGGCTCGGCGCAGCCCTCGGCCGCTTGCTCAGACCCAGAAACGTGGCGAGGATTCAGAGAGCCAAACTTCTTTCCTCTACAAGAGAAGCTGAGTGTGGGATATTCCCAACCTCGGGCTAATCAGACCCCAGAAACTTCCTCTGCACTGGATGTTCTCTCAGGCTGCATCTGTTGTTATTAATATTATTTAAAAAACAACAACAAACAAAAAAGATGGAAAAGAGACAGAAAAAGGATGGAAAAGAGATAGAAAGGGCAAAAAGGGAAAAAGAAATTAAGGGGAAAAAAATATAAGGAAAAAAATAAAACCAAAACAGTTTTGGGAAAGAATGCATCCAAAGTCCCAGTCCCAGGGTGGGGGGGAGATGCAGCAGACTGAAGAAATCACTGCAGTGCACAGTATCAGCGCCTCCCTTACCTGACACAGAGGTTTTACTGTAAACTTACAGCACCCATAGTAAGGATACAGCAGGGTATTTGAAAGAAAGATATATAACATACACACAGAGAGATGCACAGAGCTCTCTTCATAGCTATAGCTATAAATGCTGATCTAGGTTCAGACCACTGAAAGTTCCCATGGTCTGATCCCCAGCTCCCCCAGACTCCAGAAGAAATCTATCCTCAGTGCAGATAGGGTGGGCTCGGTCTCCCAAACAGATCTGTCTTTTAAGGGTTTCCAGATCTGAGCCTCAGATGAGCCATCTCTGTGCAGGGGAGCTGTTTGGGGCTGCAGAGACCAGGGCTCAGACCCGGAGAATAAATAGGAGTCCAAAGCATGGGAAGGGGCTGTGAATTTGCCAGGCACGGAGCAGCCATTCGGCTGGGTAAAAGCAGCCGATGCTGCCCTGCACACAGCATCATCTCCAAAGCCTCATTGATGAGACAGCTATCTCTGCTGGAGGTGAAGGGGGACAGACACTGGAGATGACGGTGTCTTCGAGGCTGAAGGTTCTTCAGCAAAGCAACTGATTGAAACCCAACTGCCCTGCGCTACCTGCTCTGCTCCCGGAACAAGAGCTTCCCTTGCCCCAAAGACTTAGACAGTGCCTTCTATAACCAAATCCACCCTGTAAAAACTAATTAAAACATTTAATTAGCTTTTGATTAACAGCGTATTTCAAAATTCTTTAGAGACTTGAAGATGGGCAGAGGCGCAGCTTTGGGGTCTGGGGCTGTTCCTTTTTAGCCGCGTTCCCTCCTTGAGAGCAGACTCACAATTAGGGCACGGTATCAATTGTTCCTCATTTGCAAAGCCAGAGCATGATGCAAGTTGTGTTAATGTGTCGAAATGAGGGGAGAAATAAAGAGAGCAATGGATCACTGAGTCTTTGAAGGGAAAAGTAATATTGCAGTAATTTATAGAAGGGAGAGTTTGTGGGTGGGACAATCGCTCTCAAAGAACAGTGGCATTCAGCCAGTAAATAGGGCTCGTTTGGGAAGAGCATCACTGCCATCTTCAGGAGAGCCGGTTTCTCTTCCCTGACACGCGGCAGCTTTCCCAGGAGCATATTTTGGTTTATGCAACACAAATGTTTTCTGCAACTCCAGCCAAAGTTATATTTTTAGTTATTACTGACGCTCTGTGGCTGTCAGTTTGGTCCAATGCCTCCCAGCTTCTGAATCCTGACACCCCAAACTGCCCACGCAGGACATTCCATAGCAGTTTCCAGTGCAAACTTCAGTTTACGCTAGAAAGGACTGGCTGGTCAGCCCGGCTCACCTCAGTGCAGCAGCACTTCCTAACAGGCACCTCTCACCCTTTATGCAGCCTAGCTTAAATGTCTCCAAGGAGCCACCCTCTTCCACTTCTCTTGCGAGATGTTCCTGTTAGCCTAAGAATTGTGTTAGGAAACTCCTAGTGACATCAGCCAACTTTCCTTGCTGTGGCATTAGATCATCATTGTCCTTCCAGCCAGCACAGTCAGTCAGCTGATAAACACGGGGAGCACCTCCAGTCTGGCTCTTGAAGTGGAATTTCACTTTCAGGCACTACGGGCCATTTCAAAGATGCACAGTGATGAACGTAGAAATGTCACCTTAAAAACAGTCACGAGAATGCCGAAGATGATATAAAAGGCAATTGCTGAAAAGCTGGGAAATAGCAGAGTTAAGACTTCCACATTACTTACGCTCAAGTCTTTCAGCAAACACACTCCCGTGGCTGCTTTTAATTACACCAATACTGACCAGAGGTCACATAGCTGGTTGTGAGGACATCAGTTTTATACTGCAACATCCCTCTCCACCCTGCAATCACATGGGTCTCGTGCCCCTTCACACAATGGGTGCATTTCCAGCGGCATGGGATGAACTGGATGTGCACACACGCTCCTTCCCCAAGCCTGGACAGGTGCCCGACGCTTGGCCAGCATTCGAGCATCACTTTGACACAATGGGCACATGTGGAATCACACAATGCGGGAGGATGGGGAGCCAGGATAGAATAAGCAGCTCAGTTTCTTCCTTGCCTGCATCCAAGGAAAAGATGGGCCACAGAGCAGGCCAGATACATGTTCTTGCCAGGCCAGCTCTGACTCAGGGTTGTCTTAGACTCCTGTGACTATAGAGGCCACCTCTTCTCTGCCTCTGTCAGTTCATGGAGTTACTGTTCATGGTTACTAGCAAGAAACAACGCCATAAAGGACATATCACAGATGCCACCTGCAGCAGAAGCTCTCCTGCTTCCACAGAGGGGGGCACTGGTGATATACCCTGGATATACAGAGAGCCACCTCTGGAAATCTTGGGATCAAAAGGGATTTGCCACCACTAATGAGGAACCCTGTGGCCGGAGCCAGGAGAGGGCACACCTCTCCAATGTCCCATTTCATCATCACATTCACCAGCTGCTTGTAACTCCTCACTTCATTTATCAGACACCTCTGATCGCTGCGGCAATGAGTTGGATTCTGGATAAGGCTCCAGCGTGAGCAGAGGATGTAAGTCCCCAGGGCAGGAGCCTGCAGGGGGTAGCAGACTGCTGTAGTTCACAGCAGATTGCTACAGGAGAGAAGGCAAATACAACTTCTGAGGTTCTCCAACTCCTGTAGCACAAACTGAAGTCCCAGGAGCCGTCATGGGACCCGTACTCGATCATTCTTAATCACAGCAGCACATGGAAGGTAAGAGACAGCACCAACGCGTTTCCATATATATTTGGATGAATGCTTTTCAAAAGGAAAGCAAGAGGTCTTGTGTGGAGCTGTAACTGTGAAACACACAGCCGTGACTGCGCGGGGCAGCCAAGGAAAGGCTGCACGCAAGCATGGCCCCAGGAGCTCCAAAACCATTCGCACACAAGGGCAATCCCAGTAAGCATGCTTGGAACACACCAAGTCCATGTAATTTGCTACCAGCCTACCATACACTCAAGTATTTGCTGGTGAAATAATTACAGCACTCGGAAAGCTTTATTCTACCACTTGCCCAATTCTTCTAACTTGCAACCTCCCCGCAGTAACTAGGTGACTTCACCCCTGCCCCACACAGCTCCAGGAACACCCACTGCACACTGCTACAGCTGCAACAAAACGGGACCAGAACTGCTCACATTCAAGAGACACAGTCAGCTTATATCTGGCCAGATTTGCTCCCCAGGTACAGCCCCGTCTTGTGTCGCAGCTTCGAGGGAAGTGATGAGCCTGTCCAGGTACCCTTGTTACCATCCTGGTAATGAAACAGAAGGATGAGACCAACCTGAAAGGATTGCTAGCACTGAAGTAGGGGGAAGCAAAGCGCTGCCCCAGCTCTATGGCACCAAGTTGGATGCAATCATCCAGTTTTTAAATATCCCATGTGAGAGTAATTCATTACAAAACTCATATGCAAATTGAGAGCATGAACTTTATACTGGGATTGCTCCAGTCCTTGCTTCACTGTCCCCAGATGGAGAGCTGCTATTGACCAGCCAGGAGACTTGGGAAAAGGAGCAGAAAAACTTTGCTTACACCAGTAAAAAGACCAAAAGAAAGAGCAAGAGTGAAGAGCCTGGTAATTCAGAGCTAGTTCTCTGTTTTGATAAAAGAAGCTGCTTCACAGAGGCGTTTCTCAAAACTCTGAGAAACAAGTAACTCCCATCTCCACAGCCAAGACGAGCATCCTCTGGGATGCCTCCTGCCTCTAGCAGGACTTGTCAGCACACGTGTCTGCAGCACCCAGTAAACATCACAGGGAGTTTCCACACAGATGCACTTTTGAATTGCCACAACAAACTATAAACTCATGGTGACTGCATAAGCAGTCACCTTGTTAATTATTTACATGTATTCCACAGGTGTAAGTCATTTCAGGGACAGAAAGACAACACTGAGCGCAGAAAACCTGAAGAAAAGGAGGATGAGCATCCTTCCAGTGAAGCAACAGTCTGAAGAGCCACCACACGCCTGCTGCAGAAGACACACTGGCATTGGTCTGTGAGCCAGGGGAGAGCAGCCAGAGCATGGGGCACCCAGAATGAGATGTTTGCCTGGGAACGCCACAAGCTCCACCTTCACCAAGCCCTTTCAGGATCTCCCTCTACAGATGTGCTACAGCCATAATAAAGCTATGAGGAATGAGGTAGCATTCCTGGCAGAGTGAAATCCTGACATGGTTTCTAAGCAGAAGATACAGACAGGAAAGGATACATTTTTAGGAGAAACATTTCTGTAATTTGTGTACTTTTTACATGAAATTTTAAGAACCAAATCAGTGTTATATAAGCAGGCTGGTCCTGAAGAACTGCAGAAAAAAACCCAGGGTGGGTGGGGTGGCACACACTGAGAGCCCTGCGATCAGGAGCCAAGCTGTGCAGCCACTTCAGTGTCTGCCAATGGTGCCATGCGTCACACAAGCCCATGCAGACCCATCTCCCCAGAGACCCGCCTGTGCTTGGAATCTGAAGCACACAGAGAAGCAGCAATAGCGTTTATACTCAGAGAGACAGCATCCCAAGGAGAAGGCTTTCCACCCACAGCAGCTACAGGGTGGTTGTACCAGCTCACAGCAGAGGGAGGATGGCTAATTTGAGCAGAGCATTTATTTAAACCACTGAGTCTGGGCTAACACATACACCTGGGCACTACCATCCAAAGTGAGCAACTTCCCTCTAGAGTTACATAAAAGCTGTTTAGTGGACAATACTTAGTGCTGAGCCTGCCAGCTACTCTTCTGTCTACTACCACAGGTAACAGAAGAAAACAGAGAAGGAAAAGATTGAAGAGTGGATTGGAAGAAACAAGCACCAAAGCTTGAGCAGTGAACACACAGCAGGTTCAGTTCAAAAACACGGACAGCTGACGCCTGACGCACTGGAAGGCGTTTTCCTCTCTTGGAAAACTCACGAATAGAGAAGCTTGTGGAGTTGTGGGCCAGCCAACACAAAGGCACGCCAGCTCTAATCTCCTCTCCCAGCTGCGTACACAGAGAAACTGTAGAACACAAATGCCGGAGGAAAAAAAGGAAAGCACCAATTATTCTCAGCCCATAAGAACAACGATGTTTAAAAGCAAAGACATTGGCAGGGCAGCAGAAAGGAAGAGCCATCCAAAACGGTCAACTGAAGAAATCCTGTGTTGTTTCAGTCAGCAGGCATTGAGGCAGAAAAAGAAGAAACCTGCTAGGTGGTCAGTTCTTCCACAGTAACACCCAGGCTAGACTTACTGTACAAAATGTTTTCTAATGAGACTGGAAATAAAAACTGTCAAATACCCAAGTTCTGCTTAAAACCCATTCTCTGCAAGTTGGGTTTCCTTCAGAAGGAACAACACTGGACAGGAGTATGATTTGTCCCTCCTGTGATTACTGTTCAGTAAGCGCATTCACAGTAACAAGGCTGAGATTAAATTATATTCTTCCTAGGAGGAATGAACTCATGAGGACAGTTACCCTTCCAGACACATGCAGAACAGTTAACTGTGTACAGTTTGTAACATTCACAGAAATGACTATTGTAACATTCATAGAAATTATTTTTATTTCCTTTTAAAAAAGCCCACCCAAATCAAGTTTTATCCTTTCTCAGCTGGATTCAACTGTGTCACTGCCAAAAGGACTTGAGAGCAGTATCATGTCAGAGCAAGAGTATTTTATTCCTGTAGCCATCAGGGTCACACATGGTTTCCCTTCTCTGTAGCAGGGACCACAGCTATGAATCTCTGGCAGGAAAGAAAAAAATGTATTACTCTGCCTAACAGAGAAGATTGTAGATGTTTCAGCAATACACACTTGTACCTCCTTTGAACTCTTCTTTCCAAGTGTCCCGATTTAACATTTTGCAGATCTCTTATTTCCAAAAACAAAAACACCAGAGATAAAAAGTGGAATCTTTCCCAATGGTGCAGAAGGGATGTCCAGAGGAAATCCAGCATGGTCACAGTGGTGTGCTGTATTTGGAGCTAGCGTGCCATGTAAAGTTACAATATATTATTTGTCCAGCAAATAAAGCTGAGGGTGTTCACGCTTGCCTGCAGGTTTCAAATCTCCTTTCCTTGACAACTCATTTCAGGCAGAATCACAACAGCACCACACACACGAGGTGCTCGAGCATTTGCTAATCGATGCAAAACGTGCCATTTCCCAGAGGTGATCTTTCTAGTAATTCTCAACTCGTTTTCTCCTTCAATTCTTCCCCTCCAAAAAAGCTTTATTTTCTTCACCAGCCTATCAAAGCTTAACACTTGTTGCAGTAAAATGCAAGCCAAATAGAAAGCATTACTTAGTACGCTAAGATTATCCAGATTGCGCACACAGTTCAAAACATCTAGATCCACCAGAACACACACCAGTACAGAGCGAGGGAAGTTCATCTCCCCACCAGTGGTACAGAAAGAGCCAAACTGGCAGCCTAACCTGGAACATCGTTTCTGATGACTGTGCTGAGATTTCAGCAGACAGCTGAGATGCAGGTTCTTCAGCAACACCCACCAAGATCCATAGGAACTGAACGAAGTTCTTTTTTCCCCCAAGCCCTGTATGAGTGATATTTCTCGGGACAGGGAAGCAGCACAGAGTGGAGAGAAAGAATCCTGAAACATGCCAGGCTTAAATCAGTGGATTAGACTAGTGGTTACTGGTAATGAAACAGCAGAGTTTTCACTATATAAAATTTATAAATTTATTTTTTTTGTAAAAATCCAAAGAGCACGAAGACATCTCACTCAAAATACTGGTAAATCAAACCACACTTAGAAAAATGAAAGCTGATTTTATTATCTTATCCACAGCCAATCATTTGACATGAACATGCATACGTAATTTTGCTACGCACACACCACAGTTTAACGTTAGTTATTAAAGGTTAAACATACAACATACATCCTTACAAAAATGAGTCAAAATGCAAACATAACTTTTAAACAAAACAGTTTTTACTCATTTAAAAAAACCTTTGTGTTGGGTACCATTTTGTACAAACACAGTTAATTTAAACAAATCTGCTTTTAGTTTCCTCATGGTTGCACATGAAAATAAGCTGCAATAGAAAATGAAGTCATCAAGGGATTTTTAAATAGCAGAAGTAGGCAGTCTTGCCATGCAGAAGAAGCAATATTAAATATTAGTTTTTCAAAAAAAGAAAAAAAACCACAAGTTTAAAAATATTTAGTTCAAGTCACAAATCTTTCCCCAGTACAGAGAAATCCAAATGCAATGCATAATTAGCTGCCACTTAGGATGGCTGTTCTGAAAAGTAGAAATACTTTCCAGAATTGATAATTTTCATTGATTTGGCACAGAAAAGAAGTCTGAGCTTACTTAAGAACAAGAAAGTGATTAAAAAAAAAGGGTAAACAGGAAGAGAGAAAATAAAAAGCAAGAATGAACGAGATAGTAGTTGCAATCACTAAAAAAAAATCTGTGCATCTCAGTCATTGCAGAATACTGTCTGTCTACAGCAGGTGCGAATTCCAGGTAATCGTTATTGCAACATGGATTTAATTTGCTTGGAGGTAGTCTCATCATTCAAATGCTTTGTTGTGTACCTAAACACAGAAATTAAAACCAAGTTGAGAAGAGCTTAGGTGCTATTTTACTTTGGCTTAACAAAAACATAATTTCTTTGTTTATGGCTCAACCTGACTATAGTGAAGCCCTCAACCACTGACCATCATCCACACCACCATTACCAAGCAGACAAATCAGACATTCTGATCAGAAAATGCCATTATCAATCAGAACTAAAACCCAACTGTTTTGCACCAAGGGGAGTTAAAAATAACCCTCAGCTGGATGCTGGCTTTTGTGCTGAAACGCCATTTCATAGTAAACTCCCATTACCACTTGTGATAGGCAATTATCAATACAATGAATGCTGAGGTCTCTGTCCATAAGAAACATCTTCAAATAAAACATAGCTTCAGAAACTTTTCTTCAAAACCTTTCTCAGACCCCTCAATGGATTTAATCACTTTTCAGCCTAATTTCCTGCTTAGTCGAGTAACTGTGCTACTAAAACTAAAGAGTATACACACATGTTTATTCCAGCCCCTCCCCTCTTCAAAGTTCTCCAGGACATCAGCACATTTTTAAATCCCTACAAAAAACTCTGTCATCTCTTATTTCAAAAGGAAGTACTGTATGTCCTCAGTGCTGGCTTCTTTGTATGATTCATTTCCCCAATCTTCCTTCTCTAACTGTAACCTAAAAGCAAGTAAAAACTTACTCTGTAATTTAAATTTAACATGCTAAATTAGCACTTTCATTGTTACCAACTGCAGTGGTGTTTAGTTGTTCACTTGAAGAACATACAATGACTTTTTGTATTGGAAATTAGTATCAATGTAGATTTCAGCACTTTTAGTAATTTATACTTTCCACAAACAAGCGGCCTCAAGTTTTTCAAAATCCTGAAAAATTATTGCACATGGTGTTCTGCCCATGTGAAGATGCTAAACATGATTACAATACTTGTAAGAATTTCAATTTATAAACAGCTGATGTCCTCCCAAAATCCATACCACCTTCCATTTGCTTCCAAGACACATTATCTTGTAAGAAAACAGGAGAGTTTGAACAGTCCTCAAGAATCAAAGACTTAGATTTGGACCTAATTTCTTCTGACATCATCTTGAATCTGCCCTCACCACCCAGGCACACAGCAGCTCACCTCTGCATCTCTTCCTAACAACTCCAATGTGATTTAAAAAAGATTTAAATAACCTACTCAGATGAGCAATCAGATGTATGAAACGAGGATTGTTAAAAGTATGTATGCACGTATGGGTTGGTGTCGCAAAAGGTCAGCGTGACAGCACAGCCTGAATTTATACTACCAACCACAAAATAATACACAGAGTGAGAACCTGAAGAACACTTTTCCACGTACTTTTAATAGTGTCAACCATGACAGGGAAAAATGGGGTACCACTAAAAGAAAATAAACATCTGTGTTCATTTGGAGCTGCGATCACAATAAATCAGTCACAAAGTACAGGCTGGGTGGAGAATGGATTGAGAGCAGCCCTTAAGAGAAGGACTTGGTGTTGGTTGATGATAAAATCAACATGAGCCTGTAATTTGCACTTGCAGACCCAAAACCCAAGGGTATTCTGGGCTGCATTAAAATAAGCGTGACCAGCAGGTTAAAGGAGGCGATTCTCCCCCTCTACTCTGCTGGCATGAGAAGCCACCTGGAGCACTGCGTCCAGTTCTGGAGTCCCAAATATAAGAAGGACATGGAGCTGTTGGAGCGAGTCCAGAGGAGGGCCATGAAGATGATCAGAGGCCTGAAGCATCTCCTCTGTGAAGAGAGGCTGAGAGAGTTGGGATTTTTCAGCCTGGAGAAGGAAAGGCTCCAGCGAGACCTCACAGCAACCTTCCAGTACCTGAAGGGGCTACGGGAAAGCTGGAGAGGAACTTTTTGCAAGGGTGTGGAGTGACAGGACAAGGGGAAACAGGTTCAGACTAAAAGAGGGTAGATTTAGATCTGATATTAGAAGAAATTCTTTCCTTTGAGGGTGGTGAGACACCGTCACAGGTTGCCCAGAGATGCTGTGGCTGCCCCTCCCTGGAAGTGTTCAAGGCCAGGTTGGATGGGGTTTGAGCAACCTGGTCTGGTGGGAGGTGTCCCTGTCCATGGCAGGGGGGGTTGGAACGAGGTGATCTTTAAGGTCGCTTCCAACCCAAACCATTCTGTGATTCTATACTAAAATAGCATCTTCCTTCTGGAGGTTTGTGTTTTTTACTGATCACCATCTCAAAGACTGATCACGTACCAGAGGTTGAGAGATGAACAACAAAATGGTTTAGGTGTGGAAATACTCACATGAAGTCTCAAATTAAGCCCAGACTATTTTTTTTGATAGTTAATAGTCTGAAAAAATGTTGCAAGTGAAAACACTTACAATACTATATTTTATTTCACTTCTTACCACATTTTAACAAGAGGGCAAATGAAATTAAAGCCGTTTTTCTTATTTGTAGTGAAACTAAGTACAACTGCACACTTTCAGGCAAGAGAAACTAAAGCTTCCACATTTCAAAGTGAGTGCATGAATAGCAATAACCAGCTACAGTTAATGTCACCAAAGTAATATGATATTTTTTCACCTGAGGACAAGAATGAAGCTTTCATCTGCCTATCACAGTTTGGCACTTCTTGCCATTCCTGTGATCCTGGGCACTCACATCAAGAACATGTTACTGACTACAGATACAGCTTTATGACCCAAATTAGCAGTTTTTAGGTTTCTGTGCAGAATTATTAATTTTTCTTTACTTCTCCAATTAATGTGGCAACTTCTCATCTCATCTATTCTACAGCAAACATACTGAGACTCTTGCCTTAACCACCTCCCACTAAATACTTTGTCAAAGAGGAACAATTTCTAGTTACATACTAAAAATCTATCTGCCTTACATGTCTGAAGCTATCTTATATTCTACAATAAATAAATAAAGCTGTTAAATCATGGTCAAACCACACACAGCTGAAGATATAGCCAATGCAAACCAACCCAGCCATTTCTTTGGTAAGCTGACACAAGTCACAGTGTGCATGCTGCAGCTCATTCCCTTGTTTGGTAGTTCAGTCAGGAGATGTGATCAGTTAACTTCTAGTTAGCTTTCAGTATGTATTACACCTTGTCATCAGTTTTAACTTCAGGTACACCTACCCTGTCTGCTTACCTCTACAGACTCATTGTAACCCGCATGCAGCTAAAGTATGTAAAAAGTGATCTTAGAATGAATAACTGCAAGTTTACAACCTAGCTTCTAAAACACAGTGGCTACTTCATGTATCCTCATCTCAAGACAGTTTGGAAAAGAAGCTTGCAATAACTACACTCACTTTTTACCTGTAACGCTCACTGAATCCCTTGCTGCTGAAGGAAACACCCTGGGCAATTTATGAAAATTCATTTTAAATGTCTCAAATAAAAGGATAAGAGTACCTGAGAGCATTTAGAAGGCCTTCTACACTGTTAGGAGGCTGATCTTTAAGAACTTTGATGCATCCTTTCATCTAGGAATAAAAAAAGTGATACAGTTTTTCATGTTAATACCTTCTAAGTATTTTATATTCAGTTTGTCAGATAGAAAATAATATTTAAAAATTGCAGCAGTGTAAAGACATTTTCTTGATATTAGAAAGGAATTAAGCTTTCAGTATTACATTTTCCTATGGTAGAATGACTTCTCTACTTAAAAATCTCCGTAGATTCAGACAATACAACTCTTATGTCAAACCCTGCTTTGTCAACCTTTAAAAGAAGAACTGTAAACAAAAAAAATCTTTGTTTATCATAATCCCATTAAGAATAATTACATTCAGCCAGTAAAATAATGACAAACTGTAGCTATTACAACGGTATGATAGTCCATCTGAAACAACCACAAAGCAGCATACAGTAACTGCACATATTCCACAGACTTACTATCAACCAACACCAGAAAGTTAAAGACTTGAAGACTGGTGGATGATGAACTCAGCTTTTCACCAGATAGTAAGGAACAAGCTAGGTGCCGTTGTTACTTCCAGTCATTCGAATTTGGATCTTTTAACACAGCCACTGTTCACAAGTATTTCAAGATGTGACCTGAATTCCATCAAACCAGATTTTTTGTGACCATTTATGTGTCTGAAGACCTAGTTTGTATTTCTTACTACTTATGCATATGGTTTGCTAACAGCTACCACTATCCATTTAGGATCAAACCAACGTGTACGTCTGCTGCTGGAACCTGGAGGACAGAAAAGGAGCCTACACACAATTTAAATACTCAAAAAATTGTTTAGTAACGAAAAACTTACATCAATTTTTGAAGTTTTGGCAAAAGCGCCCACCGGATGCACGTGGTCATAGAGTATGATGACACCCACCATTACCCTCAGACAGAATGATACTGTTTCCTCATTTGTAAACCTGCTTCTGTATTCACTGTAATTTAAAAACACAAGTTATTATCTATCAAACATAAGATGACAATGCCTACTAGCAACACACAAAATAAGATTAAAGAGAAAAATCCTACTATAAATCCTCAGAGGAAAAAAACAAAACAAACAAAGCACAATAACCCCACTAACCCCATGAACTTTTGAGAGTCTTGCCTTTTTCCTTTTAATAACCTACCTATAATTCAGGCCACTGCTTAAGAGTTATCTGGAGATCAACAAAGACACTCAAACTTAAAATAGTGCCCTGTTGCTACACCATTTCAGGTTTTTTTGGGGGGTGTTTTTGTTTGTTGGTTTTTTTTTTTTGTGGGTGGGTTTGTTTGCTTTTTCAGGAAAAACAATATTAAAACAATACAAACTATCTTCGCTTTCAATGCTTCCTACCCTTTTCCCTGCCACTCTCTAATAGACACACAACCCCAAATTCTGACTCAGGAAAAAAAATAAAGGGAAAAAAATTGCAAATTTAATGAAAAACACCTAACTACTTTCTTGAATGGGACAGACCATTCTTAAGCAGGGCCAGAATATTAATGTTTGGAGCTCTTGATATGCTCCGAAACAAGTGTACTGTCGTATTTGGACAGAAACTTAAATAAGACACACTTCATGCCTGAGTAATTGGGAAACTATTTAGATCCCTGAACAAACAGATAAAACCCCCAAAGTTTAGTTTGACTTTTTGTTCATACTCCCAGTGCCACTCAAATTTACAGTGGACAACAGACTGCCTTCATGCCCAACAGTCATCTCACAATTCCCCAGACAGGGGAGCTGCAATTTTGTTACAGCCTTCAGCCAAGCCAACTTGCATGAGGCACCTTACAACACATTACCCATAGCCACTCTACCAGGAGGCCCTAGGCAATCGTGTTCAAACAGTGTATTTTCCTGAATTATACATGAGAAAACCACTTATAAAGGGTGCCAAGAGGTTGTCTAGCTTTCATAGTCATTCCATTTTTAAATATTAATATGTTCAGAAAAGCAGACCGCGTGATTTGCATGGTGAACAAAATGAGACAATTTAGTTTCATGTCTAGGTAAAGAACTCAGTTGGTAAAAAGAAAACATCGTCGCTCCTAATTACCCCAATTACATTTCTTTCATCTATGCATCACAAGTTGTCTTAGTTGCAGAGATGATTCATACACAACACAAGCACTGTTTATACTCACGGGGTTTCCAGCATGACCCTGCACACACTAGCCATGGTGCTTAAGCAATCTGTAGTATTTTCTATTGGTAAATTTTTATTCTGCAGAAGAAAACAAACAGTTTCCAGTTCAATTATTGTGAAATATTATACTACAAAACCTAAATCAAAATGGTCATCTGCTGGTATGGCAATGTGGAGGGATTAAAAACATCAACACAACTATGTAGAGTCGGGTAGCCTTGCACTGAATTTTAATAGTGTTACAACAAAGATTAGTGACTTAAAGAACAAAGTCTATCGTATGGACTTTGCTTGCTTGTTTATTGTTAAAGAAATACACCGCTGACACTACTGACTGAATCACCTAGACTACAGCCAAATACCTCTATCTGCTGCAATAGTAAGATTTAAAATTGTTGCAGACAAACACCTCAAAAAAAACGTAAAATAAAAGGCCATTCTTCCTCAAGGTATTTAAAATGTAAGCAGAACTTGGGAAAAATACTTGAAAACAAATGTATCTTTGAATTATTCATGCAATGTACAATTATTTTTTATTAAGCAATAGAGTGTATTCTTTCCATGCAAGACAAAAATCATCACAGTTATCAGAAGTCAAGCACAATAGTTGCAGTGACTGGATTTTATCACTAATATAGATTTAGGTAGTTAAAGATAAATAAGGATGTGTCAAAAATGTTGGAATACTTTTCCAGTTCAGGTTCCTTCACTCTTCTGCAATAATGTAAGTATACTTGACTTTACACAGCAAAACAGAAGTATCTTGGGAAGGAGAAAAAGGAAGCTACATTTCAATTCTGTTCTCTTCTCTATTTCAAGCACAGAGAATCAAACCATTTCTCTTTTAATTTTCTGAAGTTCTGCTCTAAATCACCCCCAAAACACAGGCAACATACTTGCCTCTCCCACCTCCCTCCCCAAGGAAAGCTATCCCTACCAATATTGCAATGCTATCCATTAGCCTTCTGTGATGCATCCACAAGGTGGCTAGCTGAACTTATTCTAACCTCTACAGTGTCTGCAAAAGATACGTCACGTTTCTTGAGGCTCCAAAACCCAAGTTTGATTTTCAGATGACAGACAAAGCCTGGTAGAAGAGTGTTTTGTTCCAAAATGATGTCCGACTCTGTAGTGCTTCGAAGTACACCATCCAAGCCATAAATTTATACTCTTACCTCTGACACAAACTTTGTTGTAGCATCACTTAAGGTTTTCAACATTGGCGTTGCTTCAGCATAAAATAAAGACATTCTGTTTGCCAACTCATTATTTACTTCATTTTCTCCCTCTGCCTATAAAACACAAGGAAAAAAGACAGCAGTTGTTCTGTACATGAACAAGATAGGTGGTAGTATAACTTTACATTTAATCTCATCCAAGGGTTACCTACCGGGACATTGTTAATCCTCATACGGCTCAGAGTTCTTCTATAGTAGCTGAAGTCATTCTGTATAGCAGGATTTGTCATCTATGTAGATATGGAAGCAAAAGAGTTGTGACAAACTCAAGAAAAAGATAAGGACAAATCTTCATAAAATATAATACTGAGAGCAAGAAAATATTCATCCTTCTGAAGTAAAAAGGCCTGTGACATGTTAGGAAGTGATATGGAGAACATAAAGCTTTCTGGTTAAATTGTGTGATTTTTCAAAACAAGGTCTAATAAGAACAAGAAAAGGATTTGTCTCCTAATTAAGAGTTTGAGAAAGCACGTTGAAAATATGGCTTTTGCTAGTTTGACTCCAAGGATCAGACCAGCAAGTTAATACCACTTCAACTTGGTTCTTTGCACATTAGCAAGAAAATAGCTGGACTATGGGTGTGCGTGCACCTATTAAAAGCAGCATTAGCATTATCCCAACAGATATGTTAAATTCAGCTGAAGAAACAAGATTAATATGAGCAGAAATATAACAACTGCCTAAAGCCAATATGGTACTTCATCTGCTTTCCAGTTTAATCTAACTGTAGGTCACATGAGCAAGCTGAGCATAGTAGACATTTGAGTATCTACTGCATGTTCTATTCTAGAACAGAACACAACCCAGATTGCTTCAGTAAATAAGACTGGTTTTCTTTTTGCTAGCCTTTGTGCTTACTAAACTACAAGTTCTTACCTTGAGCTCATCAAAACGGAGCGTAAAGTGAAGAATTTCTGCAAACTGCTTAGCAAGAGCCTGCTCTCGCTCCAGGTGTTGTGTTGGTGAGTATGGAGTGCTTGTCAGGGCTCCCAACAGACCTCGCAATCCTGCCTCTTAAAACGAGACGAGAGTATTTTTGCAACATACAACTGCACCTGCTTCTTGTATCTCTGTTGACTGATATTCTACATGCTAGACTTAGAACATGCACCTGCCAAAGTACATGCTAGTTAATAATAATGGGGCTTGATTAATTGCTTCTATATGTATGCCAATTCTATCATATTTACTTACAAACTTCTGTAAAGATGAGGTCTAATCAGTGCTGACAGACATGAAAAAACTTCTTGAAAAGTTTTATTCAAGCATTTGTGTAAAACGTATTTCAATAACCTGTGCTACCAGACTGCAGCCTTTAAGATAACGCAGAATCCAAGAGGTATATACTTATCAGCAAAAGTCATGTTTTGTTTGTTTTTAAGATAAACTTATAATCAAACGTTCTGCTCATCTGCTGGAGAAACAAACCTCACCTCTTTAACAAAGCAGAACTTGCCTGCAAAAATCTTCCATTTTTTGAGCTTATTTTTTTCATGAGCTGTGTTAATAACTCTGTCTAAAAGTGAGGTAACGACAGTCAGTTTGTGAAAATACAAACTGAGCCTAGTAGGTTTTATCAGCTTAGGCACATCAGTCAAGTTGGTTTTGTAAGAGGCATGAAGTGCCATCTTAAATATTACACCCGCATGAATCAAGACCAGGCACTTCCACAGACTAAATTACATCTGGTGTTTGGGGGGAATGATACAGTCATTTTTAATTAGTCTTGGTATCAGAAACATTAACAGAATTAATTCCTGATTAATTAGTCTACTACTTTTCCAAACAATGTGCTGGTTAATGCTTTCCAGAGTTACTAAAAGGGCAGAGAAAGAAGATGACAAGCATGTTCCCATTCTTTCTCTCTTCTCAGGTATCCATTGAAGCAAGTTGCTTCAAGAAGGCAGTACACAGATAAATAAGATCCAATCCAGTGTATGGAAGGAATCTATGCAATATGAGCTTCTATCTACTAACGAGGCGCTGACCTAGATGTGATCACTTCTGAATATGCCAAAACAACCAGGTTAATACCATTCCACTTACCTAGTCTTTGAGAAAATTCATAGAATTTCTTTAGTTTGCCTACTAGTGGAACAACTGCACCCCATGCCTTCTCTTGCAGCTTCTCATCATTGGGATGCTGTATTGCCTTCAATTAGAAAAAAAAAAGGAAAAAAGTATGCTTAGATTAAGAATAACTGATACACTACTGAAAAAAAATATCTATGCGGGGTAATTGTTTGAGGAGCTAGTAATTAAAAATTCTACCTACTGAGAAGTTTCCAGTTGAGAGACAAGCCTGTACTAACCCATGTCTGTTCCAAAAAGCTCTAAATACTTGTGTTGAAAATAAGTATCCTGAATAGGAAAACAACTTGGAGAGAGTATAAAGAAACTGTTAAAAATAAAGCTACTCAAATAAGAAAATTTACATAACCAGATCTTGTTAATTAAAATCAAGAACTTCATTTGGGTGACTCCAAGTAAAATTTTGGTGATCAAAGCCTCCTCCTAATTTTGGTATCTATCAACAACTTCTGAATTTGCAAAGAAAAAAAAATCAAATTTGCTGTGAAATTCAGGCTAAATATTACAGCAGGAACATTTAAGCATAATCAACAACATAAAGCACCACCAAGACGTGGTGTATACCAGAGCTCTGAGGTATATATGCACAGACTTTGCCTTTACAGTAAGCTTCCCAGTCATATGCAGCCTTCAATTCAGACTCTCCAGATTTTTAAGATAGAAACCAGACTACTTAGAAACTGAAAATTTCTAAGAAAACAGAAATAACACCCATAGCTCTCCTGCTGCATCTTCACAGTCAGCTCCTTGATTCCAAAATCTGTTTCAGTCAACCCTGGGCTGTGAGTTGCAGCACACTCCTCTCTGATCCCTAGGAAGTTTCTTCCTCCTCTCAGGAACATCTCTTCCTTTTCCACAGAAGCTGCAGGCTTTGCTGCTGAGACACACATTCCTGCCAGATCCTACAGCCTCTCCCTGAATGTGCTTGTTTCCCACATGACATCCTTGTCTCTAAGTTAAAGAGGCATGGACTTGATGGATGCACAACTCGGTGGATAAGGAACAGGCCAGACAGTCACGCTCGATGGGTTATGGTCAATGGCTCAATGTCCAAGTGGAAATCAGTGAGTGGCATTCCTCAGGGGTTGGTACTGGAACCAGTTCTCTTTAACATCTTTGTCATCAGTGACATGGACAGTGGGATCAAGTGCACCCTCAGCAAGTTTGCTGACAACACCAAGCTGTGTGGTGCAGCCGACACACTGGAGGGAAGGGATGGCAGCCAGAGGGACCTTGACAGGCTTGAGAAGTGGGCCCATGCAAACTGCAATAAGTTCAACAAGGCCAAGTGCAAGGTCCTGCACCTGGGTCAGGGCAATCCCATGAACAAACACAGACTCGGTGGAGAATGGATTGAGAACAGCCCTGAGGAGAAGGTCTCAGGGGTTTTGGTTGATGAGAAGCTCAATTTGAACCGGCAGTGTGCATTTGAAGCCTGGAAAGCCAATGGTATCCTGGACTGCATCAAAAGCAGTGTAGCCAGCAGGTCTAGGGAGGGGATTCTTCCCCTCTACTCTGATCTCATGAGACCCCACCTGCAGTACTGTGTCCATTTCTGGAGTCCCCAGCATAAGAAGGACATGGAGCTCTTGAAGCAAGTCCAGAGGAGGGCCAGAAGATGACCAGAGTGCTGGAACACCTCTCCTATGAAGAGAGGCTGAGAGAGTTGGGGTTGTTCAGCCTGGAGAAGAGAAGGCTCCAGGGAGACCTTAGAGCACCACCTTCTAGTACCTGAAGGGGCTACACGAAAGCTGGAGAGGGACCTTTTACAAAGGCATGTAGGGATAGGACAAGGGGGAATGGTTTCAAACTGAAAGAGGGGAGATTTAGTTATTAGGAAGAAATTCTTTCCTGTGAGGGTGGTGAGACTCTGGCACAGGTTGCCCAGAGAAGCTGTGGCTCCCCCCTCCCTGGAAGTGTTCAAGGCCAGGTTGGATGGGGCTTGGAGCAACCTGGTCTAGTGGGACATGTCCCTGTCCATGGCAGGGGGCTGGAAATAGATGATCTTCAAGGTCCCTTCCAACCCTATAATTCTATGTTTCTTCCTTGAACAAATAAGCTCTCTCTTCTCCTAAGGGATTTATGTGACACTGTTGCTCTCCTTAACCCTACCTTAAGAATTCAACACTGAATAAAAACTCATGGTACTTAAAAGCTGAATGACTCTGAGTACCTCAAATTCATCTAGAGCGAGTAGAAACTCCTCCTATGTACTAAGATTTCTTAAGAGTATGTTATAGTAACTCCTCACATTAGGAGCAAGTAACCCCATTGTCGCATCTGAGGAAGAAGGGAAGGGGGCTTAGACAGTATTTATTGTCCTTTCTCTGAGGAAAAAGAGAAATGGAGTGACGTGCTGTAAAGAAACTTTGCTTCTGTTCCAAACATCTACTTTAGTAAACAAAAGTAAACTAAAAGGGATTGAAAACGAGACGTCTCTTGTGTTAGGATTACCACACATCAGACTTCTCAAATTGACACTACTCAGTATTGCATTGAAGTCACGCCACAGCCTTTCCAAATTCACTACTTACTCAAGAAGTGCTTATGTGGGAATACAAGAAAAAATCAATAGCAACAACTCCATAAAAAGTTTGAGAAGCATCATTTACTATTACATATGCGTATTAATATTATTGAAACAAGCAACATCTGTTTCACCGTTAAAAAGGAACATTCCAGAGCAGAGATTCAAGACAGCAATTTTAATAGACAACATGCTCTGCCAAAACAGCTCCTGCAAGCAAAGTTAAAATCCAGCAGTATTTGGTTAGGATCAGACAATGAACAACCACAGATTGTGCACAACCATAACACTCTAGCTCACCTCTCGTATTTCATGGCCAGCTCCTCTATATGACTGCAAGTCTTCCAGTATTCCTTCTGCATCCTTTAACACTACATTCACCTGATTATAAATTTCCTTTTCAGATTCTGTAGGTTGGGCATCTAAACAGTAGAACATATTAAATATATATATTTTTAACAACAATATGGAATTTCATTAGGCACACCATCACCTACGGGACAAATTCTTCATGCAGCAACTCATCAAGAATTTTCATTCTCTGAAGAGCTACTACAGTGTATGAGGAACTGCAAGAAAGTAACTGTATTCATTCCTGTAGAATCCCAAAAATTCACCTATCTACCCTCCCTGACTTTATTTTAAATAGAGTTAGGAAAAGAAGTTATCTTTCTGACTGTCATATCAATCTCACCTTAGAGTGCAGTACAAGCTCAATGGAAGAGCACTTAGGTAAGCACTCAAAAGACACATTCACTGCAGATATTACAGGAGGTGTTCAGGTCTGTTGTTACCTAGAAACACTGCACCAGATTATTTTCCATCTTCACTGCCTCCCCTTTTACTGGCTGGGAAAGGAACCTTATCTTTTACTTCTAAATATATTTAGTTCTCAAAACATATTCTTTACTGTACTAATTGCAAAATCGAGAGTTGAGAACAAAAAAATCCAGTGTGAACTTGTTCTCTTTTTTTCCCCACACCTTCTCCCTCTTTAAGGATATATGCTGTCTCCCAGTTTTTCTGTAACTAAAGACTTTACAAAAGTGTATTTCATCATTATTTCAAAAAAGCTACACAAACATGTTTAAAGAAATGTCAATCTGTAAGAAGTATGTTTTGAGAAAAATCAACAAAAGGCTTTAACCTTTACAAATAATCTCCTTGTACAAACATCTCAGAACTGGTTTAACTGATACAAGATCAATTTTTCTTTTAAAATTCTGATGGAAGATACAAGGTTAGTTCCTCTTAGATTGATAAGAAAATAATTCAGTTACTGAAGCTGCTACTTTAGCTCTTACTGAAAAAAAAATCACTTCTCTGTTTACATGGGCAAAATATGTTATGAAATAAATATTGGGACATTTTAATCCAGAATAACCAATGCCAAAAGTCAGGGTATTAACAATAGATCCCTTTTCATAGTGACAAACAAAAGCTATCTACAGACAAGATTTTATGCAGCTTAATGAGTCTGGAACACATCTTTTTAATAGTCCTTTTTCCATGATCCGTATGTATAACTCCCACTAACAGTGATAGTGATGGAAGTCAGGTACATACTTACATTAACAATAAAAATAAATAAAAATCACAGAATCCTAGTGTTACACACTAGGGAAAAAAAACAACATTAGAAAATGGAGTCTGTAATAGGAGAAAATAAATTTCACATGCATTGCCTATCTGGATTTTGCTGTAATTTTGCATAATACTTCCTATTTTTATGGTTTAATGCATAGAGAAAGGGCATTATTAGCAAATATGTCTATATAGAGACCTTGCAACAGTTTAACTGTGATATTTTGAGAACCATCAAGAATTAGCATGGGTAAAAAAAAAAGCTGGTCACTCCTTTTCAAAAAAAGTGTAAGAGCACCACATTGATTAGGTACCAAGTAAAAAGTGGCCAGTGCTTTTCAGATCATCACAAAGGTCACAATTACAATTTTGAAAGCTGCTGAAGACTGCTGTAAGAAATGAAGACAAAAAAAATGAGGGAAAAGAGCAGACAGGTAAACACCAGTTGACTGGCAGCAGTTCATGCATAAACATGAAATGCTGTAGTGAAATACAGACTAAAACGTGAAGCTCTGTAGCATTCCAGATTGTGTTGTTAAATAATGCAATCAAGACTTGCCACTTGGATTGTCTCACACTGAGCACATCTCTTGCCTATTTAATGTTTCATGCTGTGTTTTCTTTACCCTCTCTAGTAAGGAAAGTTCATTTTTTAAGATGGGGGTAAGAGGCACAGCAGAACGGCCCATTAGAACTCTTTCTCCTCATTTCAAAACCCACTGATAAGCAGAACAGATGTAGTGCCATGACCTTCCAAGTTTAAGAATGGAAATCATCTTCCAGATACAAACTAAGTGCTCTCCACTGAACAGCTGGCTATGCAAGTCAACACCTTCCACACCTCTGGTATTGTGTTACACTTAGGATGGAATTGGCCAACTACTGTGTTTCATTTCCCTAAATTATTCCAGCAAACATAAATCAATGGTTTACACTTAATTTGTTGGGATGGTGGGGGTTTTGCTTGGTTAGTTTTGATTATAATCAAATTATATACAGGTTTTAAAATCCAGTAGGCACTGGATTAATTCTTTATGTATATATTTCATTTTGGTGCATCCAGTCCTCTCTGACAGAAGAAAGCTGTAAACCTGGTTTGATTCAACTAAGTTCCTCTCCCATCTGTAATTCTGCTGCACCTAGAAAAGAGTTCACGTTTAAAAACTAAAGCTAAAGTCTTTCATATTCACTTCACAATACATTTAGGATGTATTGTGATAGATTCACAAGGCACAGTACAGAAAATCTTCAAGCCCTAGTGCCGGCTCAGAGCAATTGGTTTAAATCTCAGTTGTTGGTTAGAGCACTGTATTCTGAAAGCCCATCACAGACCGAGACAGAGGGGAAGGTTCTTCTTCCTAAGCACTGTTGTAATCTTCACTAGATGGAGGTAGCATTCCTACACATCAGTATGTACCGGAGGACTCCAGCTATGGGACTTTCACTTGAGAATCACTAATTGTGGATCTCGTTTTCTTCAATGTGGAGTGCACAGAGCAGGAAAGGGAGTTTTACTTCTGGACTTAGTCCTGACAACTAAGAAAAAGTAACCAGCACTGCCAGGCATCCAAACAGCAGGATGAAGGAGGCATACAATTTCAGGGATTTCCCTTCTCCCCTTTTGGGGATGTAAATTCCTGCTATAACTTTGTGACAAGCCTTTGCCTTTACCCAGCAACATTTTCCATAGAAAGAACAAATACAGTAAGCACAGCACAGCTCACTGAAATGTTCTGAGGTTTGATGTTGTTGCCCAAGGAGTGGATCTATCCCTGGTTATTCAGGGCAACCTTCCCATTTTAAACCCAATAGTAATAAAACTGAAGACTTGGGTCCCTCACGTAAACGGGGAGCTCATCTTTAAATTAATTTTAAATTTAATCAGAATGTTACTGCATTAGATGCAATATACACTTAGAGTTGAGAAAGCTCACACAGTAACATATTAAAGACAAAAGAGTAGACTTGAAACAATATACAAATGCTGTTATGTGAATTAAATGCTATGGAAGCATGACAACATATTGCATGCGGGGAACACACACATTTAGTGACTATTTAAAAAAATATTTGGCTAGCCTACAGAACTAGTAGGGAGAGAAATTTGGGGTTAAAAGTTTATATTGCACAGCAAACACTATTCAAACTGAGATTTTTCCCAGGGAAGAATACATCAAGTCATCTGAAACTGGCTGGGACGAAACTCACAAGCAAGGGAAAGAAAAATCCCAGACTGCTGGAGATGAAATAATTTATTCATCTCTATCATCATTACTATGGAGAATGCTGTCTTTGTGGCTCCTCTGAAACCTAGCCAAGTTCTTTGGAGGTAATGCAGAATACTTTCAGTGCTAGCCCGAGATCATTATCTGCAACAAAAAGTACTCTACATTTTAGCTACTATTCAAATGAGTAAATTTGGAAAGGATTTGCACTGTAGCAGTAATGACAGTAATGTAAAAGTTGAGCTGTAAGTTTACTATGTTGTAGGTGGCTGTTTTATGTTAACAACATTGTCCTTACAAAGCTGTGCGTGTTAAAGTGGCACTGCAGAGACTACAGGAGAATACTTAAGACAATTACTTGTTTTGTACAGGTAAGGTGAATGATCAAAAAAACCCTAAGCTTAACCAGTGTTAAGACAAGGAAAAGCCAACAGCCCATTATATCATTTATTGGAACATTTTTTGCACTTATTCTGCATATATTCATTGTCAGTCACACAAATCACTGGAATCTAGCATCAAGATAGATATCTGGAGTAAAAAATAACCTTAGAAACCAGTCTAAAGCCTTTCTAAATTTGGAATTTGTACCCCTATGAAGTTTTATGGACAGATTTTTAGCTCTTTATGGTATTGTGCAAGAAACATTTAACTAGCCTACTCACTCCAAAGATATATGTGGATTTAAGAACAGAAGACTGAATTGTATAATTGGGCCAGGCATAGTGTAGAATGGGCAAATTTGTTTTTAATACAGAGCTTACTTGCTCTTCCACATAAAACCACAATGTTAAGTATCGCAAGATTAAGTGCCAAGTCTTGAAGAAAGATCTTGACTGTGTCAAAGCCAAGATCCTGTCGAGGCAAGCTATCTCAAACAGGGTAGAAAGAAGCATGGATACACAGTATAGCAGCAGAAACAAAAGCAGGACAGGGTCCAAAATGAATAAAGAACAGTCTAACAATTCAGCCACAATATAAGTCACTTAATTTGACTGCGTATGTAAACATTTCATGTCAGCAACCTGCTTACTCTCATTCCAAACCTCATTCATGCTCAAAACATGCACTTTAAAACAAAATGATAGCTAAGGAATCAGTATTCTTTTTTAAAATAGCAATATTTATTGCAACTGATTTTAGAATTATGTCTCTTGTATCCAGCTAACTTGAATTTAGTCCAATTGAATGCTGAGCATTTGCAAGTTAAGCTGGAGCCTCACAACTCCAGTATTCTCCCATACTAGTTCTCCCTACTTTACTAAGTAGTCACACCTATTCTGGTATGTGAGATCTGAAGTGGTTTTAAACAACGGTTTTGCTTTCTCTTTTTTGAACACAGCCCTTGACTATCTTCCCTTTATGAATAATTTGCATGGCTATAATCTTCCAATAACAATACATTCAGAAGAGAATTGATAAAATTAACAGTTCATGATAAGGGTTTAAAGAAACTGTAACTTCAAACATCTCTGAAGCAAAAACATTTTTCTCCAAGCATTTGCTTGCACATTAGAATCAATATAATGAATTGCTACTGTTTCATCAAACATAACTGCAAAATAATTTGGGGAAGAAAACAAGACACAATGAACATCTAATTATCCATATCACAATACTCAAATTTTTGCTATCCTATTCCATTGTGTTTTACTACATGGTCAAAATGCACTTGAACATTAGTTTCCTTATTTTACGCTTGCTGATGTGCAGCTGGGTAAAGCAATAGCATATTCCAAAAGAAAGTAATTAAACATGCATAGCAGCAGCCGACAGCACTTACCTGCCATTCCTAGGCTATATTATATCATGCAACAAAAACTAAAAAGCAAGAAATACTAACAATATGTGAACCTTCCTGAATGCTTGGCATTGATCAGATAAGCTGTATGTCTCTTCTTTTCAAAAGCAATTTTGTCTCTCTACTCTCTGCCCCACCCCCCACCCCCGTTTAGGGTGGGATGAGGTTAACTGAAATTTCAGTGCCAAATCAAGTAAGGTTCACATATACACCTTTAACATGATGATGTTGGAGAGCTATGAATAGCTGTTGTGAGCCAATCTGTACATGCAGCATTACTGAGTATGCAGTGGCACACTGGAAGAAAAGTGAATCAGGTTTCATACTCAGTCCTTCCTTTAAGGTGCAGGTTACCCTCCTTTCAATTTCAGGAAGCCTTTGAAGAATTCAAATTCTTTTTAAAGTTTTGATCGCAAACGGAATTTTGGTTTAAAACAAGAACCCTATCAGATTCCAACAGTAAAATATAATTTCAAAGCCCTCCCTGAAATAAAGATTTTGCATTTTAGAAACTGAGGTTATTTTAAAACAGATTATTGCTTTCTACAAAAGTCTGCTGAACAATTATCCATAGCTCAGGCATGCAAAGCTGTTGTAAGGATGGCAAAGTGAAAACACACATTTAGTACAGACAAATGCAGTCTACTGCAGGCAAAGAGTAATAGATATAGAAAATCATCTTCTCACTTTCAAAATCAAGGAAAAAATTTGGCCCCTGCTCAAGGTCTGTGCATGTCAAAACTTTTAGAAGGTTCCCCATGTTAAGGTACCTGCCAAGACAAGAATGAGAGAAAAGAAATTTTTTTTTTATAAGAAGGAACAGCCCAAATATAGTTGATTGAAGCAGTGGGAGAAAGAAGACCAGAGTTCCATCAGGCACGAACCAGTCCTTCAGGCTGTCACCCTGATGTGTGGAGGAGACCCCCACCTGGAGGATGTACAGCTGGTGATCTCAGAGATGCAATGCAGCTTTCCTGTAAGAAGTGACTATGCCACCAGCATAGTAACAGCCACCCCTTTGAGAAAGGGGCAGAACTCCAACTGAAAGCATTGCCAGTGACTAATTCTGTCCCGGTACACCCTAGCACCAGTGTCCTGAGCAGGAGTACCACGTTGAGCACCAGGTACCGTATCTGCGAGCACTGACATGGTAGCCATGTTACAGATTTTTACCTGATGGGACAAGAGAAGGAAAGAGCTTTCATTTTCTCAGTCCTTATAATTTCATCAGAAAGCCAGTATAGAAAACTGCATCAAGGCATCATTTCAGTGTGCAGAAAATGCTAATAGAAGCATGCCACAGATCTTTCACTCAAGCTGCTCAAAACATTTGTGAAACTCAGACAATTCCACTTCAGACTTTTGGATGTAGAAAATGCATATTAACTGCACCATGAATGACCAAACCAGGATCAGGAATGATTTAATACTTGCTCTTGTATAAGATAGGATTATGGTGAACAACTGCTCAGCACAGATTACTAAGGCATAGCGACAGAATTTTTTGGTTTATGATTACGTCTCGATTTGCAGGCAGATGGATGAACATCACTGACCACAGAGACCCAAAATGACCAAGCACAAGGAAAGAAAATTTACACAGTAGCATGATGGTGGCTTGGCTACTACTGGAGGGAAAAAAAAAAAGAGGAACAGGAAAAAAAAACAAAACTACATGCAACTCTTTCAAATTGCAGATCTGAGTCCCCTAGGCTTCACTGTAGCAGGTATAAACAACCCTGCTGTTACCATTTGAAATGCACCAGCTGTGAAGGGCTGAGAGACTTACTTTCAAAATCCAAGAAAAAATGTGCTGCATTGTGGTCTATGTCCCTGGTTAGCACCTTAATGAGATTACCCATGCCAGCAAACCTAAAAATAAAAATGGCAAAATCATTTAGTTCCAATAACCATTTCCTATGTTAAGTACACGCCTGTGGTTCACCGGAGCAGGGCTCCCGTCGGGTTTTGAACATTGGATTCATCACCTCCTGGTGGAAAGTAGAAAACTTGCATTGTACAGGGCACTTCCACACCCCTTCTTTTCAGGAAGGAGTGATTACTGAAAAAAACTGAGAGTTATAGCTTTGACAAAAATAAAGATCTGAATTACTGGCTCTTTTCATGTTTAACACAGTAAAGAAATATGTAACCCATGATCAGTGAGCAATTGTTTTGCATAATGGCAGCAACCCACAGCCAACAAAGCCATTATTGCTTAGAACAAAAGCAACCTCAAATGGAACTGATGTCATCATAAGCCTGATTTTTACTATCTCTCCATAATAATAAAAAAAAAGTTTCAGAAAGCCTCTTAGTAGTAGTCATCTGTGGCCAATGAACAGTTTTTCCTGTCAAATCACGTAAAGTGACAAGTTAAATGCATTAGACTTTTCCAAAACCAGGAGATAATCAAGTCTCAACAGTTCTTCTTATGTTTGCTGTCACATTCTGGCTAAAAGAAATGAGAAGTGGAAGAAATATTAAATAGTCATTACATTAATCTAGGTCAGATAAATTTAACAAAACAGTTTCAAATGTTACCATAAGTTGCAGAAATCAATACCTTCAGCAAGACTATCAGAACTATATTTCATAACAAGGCAGTCTTTACAAGGACCCTCCCATGTTTTACAGAGGCTGAAAACATACTTAAGAATCATCACACTGAAATATCAGGAGTTCAGTAGAGTGGCTGCTGCAAAATGAACGCAAGACACCAACCAAAAATATGACTTCAATTTATTTAAGAACAAGCCATCAACAGTCTGACATTTAAGCATAAGATCTGAAAATCAAGTTTCAAATCAGTGTAACTATACCAGCGTAGCAGCGTATGCCCAAATTATTTTTCTTGTGTTTTTTACTTTTACTGAAGACTAATGTTTACTTGGAGGGAGGCAGCATGACAGTAAGAATTATTAATTTATTAGGAATCAAGAAAACTGAAGCAACGTGAAGTCAAACTGTCTGTCAAAACAAATTTTCAGAACCTGTGTTGCCAGATTTCTTGAATTCCGCGAGAAAAAAAACTGGTTTATGAGGGAAAAGCAAACTAAGAACAGCATGCAATTTATTTTTCAGGATCCACAAGATTCAGCAATAAATCACATAATCAACAAAAGCTAGAGAAGGAAGCGGGAATTAATCCCAGATTGTTGAAAATCACTCAGTCTTTTCTCCAACAACTAATTACATTAGCCTTTGCTCCAACTTCTACAGAATGATCAAATAGTTAAAAAAAAATATATATATAGATTTCTATAAAAGCAACTTGAGTGTAATCTAACTGATCACAGAGAATCCTGCACACAGAACACCATCATGAGGTGTACATGTGCTTTTTTGCACATTCGGCTTTCTTCTTGAAACACCAGAAAATCCAAGTCCTGCTTCCTAAGCATTTGAACTTCATTTTCTGGAAAGCAAGATCATATTTCCAAGCCTATAAGAAATACCCATTATTTAACTGAATTTTAAACTAGGGTGTCTAGTTTAAACACTTCTCTTAAAAATGAACCCATCAAAACATGTTTCGTCAAAGAGGCAATTTTTCCAGAACTTTCTATTCCATGGCTCAGTGAACTCTCCAAATGCTACACGTGCATAAATAAGCAACATCAGAATGCAGAGAAACTATTCTTCCATCTCTCAAGCATGTTCTGCAACACAAGGCTGAAAAAGCCACTTAGTCCATTCCTCAACAACAAGGACATTCATAAGCTGGAAAAAGCTGAAATACAGAAGCATTCTTAAGTTTTTTCAACAGGGGCAACAAAAAGCCAGAAGTACAAGCTGCCTGATGCCGATTGAGTCTGATTGATGTAAAAATCAAACCTCCATCTCAGAACAGTGTATTACATATGTCAATTCCAATGCTAACAAACAAGCAGCAAATACACAGCAGTGAATGCTGTTATCTGCCTAAAGAGAACTCGAACTGTACCTACAATTGCTGCCATGCTCCAGCACTTCAGCTGCACCAC
The DNA here is from genome assembly GCA_013398125.1 of Aegotheles bennettii. Classification (NCBI taxonomy): domain Eukaryota; kingdom Metazoa; phylum Chordata; class Aves; order Caprimulgiformes; family Aegothelidae; genus Aegotheles; species Aegotheles bennettii. The sequence goes on along the minus strand of VZRW01012599.1, from coordinate 35,825 downwards.
CCCATCCTCCACCAAAATATTTTCAATATTTTAAGTAAATGCCTCTCTGTATGTTTTGCCTTTGTTTTGATATTAACCAGCCTCCTAAGAGTTTACAGGGTCATGCATGTGGTTTAAATATTGGATAACATTAATTCTGAAGGTCAGAGTAGGGGCATACATATAGAGTTGAAATACTTTGAAGATGAGTTTATGGGAGAGCACACAGCCACTGCAGAACAGATTGCTTAATTGAATCCCTACCACTTCCTGAAATGAGTAAGGGGTCAGGGGCTCAGATCAAATAGTTAAATACCTTCATTCAGACCTTCATCCCTCGGAAAAGTCTGCCAGTAAGAATGTAAGGTTTCTTTTCTGGGAGTAAGTTTAACAAATAGAAGCACAGTAGAAGGTTTGGCACTACAATGAAAGAGTAGATACGAAACAAACTCAAGAAGAAGATGCAACTGACCTAATGGTAACAGTTCAGTGAAGAGCCTCTCTGAGAAAAAGAAAGAAATTGAAGATTATGAGAATGGGTTAACTCAACTATGACAGCAAAAAGATGACGAGGTGTGATATAAGAATACATTTCAATTTACATGAATACAAAGCTGCATGAACACTTGTTCATAATGAAGTTTGTAACAGATCTCTGCCCTCGTGCACTCAGCGTACCGAAATAATCTTGATTAACTTCAGTCGCACCAGTTTCACATACAAGATACGTGATTACATTTGCTTTCTTAGTGGCAAAACATCCACTGTACATTCAGTTTTCATGAAGTGAGTGGAAATATAGCAGCAGCTGATCAAATACAGTATCTTTTAAACTTGTATCAAGAACAATTCTAACAGTAACTCAAGGTTCTCCAATATTCCTTAATACCAGAAGATTTGCTGTGCTTTAAGAACTGTGGAAGCGACCATTCCTCCAAGCTGTAATCTCAAAAGACTTCAAGAAGCTAGAAAGAGAGAACTTGAAAACTAAATTTAGACAGAAGATGAGAAGATATAACTGATCTAACATTTCTTGGGTGGACACTTTCTCTCTCCTTAGCATTCGAGGTAGTAAATGAAAAATATGACAGATAGGAATTCACTCTTCCAGTGAGGCTAAATACCAGCTGCTTGAGCTCCAAAGTGGCCTTCTAGAAATGAGACCATGCTGTCACAGTGCAGAATTCCTGCTGTGGCTCAGGTTAGATGGCTCTACACTTCTGTATATTATTATTCTTCAAAAGGTATAGCTAAGCAGCAAGAAGAGCTGACCTGTTGCACTCAGGTGGAACCCTATAGAGGCGAAAATGAAAACCGACCTTTCTGAGAGACTGCTATGTCAGCAAAATACCTGGATCAATCTAGAGTAAAGCAACCATCTAGCCTCAGGCTCCTGACAGATCCAGATTTACTAGCAATCCTTGTTTTGTTCAAGATAGTTCATCATTTGCATTTCTGCTGAGCCCAAAACACATGAAGTAGGGTCTACTACTGACTCTAATATTAAAGATGATGACAATCTGCACATAGTAAAAGAAACAGTCTACAAAACTAGCCATTACAGTTATCTTCAGGGACCTCTTCTGCTATTTGATGCCCTATAAAAGCATCACCAGAACAGGACATTTTAGTAGTTCTGTGAACACTTACCTTGGTAATTAACCACCACAGTGGCATGCCCAGTCAGTACTGATTTATCAAGCACTCTTCCAACTGCCTTGAAAGCCTACAGCTTCAGCTGAAGTAAGCAGAATTCCTGTTTTAGAAAGTTAGACGTGGTTCCAGTTAACGAGTCCTAAAGCTGAGGTATCATTGTCTAGTCAAGAACATTGTCCAGCACTAACTGCATCTTTCTCAAGCACATTGCCACACCAGTCAGCTCTGATTCAAGAAAGATTTGAGCCTGTATAAAGACCAAAGCCAATAGCAAGCACTACTACTGACTAAATTTTATATCCTGCAGCTGGGCTTCTGTCTCAGTCAAACAGCTGACTCAGAACATTGACTGGAGATGACTTTTGTGAGTGCTAACACACCTTTTGATCCACAACTGTTCCAGCGCCACTGGAACAAAATCCACATTGTATCTTTATCAAGAACAATTCTGCATATTGAAATCACCAACATCAAAATCTTCACATGCTCAGCCTTAAGTACAGTTCAGGTCATATTTGTACTTACACCGCTTCAGACTGTCAACTTCTGTCCAGTTTTATTTGGTATTCTCATTCAGAATAAAGTACATTTTAAATCTTGCAAACTGTTATTTCTCCCACGGGTCTTCATTTTAGGATTTTATAGTGTGGTGTCCAAAGGTAACTCATCAGGCAAACTGAAAGTGTAAGATCCAGCAAAAGCACACTGCAGAGCACTGAAGTTTCCTACTGCCATGAATCCAACATTATAAAATCAGATCAGAAAAAAACATTACTCTGTCAAAAAACTGACTGTCCCTGTGAAGCTGCCCAGAATCCCTCCTGGCATACTCTGTGCTCCAGCACAATATTCAAGCCACGTGGAACAGGTTATGGGAAATCAGAGTGTGAGCCAAGAACATGGTTTAAACTTGACCTACTTGCAGAGGAAGACATACGGAATGCCACATTTGATTACAATGATTTGGCCCATTACAGCCTTATGGGGTTGTATGATGTTGTGTGTAGTGTCATGATCAGACAAGCGGAAAGCAAAGGCATATTTTCAAAACAAGTCTTGCACGCATGCCCTTCATGCTGAAGACATTCCCGACACATTTCAATTTGTTTATTTTTTTTCCTAAGCTAAGCCCAGAGGAAATTTAATAGAAATACATGATGCAACTAAATCCAGCCAAGCACTAAAGAAATTTCCCCCTCCACACCTGAAAAAAAACAAACCCGGTATGTTAACAAGGATTTTGCTTGCAACTGGTGAGTGGCTGGAAAACTCACTCTTACTAAAGGCAAAATACTACAGAAGACCTTCAGAAGGGACATTTTTAATTTCCCTTTGTTCTACTGGAACAACAGCACACTTTCAAACTAGTTAAAAAAACCCAGTTAAAGAGATGAAAAAAGGTGTTTATGACCACTGAAGAATGCCTGCTTCAAGAAAGCATCAGCCCACCTTTTGGAAAAGCATACACAATTCCCAAGGCTACTTTCAATAAAGCTCAAGACTGAAGAGGGAACACTGAGTGTGAAAACTGTACTCCACAAAAAACCTCATATCCATGCTCTGGAGCCTGGAGGAAGAAGTTAAGCAGAGCACTACAGGGAAAGCACATCTAGTGAAAGAGTAAATATTTTTTTCCAGGGATTGAGTTTTAAATTTTCAGTTGGTCGTGTACGTGTGGCAGAAACCTCTGACTCAGAGATATTTTAGTAAAATAGTAAGTGAAAAGCTCTTCCAGCATTGAGAGTCTTACCTTACAGTGTAACACTACAGTGTTATAACATTTACAGTGTTACTAAATAAACAAAAACCTAGCTGAGTGTCTCCCTATACTGTTTTTGTAGGATGACAACCCCATCAGGCTAGCAATTGTTTCAAGGTCTCCTGAAAATTTTCTGCCTATAGTAGCTAGCTGTGAACTGGCGGGGAGCAGAAAAAATAAAATAATAAAAGGGCAGCAAATAGGTGAATCCCACATCAGCTAGAATCCAAGGCAGCCCTTAGCAACACACAGTATCACAGGACAGACAGCCTATAGGATCGAGTGTTTACTCTCCCAATCAAGTAGTTAAGCTTCACAGGCAGCGAGAATATTATCTCCCCTCAACATTAAAAGCTAGAGAATGCTGCAGAGATGGAAACAGGCTTCTAAACTACATGAGGGATAACACTCCTTTCAGAAAGTCGCAGTATTTTCCTTGGATCCAAACATGTTTTTCCTAGTCTAATGCACAGTTATTTCTCTTCTGAATAGTGCTGGAGAAGCATAGATGCCCTCTGACACATTCTAATTCCTACTCCCGACACTAGTGGTGTTTCAAGTAATAAAGATCTGTCATTAAACAAAATACCAAAGTAATAAAATACATTGTCCAGGCAAGAATTATTGAGGTGATAGTAAAAAAATAGTAGTTATCATTCACCATTTGGAAGAGAGATCAACACATGGAAGTTATCAGCTTTAGATTTAGAAAGGAGAATCTATATTGGCTTAAATAAGCTAGGTTTTGGATAATCTGGCCTCATTTTTAGGATTCTTCATAGCTATTGTAACATTAATAATATTGAAGGGATCAGTTCAGATACTGACATCTGACTGCTGAATCAAACACATATATGAATTGTCACACCAGTTGTCCATAAAATAGGTAATTTAATTAATTGCTGGACAATTTGTTCTAGCAAATGTAAGATTTCACTAGTTTTTATACACACTTTTATGACATACTTCACAGTCTAAATGTATGCAAATATCTGTGCACTGTTTTCCGCTGACACCTACTGGTTATTCTTCCACATGCCACTAATTGCAAATCAACCACAGTAAGAATAAAAGTTATGCAGGGAAAAAAATACATATAAAAGTAATCACACACAAAAACCCCACCACTGAATTCCTGGAGCTTCATTCATCAATATCTTACCTAAATAGTGGAAAAAACATTTATACAGCCAGATAGAGAATGTTTTTGTAGAGGAAATTAAGTATTCAGGCTCCTTAAAAGCTGCTTAAAGCTGCCTCTGATGTCAGCCCTTTTGGCTAAACTGACTTTGATACAATAAGCTGGTTTTAGTTGAAACTGAAGTTACTTTAAGATCACACATCATCAATAACGTCTCCTTTCCGAACAGAACTGAATTCAAAACTTGTCATATCAGGAAAATGGAGGCCTGCCAGGGAAAACAGCCTAGTGAAAAAAGGCTCACATTCCTCAAAACCAGAATTGTAAAGTACGGTCAGGTCAGTGTTTATTCAGCCCATTTTTCCACTTAGAGGAAACCAAGGGAAAGGCACTGAAGAATCCACAGTTCCTTTAGAAGAAGCAGTCTTAAAGCCTTGTTAATTCGGGAATATTTTAGTGGCACAGCTGACACTGAATAACTCATTTGACAGGAGCTACAATAAAATAACTAAGCATGCCCACACAGGCCTGGAATAAAACCCGATTTGTCTAGAAGGATTACTCTTATTTGTAAGACAGAACTTGTATTGAAAAGGGAAGAGACTAATGCTCCAAAAAATCCACTTTAATTTACCCTTCAACAAGTAACCACACAATTCTTCCAAGAGTGAATGTGAGGCTAAAAATAATTAGATATGCTTTCCTCTTTCAAAATAATACAAACTCAACATGCTTTCTAACTTAATTCTGCATAATGCTCTTTTAAATTCAACTACATTGCAAGCATCAGGAAAAAAAAGATTCTTTAGTTCAGGGACATTTACATTCGAATGCAATTGATGCTTTTGCTTTCGCCTTCAATGTTTGAAATCTTAAAAGCCTTTTGCAGTGCTGCAACTCCTCCAACAGAGGTCACTACCTTACAATTTGATCTTCCAGAGAAAGGGAAGCTTGTACACGTGTTCATACCATCTTAGTGCCTTACAGCTCTGAGAGACTGCAACTTCCCTCCAGCCCAAACACTGCATTTAGTCCATGATACCATGACATTATCATGGAAACAGTGGCTGATCCTGAAGTTTGTCTTTCTCAAAGCAAGCTGAGAGCATTCTATTTCTATCAGGTACATAAAGATGCAAAAAAGCATTAAACAAGTAATGCAGTAGATTTGCAGATTGCTTTTTTATTGTTTTACAGAAAAGCTTCTTACCCTACAAAAGATGGCATGATTATTAAAACTGCTATACTACCACATTACCAAGAAAGTTTTATATTTCAACTGTGTCAGCCTGTAATTTAACAGCTGTCAAGCTCTGATATCCAAAAAGTCCCAACAAAACCACCCAAAAATAACAATAATTGTACAAGTCCTTCTCCTGCCAGCTTTTCATCTCAGTGTAAAGGAAAAGAAGAAAAAACCACACCCAAAACCTTAAAGTTTTATCTAACTGCCAGAAGAAAACCTTTTCAATTCCTAACTTCACTACACTGTCTACTCCAATTGATCTGCCACCTTTCAGTTGGTATTTCACTTGTGAAAAAGCACTCCTCTTCAAGCCTACTTTTATTTGGAAATATATTTTCTTTCAAAATAACTGAATTCCTACCTATAAGAATCAGACTCTCATACTTTTCAGTGCCCAAACTGAGCTAAGTTGCACTGAGGCTCTGACAGCCAGCCTTGGTGATGCTGCCATCTAATGTACCAGGATAAGGAATACAATCATCTGCATTGCTCTTTAATACTCAAATTAAATGTGGGGTTTTTTTTTTAATTTGGCTCTGAACTGTTGTCCTCCTTTAGCACTCTGGCTTGCAAATCTTACACTAACAATATTATGACAAATTGTCTAGTCATCAAGTTGATGGATATAAATATCCATTGACATATTCTGTCTCAAGAGATGTTTTTGGAATGTCACAATACTCAACCACAAACCTTGTGTGTAGGAACCCGGCACTGACTGTCCACCCTCAAATTCAGCTCAGTGACACACCAGTGCCGAGCTCCCAAGGAGGAAGGGAAGCCCCATGGCCTTCCATGTGCCTGGAAGGACAGATTTCCTTATTTCAGGATAACTTTCTGATTCTTTCGTGCAGTTTCCTTTTTCTGAGACACCAGTCAAAGTATGTTTGCAGAATGTAGAAGACTAATGAAACACATCAAGTTACTGGCAGTACAACAGAAGATGACTAGCAGAATAGTACTCCTGCCCCTGCCATCTGTTTTCAGAACAAAATAAAATAACAGAACAAAGAAAATAAAAAGAGAAACAAAACAAAAGAAAACAAACAACAAAAAAACCCAGACCACATTGGTCCAGATTCCTCAAGCTGTGCTAAATCTTATCACCTTTTATCTCATTTTCCAGTCCTCCCAACATACCTCAAATTTTCTTTTAATTTTAAAATCAAACTAAAGATGTCCCCACAAGACAATTTATTTTCATCCACCTATTGGAAATACAGAGGAACATTTTTCTCCAGTGGTACTATGCAACCTGCAACACGTTAAGATCAGCAGCAAGTATGCAGAATATCATGCAGAATTCTCTCTTCCTGCACCAGTCCATTTGTGAACTCTGCAAGTCCATCTCATCTCACAAGGAGTTTGCAGCATCAGTTTGAGGCATTTCCTCACCTTTGAAGGTTCAGGCTTTATTGGATATTCAGTTTTTTTCAAGTTTTAACCTTATTCAGAAAGTGACATCTAGTTAAGTTTGCCCCATTCTTTGAAGCTTAACCAAAGTTTTCAATCTTCTCCAGATCTTTACCAGTGTTACCTTACTGGTGCTTTCCTACTGAAGTGTTGCTTTGGCAGGGCTTTTGCCAGTCCCTTCAAACCCTTCACACTGGCAATTCCCAGCTGGTTTAAGATACCATTAAGCATTTGCCAGCATAGCTGGATAAGGTGAAAGGGTCAGCTAAGGACACCTAAGATTAGGGTTGCTGAAGTGGACACCACCACCTTGTTTTATAAATGTTCTGGTACTGAAGGATACCAGAAATATTGCTGATTCAGTGTTTCTTAGAAGAAAACAGAAGTTTCTTGCCATGTGCTGTAGGTGTATGCTGGACAGCCTTCCTCCTTCTGCAGGCAGTACCATTCTCAGCACTGCCCCTCGAGTTTTGCCAGCTTTTCTGGATGACTCTCACCTTCCTGAGCAGAAGCAGGACTGATCCAGTAGAGGAATAAATGAAGGCTGTGAAATGATGAGCAAAACCAAGCGCACACATACAAAAGGAAGTAAGATGGTGATTCCTGGAGACTGTATCTGGGTAGAGGGACCGATGGTCTGACTCAGTTTAGTAACTCTTACAGTGTATCCTTTGCAAAAGCACACGATGCTACAAATAAAAGTTTGCACTAGGTTAAATTTAAAACTTTGCTAATACACTTATCCCTGACTTCAGAAGTAAAGGCTACCAAATGAAAAAAGTACTACTACTGCTAGCACTGGATGTTCTTCCATTGGTTTACTGTAGATTTGGAGAATATTGCTATATGCTTGCCCAGTTCCTAGACTCATTCCATAACCTCAGAGAAGCAAGACAGTAGGCTAGAAGGACCGTCAGTCTGACCCAGCACTGACATAAGCTTTCCTAAGAATTAAACAAATGTCATAAATCTCATCAAACCAGTGATTCTGCTAAACAAGTATTTTAATTCATCAATCATGCACTAAAGTAAGAGGCAATTACTTCAGTGACACATTTATTATGCCATATAGTCTTAATTCTTGAATGGAAATGTCTCCTACTACTATCAACAAAAATTATGACAAATCCATTTAATCAGCTCCCCAGAATTCAAAGAGCTTTTTGATGACTAATCAGAAACAGAAGAAAAATAAATCCTACCTCATGTTTGGTAGCATTGCCTTCCCAGTCTGACAGATGATAGTTGGCTATGCTGGCACAGCAGAGTAAACACGAAGTATAACAGACACAATCTATGCAGCATCTTAGATGACAAGTAGCAGGTCACTGCTAAAAGCTAAAACCTTCACATGAGCACACGCTACCTCTTCAGTCTTACAAGTTGGTTCAGAATACTGGTTTCTGGCATAAGGCATCTGGTTCAGAAAAGATTTGAAGCTACACAGTGACTTTTTAGTAAAGAGACTGAGAAATTAAAAACCACCAAAACATTATCTCTTCATTCAAATCTCCCAAGAAGTTTAAGCACAATCTTCCAGGGTAATGTGGCCAAACTACTCTGTGCACAGTAAAAATGCCTTTATTGAAACAATGGGATTTCTTCACATCACTACAGTGAAGTTTTCAAAATCATTACCAGCCTGCATGATGAGGCACCATGCAAGAAAAAAATGAAACACTTGCAACCTTGTTTAGCTTCTTTAACCACAGAAATGTGTAAATTAGGTTACAGATCAAGACTTCCAGTGAACACTAGATTCCGAAGTTGTAGAAGCAAATGGGGGAAAGGAATTCTTGAAGGAAAAATTGCTAGCATTCAGCACAGTCCCATTTTCTACCCTTTAACATATTATAATTTTTGCTCCTTGTATGCCAGGAGAGATTTCAAGCAGGTTAAGTTTCAATTCTTACCTACAGCCAGTGCTGCACTCTGTCCTTGGCCTCCAGTCTGTTTTAAAAGAAAGAGACATTATGAAAATTCATTCTTTTGTACCAAAACTCTTAAAAGTAATGCTACATGACCTTGTAAAAGCAAACATTCAAATTCATTAGAGAGACCAGACTACAGAAACAAGTATGAAAGTAACAGAGAAAACAACCCACAACACTGTAACAGCAAGGCTGGGGACTGTTTAAAAAAAATGTTTCCTAAGAGCATTAATTCATTACTGAACAGAAATGTCTACATTTCCCACTGATAAAATGATTGGAAAAAAACCTATAATTGTTCAGTTCTTTACATCTTTCTGGACAGAATGCTGCACTTATAATAATCACAAGCACTTACCACCTGCAAGAAAAGTGTGCTGATGCCAGGTAGCTTGTCCTGAAGGCTCCAGCAAATGAGGGAATGGCCTAGCAGAGCCATAAGGCAAAAGGGAAGAGGCCAGGGAAGTGAGCATTATCGGTCAGCTGGACTATCATCAATAACAGCCAGAGAGATGTTAGCACAGGAATCCATTAACTGGATTCCTATCTTTTAGTGCCGATGAGCATGCCTCCATGCAAAACAGATCACACCGAGCACACTTGATGCTATCAACTCGGTTTACACTGGCAAGCTGACAGATGTTTGATTTTTGCACAGTGTGACTTCACATCACACGATATTTTAAATTTAGAGGTCAGCAGTATGTAGTATAATAAAGCACTGTCTAAATGGGTAAGAAATTGATTTGCAGATCTCTAGCAGTCAGTGGGGAATAATCAGTGAACAACCATTAAAAGTGGCCAGATGTGGAATTAATGGTGTGATTGATTCTTTACACAATTAATTTTTGCAATTCCAGATGCACCTTAATTCAGACATGAGAATATCTCAATGAGCAATCGCCTGCTGTGGGGTTCAGAGGGCATTACTTGGGTTCTCCCAGTTAGAGGATCTGCAAAACATCTGCGCTTCCTTCTGACTGATTTTCCAAGGTTTGGATCTGCAGTATTTTACAGAAAGAGTAGCCAACAGGCACGTTATGTAATTTAATAGGTAGTGAAAACTGAGCAACACAGAACCAAGCATTTTTTTTCAACTGCTCGTGAGTACAAGGCAGCCAAATATTTCACATTATGTTACAGAGAGAAGCAGCTCTGGGCAGGAAAATTATCTTCTATCCAATGGGTTAACATGGATTTTCTTTAGCCTTTTTTTAATACCATTTTACAAAGTCAGACAGCAGAAAGATTAATGCTTCCTATCCTAGGAATCTTTATAACACACACACATTCCCCCCTCCCCTTGACTTGCAGCCTAACTTCACCACAGCAGAAAAAGGCCAAAGCATATGCTAACATCTCAGGCCAACTACAACAGGAATTCAAAGAATTGTCACAACAGTTGGAGAACAAATGTGGAAAAATATCTACAGCCATTAGACAAGGACAGTGAATCATCTGAACTGCAGCTCTTCATTTGCAGAAGAAAACAAAACCAAGCATCATTCCGTTTGCCAGAGGAAAAGCCTGTAGTTGACACAAGTCAAATGGTACCCAAATATAAAAGACACATTAAGTAAACTTGGCATTGCTGTGGGTAATGAAACTTGAAAAAATTAATAACTGTCTAACCAGTGACTAAGCCCTGTGCTTTGGGCACCCACCCTGTATGGGACCTGATGCTGCTTAACTTGGCAGTACATGAAAATAGATTTCAGCAGAGAAAAGCTAACCACCAACTTCCAGTATGAAACCAATGTCTTCTGCCCAACTCTAACTGAACTATTTAAGAAGCCTCCAAACACCAGCATAAACTTGTCAGCAACTATCAGTCAAGATTTGCTACAAGAATGGTGATTCTGCAGGCTTTCCACCACTCAGGTGTTTCTGCCTATTAAGAACTGAAAATATTGAGTAGTAAGAAAGAACAGACAACAACTTTGCAGTAAGAATCTAAACTTTGTGTGTACTCGATTGGCACCTCAGCTCCTCAGGAATCTTTGGAAAGAATTACTTCATAAAGCTTAGAACACTTACTAAAGGCTTGCACAGGATTCATGTACTCCAGGTCAGGTATTAGGCACCCAGGCTTCAGTAGTTGTCCTCAAAACACAATCCACTCTGCTGCTTTCCTAGAGCAAATGTTTAAATTGCTTGTTTGAAGTTCAAGCTTCTGCTAGATTTCCCTTGGCAAGCATCACCAGCTTGAACTCTGGGCAAGCCAGAGGTGGACACCAGCACAGATGTTCTCAGTCCATGAACGCTGACTGCCCTTTGCATGTTGATGAACAGAACAGGACCTAACTCAAAGACTACACTGCTCTCACAATTTTTAGACACTCCTGCTCTCTTGCTTCCATTACAGACTGAAGAAATCAAGCTTGAGGAAACTACTCCAAAAGCTGATTACTCTTAGAAGCACACATTAAATCATAAAACCCAAGCCCAGTCCAAAAGAGAACTGCTATTCAAATACATCCCACATCTTGTGGGTAACAAAAAAAAAGAACACTAAGAAATGTTTAATAATAAAACTTGATTTTTACTTTAGTAACAGTAACAGATGGCTAAGCTATAAAAGATAAATCATAGCTAAGATCATGTTTCAAAGGAAGTTTGAGGGCATCTGCAGATGAACCCACGGTTCAATGCTAAATGGATGTGAACTTCAATGTTAACATCAGTGATTCTAAAAGAAGATTCTGCTATATCTGTATGGCAAGCAAACACTAGATTAAGTCTGCAAACATAGTCTATCCCTACTGCAAAACTACTTTAGCTCTTTATAAGAAAGCAAATCTGGTTGCTATAAAATCACATTTTTGACTTCTGGCTATAGAAAGCTTCAGTTCAAGTCTTTCTTCTTCATTCCATTTTTTTTAATGCTTCCAAAGCTAAAATGTATCTTAGAAGTCTATGTTATATTAAGCCTTTCCCACTCCTATATAATTTCCTGATGCTGTCTTACAGTATCTTGTATTACTTTCCACACTCCAACCTGTTTTAGATTTATAATTTAAATTATAGAAATAGTGATTTGACAAGAAAGTTATCATCTCAACAGCTCCCAAAAGCACAAATTATGCTTTCTGTCCTCTGGTCACACATTAAAATGTGCTTATGCCAATATAACTTGTATTCTACACAGCTATATTGGCATACAGCTCTTCATACTGTGCATCCAAACACTGAGTGGCACTCTTATCAAGTGCTAATTTAGGAGCACAACTAATTACTTGGCATACTTGTGAGGTCCACAAAGCACTGCTTTGGTTTCTCTAAGGTTTAGTCTGAAGATTCAGCTTCGAAAGGAATTTAGCAAGGAGCTATCAGGTTTGATCTGAAGAAAATATTCAAGTTCAAGGAAGTTGAATTCAATATTCAAGGAAGTTTAGATACTGCACTATAGATTAACAAGAGGAAGACAAATACATATGCTCCTTTCCTTAAAAAAAAAAAGAGGGAAAACCACAGATAACTGAGAAGTTTGTACTGCATTAGAGGATATCCACACAAGACTAATACTTAGAATGAAAATCTGTATTTCATCCACCCACAGGTATGTGTTCCACAACAAACCATTACCTTGTCTTAGTGAAAACAGTAAAATGAATTAGCACCTTAGTTTTGCATCTTATCAAAGTTTTACACAGAAAAAACAAAATGCTGCAAAAGTTGAAGACCAACTACATGGAATTTTTTAACCAAATCAAGAAGTAAATACAAATATTTCCAAATAAAATTTTTCACTTCTCAAAGCAAGTGAGAGTATTAAATGTTCGGTAACCAAGAGACAAATACGGACTGTTAGGAAAACAGAGATGGGACTTCTTTGGGTTGTTTAATTTGGGGTTTTTTGTTTGTGGTGGTTGGGTTTTGGCTGTGGGATGGGGGGATAAAACTGTGGTATTTTAGTCCAGGCTACACAAGTTCCTGTTTTATGGGGAGTGGGGGAGAAGCTTGAAAGAATTATTGAAGCAAGTCCTGTGTCTAACAGTCAATTATTCAAACAACTGAACTTGTCATTTCTAGCAGCAGGCTCTCTCCTGTATTTCTTTTGAACTTTCATAAATCTAAAACCTGAAGTGATTTAGTACCAGGTATATCACACAATTAGAATTCTTAAGAACAGGTTTTCAAGAATGGTTTTCAATCCTCAAAAAAGTACTTAAGTATTCCTTAGCTAGTAAGGGACATTGGACACCTTCACAATATTAACTTATATTGTTGTTTGTTATCTATTGCATATTTAACTTGTGAAGTGTTCCTGAATACCAACCAAGAGATTCAGCACCTTTTTTTATCTAAGCTATGCAAATGATACAATTTCTTAGGAATAAGGCAGAGTTTAAGACTGAGAGTTCTAAGTCAATATCAGCATAACAGAAACAAAACCATACCCTGTCCCAGGAAGTTTGCAGCAATACTCATCCACTTGCGTAATAAAAACAGCAAGACAAGAAAAGGTCAAAAGGGCTTTCCCATTCAACATTATTAGTAGCTATTACCAGCTCTGAGCAACCCCAAGACCCATAGCCCTGTTCAGTAACACTTAAACAGAGGAGTCCTTCTTTCTTACAACCTGGATTTCTACACTAAGGGTAAACCACTTTCCTCAGGACCACACTGGGTCACATGAACAGAAAGGAACTTCTATCACAAAAGGAACCCAGTCACAAGGGAGTAACTTGCCACTCAAAACATAATTTTACTAGTTTTAGTGAGTTCTAACCATAAACTGGTTCCTCAAGTATCAGAAATCGAAAGCTGAAGTCATAGTTAATGCTCTAATAGTTAAAAGTGTGAGATGAATCTGGACCTAAGCTGATAAGGCCAGAGCTACAGAAGTTTCACAGACAGCATCTCTGCTGCACAGAGGCAGCGGATTTGATTAATCCAGATTTCAAAGAACACAGACCAGCTTTTAAAAAGCCGAAAAAACCCTTCCTGTGAAAACCAACAGCAGTCAGTTTTGCCACGTGCTTCTCACAGACTCAAGGGCTGAGCAGGTTACAAGGGGATACACGAGGAGTTCACTTTAACTCCTTCCCCCCAGGGTCCCTAGGACTGCTCTACTAGTACTAAGTAAGTCTCACCAGAGGCAGCTCCTCTGCAGTCCTAACTCCTGCACAAACCAGGAGTGACTCCATGACAGAGCCTTGGGACAAACAGTAATTCCTGCTGAGAAGGATCAGAGGAGCTCTGGCCAGAGTAACTGTCATACAGTGCTGAGACTCTTGAAAGCACCTCCACCTCCACGGAAGGATTTGTGATAAATGTTTCAGCTAAAATTAAAAAAAGAAGAGGGGGAAGGGGGAGAAAAAGTAAAAAGGGAAGGTTGTCAGATCAGCTAAACAGTAATGTTCCAGCAACAGAAGTTTGAGATTGTTTCTTGCACAAAGAAAAATATGGGTGATTAGGTGCCAGAAATTATTAAAAAGAATACTCAAAACAATCATAGCAATCACAAGGTATCCAGAAAAGTATCTAACATGTTATTTTAACCTGTGACCTCAAATGTTTATTGGGTAGCATTTAAGATGGAAGCAGGCATAGAAGTTACAGAATACAGGGTAACAAACATAAGAGACATAACAGGGGAATGTCTGGGCCCAGCTCCTAAGGACCACTGCATGTATTCACTGCTTGGTCCAAGAGTCAGGAAAAGAAAAAAACAAAAAACAGGAGCCAGGTTTTCATTTCTGCATTGCAATTTGATGATACTGACTCACAACAGTTGCATAGTATTTCTACTCAATAATTTCCAAAAATCAATTCCACGATGAGCTAAAGGAGGCAAGCTGCATCAGGGGAAGTTCAGATTGGGTATCAGGAAAATGTCCTTCACTGAGCGGGTGGTTGGACACTGGAACAGGCTCCCCAGGGAAGTGGTGATCGCATGAAGCCTGCCAGAGTTCAAGGAGCATCTGCATGATGCTCTTAGTCATATGGTTTAACTTTAGGTAGTCCTGCAAGGAGCAGGGAGTTGGACTCAATGATCCTGATGGGTCCCTTCCAACATGAGATATTCTATATTCTAAATAATAAAACTGGAATTATGTGGTTAAGCAGTAGGCTGAATATTAACCAGATCTGAAGAACGACACATTAAACGTTCGAGTCCCTACAGAGTTAAAAGAAACAACAACAAAAAAACCCCTCACAAAACCTAGAAATGTCCTTTAACAAGCATTTACGAGTCCTTCTGTAAGTCAGGAAGTGAAACAAGCAGCATCTGATGTTACCCTAATAGAACAGACCACATAAAATGTAATATTGGAGTCCAGTCACCCATCTCAACAAACACAGCTTTTCAGGTCAAATGTCCTTCTGATGAGAAAAGTTTACATATTTTGCTGGTCTGTTTAAAAGTGACTTTTCAAAAAGTCAAAACAACCCTTAAATTAATGTCTTTGATTTGAAGGCTCATTGGACAAACAGAATTAAACAGTTCATGTTGTCCTGAGCAATTATTTACAGATGGAGAAAAATAGCAGCTTTACCTTCATAAACAAGTCGGCATGGCTGACATCTCCAGCAGAATACAGTTTACTGAATAAGCCATTAAACCACATCCAAAACTCACTTCTTAAAATTACCGACTCCTGCAGCAGGGCTACTGCATGTAAGGGAAGGGTATTTTGGAAGAACTCCACACTGAATTCTGCTTGATTACAGTGAAAAAAAATTGTCATTGATCATTAGCTGATTAGTACCATCTTCATTCAAGGTTTTAAGCAATTTTATGTCCACCATGGGAGAAAAGATACCACATTACACTGCATCAGCACAGGCAGATTATTTACATTCATTGCTAATACGTACTACTAAATTTTAAAAAACACACAATTGCACAAAAGCTTTTACCCCCCAGCCTATGCCCATGCTATTGCAGCCAGCCACAGTAAACAAACCCCGAGACAAAATGCATCAAATAAATAGGAGACAGCTCAGTCTGGCCTATAAAGCTGCCAGTTGTTCCTTTTCCTTGCCTTAGACACCAGCATTAATATAAAATAAATACATGCTGGTAGAACATCAGCAATATGATCAGAATTTCAACGAAAATATATTATAATGAACGTCAAAACCACAAAAAGTGTTTAACCTCCATATACTACACAACATTTCAACAGACCCACTTTTGCCTGGACGACAAATCAATTCAAGAAGCTCTGCTGAATTGCAAATTGAATTTATAGGCAAACCTACAGCAATACATTTAGAGCAACACTACCAAAGGATATGGTTTTTAACTTGTGGCCCAAATGGGAAGTGTAAGTGGTTTCAGTTGTCAGAAAAACACCCATTTTTCTTCACATATTTACAGTATATATCCTCATTGTGACACATTATTCTTTTACCCCTGATGGTTCCCACATTGCTCTATTGTTGGTATCTGGTAGGCTCTGTGGTGAAAGCTTTTCAAGTTGCTCAGAAGCATCTATAACCATCACTTTTGTACACTGGCTACATAGTTTCTCCAAATGAAAAAAAATCATACTGAAAGCACGCCTTAAAAACTGCACATTTTTAAACAACTATTTCCTAATTTAACAGAGAAAACACCTAGCATTGAGCAAAACAAAAGAGAACCCTGCTTTGTATTTCTTGAAGCACATTTGGTTTCATATAAACTTCCCAGAGAGCCAAAGCCATACAGAAGTCCATGACACATACAATATGGCCTTACTCAACACAGCATCTCCTCAGAGTAAGGTCTTTCACTTCTAACCTTTTGTAGGCACACAGGAATGGGACAACTAGAAACAAACTTTCATGTTCTTTTTAAGTTTAGCTCATATTAGGGATTAGCACTAAAAGAATGAAATTGTTACTGAAGAGATTTTAAAGATTCTCCCCACAAGGAAGCAGAATATTTAAAGATGTGTCAGCTAGACAAATGCTGCTCTTACAAGAGCTATACAAGCCACAATAAAGTAGCAAGAAAATGACAGGTATGCATTTGCTTCCACTTTGCAAACATAATACTGAAGATGTTTGCATATTTATTAAAGTTAGCACAAAATGCAAAACCTGTTAATCCACAAACACTGCAGTGTTAGTGCTGGAACAGGGACTCCACAACATGTTAATAAGTTTGCTCAAAACATCTCCCCATCATCATTACAGGGGAACAATTCTAAGCTGCATGGAAAGATTTTTAAATTGTCAAGCACGTGGACAAGTTCAAGCTGCATGTGAAAGATAAAGCTACAAAGTAGAATGAATAACTATCAGAGATTATATGCAAATGCAGGAGATAATCATCAAGATCTTTTCTGAATGACTGATATCAAAAACGACCTCATACAAGCTAATGTAACAAAAAAGAAAAGCTAATACAGGAAAAATAGGGCAAAGACTAAAATGTTTTATTGTCCTTCGGTGTTTGTGATAATGGACAGCTGGAACATCACAACCAAAAGAAATACCACCTGGATAAAGCTGGCACATACATCTTACACAACTATTTGAGCTAGTCGGCACCACATTAAGGTCCAGCTGGACCAGTATTTCCATCTGGGCACCAGTCATGCAAGACCCAGACACATCTGCCCCAAGGGACGTGGTGTTTGTGTGTCGCATTTTCTTTTCAGCATAGTCCTAGAGCTGGGCGCCTGAGCTGAGACCTGGCTCAGGTCTAATAGGTGGCAGACCTCAGCAGGCTCTCAGCTGATGTCTTCCCAGACCAAAGTTAATTCTGGAAACAGTGTTTGTGCAGCACTAGCTCTGAGCGAAAAAACACTGCTTGGTCCTAAAGGAAATGCTGAATTAAGACAAACACTTCACCACAGCCACAGACAAAGAGCTGCTTTCTAGAATCACCCAGTTTCATTCAGCATGGCCATTCTGTTAATTTTCTCTCTGAGAGATGGGGGGATGACGTGGTGGGCAAAGGACCCCTCTCTGTTAGGATTATGAGCTTTTCTACTTTCTGTACAGGGCAAGCTATACACTCAAATTTAGTGACAGACATACATTTATTCACATAATATGTGATCAGAATAACCTAAAGGATTAACCTAAAAATAACTATCAGATAATTACAATGCGGTTCAAAACTTGTGTTGACAATAGAGTGCTTTGGTGTCTCAAATTGTCACAGAACCCCTGGCATATGTAGTATTTCTCCTGTGAATTGAGGGACATGCATTTTCAAACTGGGTATTCATGAGGGAGTCACACACACATTTTAGTATCAGGAGCTGCTATTTTACAGACCCAGGCAACAAAGCTCTTGAAATTATTGCTCACAAATAGCTGTACTATATAGGTCACCTTTATATAAGAAAAGGCTACATAAAGTCAAACACTGTTTCCACTATGTCCTTTCTGATGGATGCATGTTACTGACTGCTGTAAGCCTTCAAAACTTTCCTATCATTAATCTAGGTTTGGCAGAGCAGCAGAATAAAGTATTTTAATATCCTCTGTGGATCCTGGTTATTAGCAACAGCTACACAACACAGCTTCATAAAGTTATCCCCGATTGCTTATAAAATTCAGGCAAATTAACTGGGATGTGAAGACTAATAAAGCATCTGTAAATATTTGGGTCATAAAAGCTTAATGTTTCCTTACTGATTAGGATGCTACTTCTTTCCACGTTCATCCTTGGACCCAGCTTCACCACCCCGTTCTGGGCTAAGAACCCTCTCCTGACACAAGTTTACTTAGCCCTGCAGCTCAGATGGTAACAGTGAACAGAAGGGTAGGATTCAACCTTTACATATATAGTAAGGTATAGTAAGGTATAGTCACAAATACGTATATAGTAAGGTGTACTCACAAGAGGAAAACTAAATGCATATATAGTTTGCAATTTTGTGGATGTCTTCCCCATACCAAAGACTGCTACTTCATTTACAAGTATTTGAGAAGTGAGCTGTGAATCTGGTACCTACTATCAATGTGCATATGGTTTAGCTACATCAAGACATATTCAAGATGTCCTAAATTCCCCATTTCCTTGTCATTGCCTTGTAATAGTGTAGCTTTACGGCTTAACTTATGGGCTGATAACCTGCTACTAGATGGTCCCAGCTCTTCACTGGTGATCCTTTTACCATTATGAACCTACAGGAAACCTACAGATGACTAAATGGCTGTGAATGACAATACACGCTTATTTTTATTATATTATTTTCAGTTAAAATTATGCCTCAAACACCCATAGAATAATTACAAGCACATTAATGGCATCTTCCAAAGCTCCCGGACATTTAAATTAGCAGGCTTAGCCATGTTCAACTTTTAAACTGTATTACATTAAAGTTTCCTTTTTTCTCTCTCTCCAGGCTCTGAAGCATCAGATTTGAAGTTTCAGTGCTTGCATTATCACACTTTGAATAGTCTTTACATAGCAAGAGGGACAGACACACTGTATTAGTCTCAGTGGAAAAGGCAAATAGACAATGTTTAACATCCCACTGCAGAAAAAAGGCTTCTTTTTTCTCCTACTGTGAAAGCAGGAATTTAACCACTTTATATTCCAATTTAAATACCCACGTTATCAACTGCTACCAACCCTTTTGTCGGGTAAGCTACAGTTAATTAAAAAAAAAAAATTGCAAGAACTACTTCTTGCTTTCAGTTGACCAAAATACTTTGTACTCCTTGGCTTAAAATACTACAGAAAACATAGAAACATTCTACAAGCAAAGACACCTAAGGAAGTGTTTACCAGTTGGTAGTATCTTCTTGCAGTCTTAACAGAGAATTCCCTTCCTCAGCTCACCGATGCAGCAGCTCGTCTTCAGACCTGAACAAACAGAAGAATCCCATTAAACACAGACAAGACAGTGTTTCAATTGCATAAGCCAGTGCCAGGGGTACATCGAAGTTAATCCTGCAGTGCCAAGGAACCTACATAACTTCTTAGGAATGCAAACAAAGCATGCAGATTTCAAAAACACTTGTGATTTGATGGAAGTAACATTACAAGCAAATGGAGAACCATCCTCACAACCTCTTGTGTGAGTCAGTAAAGATGATCGTAAGCATCAGAAATAGAGCATCACATCTCAGCATTGCTGAGCTGAGTTACACAGCTACAGCACACAAAAATAGAACATTACACCTCTGCATTACTGAGCCAAGTTACACATACTTGCAGCAGAAAAAAGTAGGTCTTGGTTTGAGTTTTTATTTACAGTGTCATATATACTGCCCACAGGGAAAAACACTTCATTGCTACAGTTTTCATCAGATAGAGACAAATTTGGCTGACGGCAGTTTTTACCTTTCTGAACTTACTCAAGGATTTCTGAGATTTCCTGCTTCAAAACTAAGTTTTGATTTAGGAAATTGGTACTTGTATGGTCAGATGAAAGAGCATTTCCTATGGAAATGTGCTGCTGCGATCTACTGCAAGCACTGAAGGGTGTTTGTTTATTTGGAGTAGGTTTATACAGCAAACAGTCTACCTTTTTACTTTTTTAGTACAGTAATAGGTTGATGAACTGGCCCCAACTGGTACCTTTCTGTTGTGGTGAAAGGTTCATAAGCCTTTTTCAATTTGGGGTTTTGTAGGCTGCTTCTGTTTCAGGGATTTCAGCTAATTTAAATCATCACTTAACCTGTCTCCAGTAAAATCATTGTTGTGCCTACTTCCCTTGTACCAGAATCCATTCTGTCAGTATATTGCACCTCAAAGTGTCTTTTAAAGAGTGAGCTTCCCATTTTGTACTACAACTCTCTGCTTCTACAGAAAAGTCAACCACATTCTGCAACACATCTGTTTTTAGCATAAACCTGTTTTAGCATACAAAAGCCTTGTTATGTTAATCATGTTTGCATATCCAGCTCAAGAGTCATAAAATATTCAGTGTTAATTTGTATTTAATCAGCTATCAGCAGCTCCTTTTACATCAGATAATCCTGATTAACCAGCATTTAACAAAAAACACTCTGCTTTGCAGTGAAATTTCTAATCACAAAGGCCATAGTATTACCGATGTGGCCCAGCTTGGGAAAGGTGGTGGGAAGGGGAAGAACTATGCAGCATTGAGGCTGGGGGAAGATTTTATTTACAGTGAAAACTATAACCAAAAGATGACACCCATTTCCCCCACCCATGCACCTCCCCTTACACTGCAAAAGAGAACCTCGTGACCTGAACAGCACGGCTAGAAGTCAAAGACTGAGTTACTATGCAAAATTGATTGACCAAGAGAATATAGAAGATCTCAAGTTGGAAGAGACTTACACAACTTATTGATAAAATGATAAAATTGATAAAAATCAAGAGATTCTATTTGCAGCCACACTGAAGCAAATGGTTGAAACAGACAGTTCAAAAGTAAAACAAAAAAGAGTAAAGTTAGTCAACAATAACTTTTGCCTGTTTGTCTCAAGCCAGCATCTAACACAGGCAGGTGCCTGGCAAATTCATGTGCATTTTCCCCCTCCAAGCGTTGTTGTATGAATCACCGCTTCTCTCTCTCGGAGAAAAGGAAATCTAAAAAACATCCAAGACGCTTTATTCACTTCTTAAAGCATAGGCTTTGCCTTAACAACTGCTCCACTGCCCTATTTCAATACTTTTCATTCATGGTCCTCTTGCCAAGCAACTGTATAAAGTTAACAATTCAGTTAAAGACTTCTGAATGGAAGCCGTAAGGTCTTACACTCACATGCTGCTTGGTAAGTCGCAGAGCAGTACTGTCACTGTCTACAGTCTGGTAACAGGATTTGGAAGTTCTGCTGGCTGAGTGACCATTTATGCAATTGCAACATGTGCAATTTCCTTCAACACACTCAATACAGGGTGTTTCAATACGATGGACCCATTTGAAATGGTCCTTCAATTGAAATTGGGTCCATCTTTCTGAAACACCATGCACTTCCTTACACCACCACAGTATGAAAAGTTTCCGAGTCAGTATCAGAGTATTGACTTTTTTCAAGCATGATTGATCATTTCATTATACAGAAAGCTTAGGTTACACTTCTACTGGATCAACTCACATATTACCATGTTGCCAAATTCAAATACTTACCCCTCCTCACAGCTACCTGAAGTAGCACACGTGATTTTGCTTTACTAAAAGTAGTATCTAGGTCTGCTGGAGACCCTTCTGCCCCTCCAGCCCCCCACGGCTCTGCATGGCTCCCTCTCCTGGCTGCTCAGCATCTCCTGTGCTGCCAAGCCCTCTCTGACAGCCCATCCCTGCAGATTGGCCTCCAGGTGAGAACGGGAAGCCAGTGCCAGCAGCTGCAGCTGTGCAATTCTGTATGGGAAAAGTCAATGTCACAGAACCACAAGCAGAGGAGCCGTGTGATCTGCCAGTGCCAGGCAAGGAACAAAGTCTGGTGTGACAGGAGGAGCTGGAGGCTGCTGCACAGGCGTGCTTGGCCAGGAGCAACTGGGCAGCACTGTCTGTGAAAAGGGCCGGGGTGCTGGAGTGGGGGCACACACAGAAAGCTGCAGACATGTGGTCCCTTTGGAAGATCCCCCAACAATTCCTTATACATGATCTAGATTAATCTGGTTCAGTTGATAAAGCCTGTCGAGAGAGCATTGTTTCTTTTTTTTTTTTCTTTAAACATAAAGAATCCCCAACCTGTAATCTATGGTACAACTACCACAGCTGAGAAAAACTAAGCTGCCATCTTAGTTTACAGTCAATATTTGCTTAAAAACTAATTTTCCTTACTTCAATAGACCTTTGTGGAGTAAATTAACACTGTTTCTTTGACAGGGTAATTAGAATAGCAGGTGAACAACAAAAGAGTAAGCTCATTCTCAGGAGATATCCTTGCTTGCCCTCCACACACTGTGCTGGCATAGCTTTGTAGGATGATGAGTTCAAAAGAAGAAGCCGACAATAAACCTACTTGTTCCTGATAAATTAGGGAGACTTCACCTATTCATTTAGGCGACCATCCCTTACTTCATTAGTTTTGTCACTTAAGGGGAAGGTGGAATTAAACTCTGAAGTACAACAACCTGATTAAATCTTGTTCTCCATACAAAATTCATGCTCAAGAAAACTATTAAGCATAAAGATGCAAAGAGTCTCCTGTGACTCGCATGATGTTTGCCCTGACGTACGTGTTGCAACAGGCAGAATCGCAGCCACTGCATCCCAAGCCTCCAAGTCTTACACTCATTTGAGCTACAAGGAAGAACACCTCTGAGAAATATATTAATGGCTACATTCTCAGGAGAGAATGGAAAAGCCAGTAACATGGGGTTAATAGGTTTTACAGAGATATTCAGTGCACTCCATGCAAGACAGCTTGCTGGAACACTGGTACAACAGCCAGTTATTGTCAGATAGAGCAGTTTCTAGGTAGTGTCTTAAAGTTATCTTAAATAATTTTCCAGCCTTTGCCACCATTAAAGCAAGACTGCCACTTCCAGCCCAGGGAAGCTGTGTCAGAGCTGGCTGCAAGTCTTCAAAAGCAGGTAACGGGGATGACTCAAGGCTGAGACACGGAGGAAAACTGAGGTCAAAGCATTTCCTGAAATTCTGCACAAACCATCCACTGCCGACCCAATAACCCGCACTCCAGTTCTCTGCCTTGCTCCAGTCGGACACTCGGCTCCCAGTGACACTGCCAAGGGACCACCTGGAGTGGCCCGAGATGCCATTTCATTTCTTCAGTGATCAGTAACTTACATATCATCTTCAAAAGCCTAAAAAAAATGTAATTTCACAACCTAATGTGCAGGCTATTTCAACTCAAAAGCTTTGTCTAAAGTACACTTAGGAGTAACCCCATGGAGCCTGTATACCCAACACTGCACTACAAATACAAACCACATTTAAAGATCAGGTCATACACAACATTTTTGCCTGTGCTTGACTTTGCTTAGCCCAAAACATCAAAAGTACAGAAGAGTCAGCAACGGGGATTTGAGGTGATGCATCCTCCCCAACACAGATCACAACAGACTGCTGGTGACAACAGCCCACCAACAGGTTAAGACCTATCCGAGAAGCAGAGTACACAAAACGAGTTAAAAAATAAATAATAAAGATCCATAAAGATAACGAAGTGCCAGAAGGCTTATGGTAGCTTACAAAGAATTCTGTTGCCAGACATAACGCAGCACACAAATTGAGCAGTTAAAATAATCCCTGAAGAGCTCCTGACAGATTACTCTTCATAGTAAGGCAGCTATGGAAAAAAGGGCAGAGAGCAACACATTCAGTGACCCGTAAAAATAGGAAAACCTGTACATACTAGAATTCACAAAGATGGCCCATGGAAAAAAAAACTTGTTGAGAGTTTTATCCCTCATTAAAATGATATGTACCACTTCTTTTTCCCCCTTATCAACATTTATATCCAAAACCTTAATTTTCAGTTGAAAGAAGAAAATCTCCTGTGATTTGAAGAACTTGTGGTCAGAGAACTATTAAAAAATCCCCAGCAGTTTACTCTTACACAGCCAACAAAGAAAGTTCTCATGCTTTTATTTTCAAGGCAGCAATGAAATCAAGTTCTTAAGATCAAAATAATGATACTAAAATTTACTGAGCTTCACCTGTGTATCATACAGTTAATAACAATGTTATGATACATTACACAAAGTTGAAACCATTTGCTTCCAGAAGATTCCCCAGCTGTTTCCATCAACACCACAGCACTCAAGAGATATCTTGACCCTGTTCAACATCAAATTATGACTTTTCTTCATTGACCAGAACAGTATCAGTTACAGGATGCAAATACGACCATCTTTACAGGTTTGAGCTGGAAAGCACTGAAACATATTCATGTACTAAAAGTTAATTTTGTGCGTAAATGAAGGTTGTCCAGTTAATTCAGAGTTGCAAAGACAGAGATGGAAAGGACTCACACATAACCTTCTCTGGTCCCCACAGCAAACATCTGGCACAGGTCTGAAGTATTATCAGTCCAACACAATTCATTAATTGAAGTGTAATTTACCAAACAGAACACTGCCCAGCTTTTCCTCTGCTTAATTACTCCAAAGTCATAAAAAGGATTCCCAACCGTGAGCACTCTTCTGTCCGTGCTGTATCACAACTTTTAGACAGTGGACTTGGTACTCTGAGCTCTGTAGTGTTGCATGGTTTAGCCACCTCCCTTAGAAACAGAGATTTTCAAAATAACTCCAAGTATCACAGAGGGTCTGAACCTGAAAAGATGCCTATTTTATTTATTAATTACCATGGGGAGTAGTGCATGCTCCAGGTCCAGGAGAGTTCACTCACACTTCAGAAGTTCTGCTACTGTCAGGTAATTTCTTACCTTCAAGCCCTCATTCACCTGGCTCCTTGGAGCTCCAGAACCTATGCCTATATTTACCATAAAGACAGCAGTAGGAAGAATGTAGCTGTCATATTAAAACAGAAAACTGAAACTGCTGAATACCCATAACATTTAACCATACGAGTACATTCCTCTGAAAGACAAATGTGGAAGTGGAAACATAATGATAGCAATCATTTTAACTACAGGCAGTCAGAATATATTTGAGGAAGGCCTTGAAAAGACATAGCCAGTATTTTCTTCAGTTCCTCTTTAAAATAAAGCTACTCCTTAGCAACTCAAGCTCTCGGAGTGACTCAGCTCAGAGATGAAGAGGCAGGACGCAGATGACATGTTCTCCAGATTAGTTATGGAACAGGTTTCCACAGCAGGGTGAAAAGGGCAGGTACATACAGTTACACACAGACTGAAATAGGAGTAATCTTTTCCTACAACTGGTGCGAGAATGTTTTTGATACAATACAAAGGTGGAGGACAAATAAGTTCAGATGCTGTAACTTATAAAAAGTTTTTCAGAAATGTCCAATCCTTGCACAAGCTCTGATAATTATGGCAATCAGACGTCAGAAGCAAGTTACTGATATGTACGCTTTGACTTGTAAACTTTTAGTCATACAGAGAAACAGACACAACTGGGAAGATTTCTTCATTCTGAAGTACAGATGCCACGTATTTTTTGACCCCAGATCTCAGTTAATATATATTTGCTCCTTGCATACACAGCACCTGATCAGGGGATTGAACTACATTGTAGAAACCAGAAATTAATCCATGGAATGAACACCAGACCAGTCCTAATTTTTTTACTCTCTACAGAGGCAAAACAAAAGAAGGTCCATGTGTGACCAGAACCAGACGACCAGTAAGATGGCTTTTCAAGAGCTTACTGTAACAGTCAGAGGTATGAACAATCTACATGAACACTTCAGTAAGTTAAGGGTTGTAATGAGAGGATAGAAGCTGCATATCTCAACTCCAAGAACAGTTTAAGACTTTCACTGGACAAAGATCTATTGTAACCAAAAGACTAAACCCAAAGACTTTTCCACTTGATAAAAATTCCTTCTCACTAGGTTCTGCTGTGCTTAGTTTTTCATGGATACACCCCTTAAGCCCCTATGCAGTGTCCCAGCTTCAGCTGAGTGAGGCAGCAGCCTAGCTCACGAGTAGATGCCAAATTCAAGACTCATCACATAGAGATTAGAGTTGGGTCTCCCTTGTGCTACAATCAATAGGTTATTATGCAGAAGAGTCGGCCATATAAAAAACTCTAAAGGACCGGAGGGTAAGGAGGAGAAGCCATAGCTCTGACTAGTTGGTCAATATATCCTTTTTTCCCTGTTTCCTAATCAGCTGGATTTAGACAAGCTTGTAACCTTGTCTACAGAGAGGCAGGCATTACTTCCAGCTCTTAGCCATGTTTACAGTACCTAACTTTCTCTATCCAACATGTAAATAGCTTAAGCTCTTAGCTTAATCAGTCTGATCTTTTTAGGACCCAATATTTGCTTATAAAAAAAAAGATACTGCAGAGTTTATGTTTGAGACCTTGAGTAAGGTGTCTCACCCTCAGAAGGTTGCCTGCAGAACATCTCAGCTTTTACATCTGCTTCTCACTAGAGACATTAAAGGCAACGGGACTCCTATTTCTGCACAGGAAATCTAATGAACTTTAAGCCATTCTTACACTCCCACATCCTCCCATTTAAGTCTGCATTGAGAGAGCACAAGATCTTTGTTCAAAGCGTACTTGCAGATGCCATCATCTCCAGAGGCATTTTTCCTATGTTTAATGTGCATGTTACAACCTCAGTCAAAACAGGAGCACAACAATTTTTCTATATTACCCTGTATTTCGAGTAACAAAGGAAGCATTTAAGAACAAGTCTTATATTTTTCCACTGAAGTGAAATAACAGACACCAACATTCAAACAGTCACATACATGTTCTAGGGGCTACAATAAGGGAGTCAGTTCATCCTTTTCAAATCAAATTTTATCCTGAAACAGCAGTCAAGTAGAAAAACACCTACTTTTATTTAGAGACTGGTCACACTGCAAAGCGTTTTTGCTACTCCAAAGCTAGAAAGACTTACTTGAAGACGAACAGATTCTGAAGTACAGTTTTTCATGAAGAAATGCAGCCACAAAACTGACATTAAATACACACATGAAACAAAGGCACCGTGTTACACAAAATTGGCATAACAACATGAAATTACATGGTAGAGTCATACCCAGCAGAATTCTGGTAGACACAAGTTTGCCGTATGCAAGTAAAATCCCAACAAGAGACATACATTCACAGCAGCTTCCCTTCATCCACTCACCATTATGCCTGCAAGTGGCTGCAAGCACATGCAACAAGAGTATCATCAGTGTAAGTACTGCACATACCTGCAGGCATTGAGACAAAGTCCTAGGATCACAAATTTCAGAAGTAACAGAATAACAGGGATAAATTATACTAACAAGTGTAACTAGACTTGAAATTATGGTGCCTGGCTGCTGCAATCTCCTACTTTAGATCACGGACTTCATCTGCAAAGTGCCTTCAAACCACGTGATGAGAGAGTTGTTCCACAGGTGGAGCTTGCTTTAGGCTGCCCCTGCATGCAAAACCCACAGGGCTCTTACCACACCGTGCAACCAGAGCATAGGCAGTGCCATACGTGAGGTTTACGTTCAGCAAAATGAAAAGCAAAGACTCCTGAGCTCTGCAGAAACACAGTATCTGGAAAAGGGTTACATGAATTGGGTAACAGAAGCCCAGAAGCAAGCTCCAGCTTGGAAAGAGGTATAAACAAAGATGCACCATGGATGCAGCCTTCTAGGAAGAAACTGGATCTATCACGTTGTGCTGTAGTACTCATCTGCTCAAGGACTATGATTCAGTAGCTACAGAGCTGTACAAGGGCTATGATTCAGTGCCTACAGGGCGTGTTGGATTTAGTACAGATGCACAGATTAATTGCACTCCACATATGTGTCTGGCTACTGACAGGAAAAGGCTACACACACACAATTAAGAGCACTCTGAGAAGTCAAATCATTTGCTACAGCAGGATTAATTAAAGCCTTCTTGGCCTCAGATTCAATCAGCACAACTACAGAAATCTTCCATATCTTCTCTGTTGTAAGCAGCCTCAGGATAAGTGAAGCTAGTTAGCTTTCACGATAGACAGGGTTTAGTTTGAGGCTCATCATGTCTTGCTTGGGCTGGAACAAACATTACCTACTATGGAATTATTTGCATTACCATTCATGAACCTGCACAATTTATCAGAGACATCTCATGTGGCAAAGACACTGCCGAAGAACTGGAGGATTTATGGGTGTTCTTATAGCAGAACTTCCTACAGCAGGAACCTTCCAACACAGCAGACATTAGCCAGCAATTTCCGAATATTGGAATATGACAAAAAACAAGACAGAGAAGTGAGAAGACTTACATAACCATAAATCTCATTAATAAAGATACGCTTGTCACTGTGGCTAAACTAGAAAATTACTTTTGCCTTATGGTACTGTCCTTATGGTACTTAAGGCATCACAGAATGCATACTAAAAAGCATACTTTTTTCTAAAAAGCATACTTTAGGCAAGCTAACCTCATAAAGAGCAATGCCGAATCCCTTCGGCTGATCAACTGGCTTTCAGTAGCTTTCTTGTCTTTTAAAAAAATTAATCTGGCTTTCAAAGATTTAATAACAAGACAAATACTAACTTATTCAATGTCTTATCACCCAAAGCTAGAAATGAATGTTGTCCTTCTGGGCCTCCATCTCCCATATTTTTGTGGAAATACAGTTATTTGCTTAAAAATAAAAATATCAGCAAAAATAGTATTAAAAAGGCTGGGCTTTACCAGATATGAAAGAATTAAAGATTTTTGCTTGGATATAATTTCAGTTAATGTATCATTGCAGAGAAACTAAAGGAGTTCCACAGGGAATTACTAACCTTGTCCCTGTCTTATAAACATGTTTTATAAGGGTTTATGAGGATTATTCAGTCTAATGTTGCAGTAACTAGAGAAACACGTATTTTATCCCAGTTTCTAACTACAGACTTCCTATTTGCTCTCAGGTAATTAGCACTGCTGTACCTCAGTTTCTTATCTGTAATGAGGCAAAATATACAACACTAAGCATAGCACTACTTTAGCCAGGTGTGCAAATCTTGAAATTCTGCTACAGCAAGAGTTGATAAGGGTAACATTGGATCCATCTTAATAGGCACAGAAGAGGCTGTTTAGTGACCCCCAAAGGCTGTGTAGTGAGGACACACTGGGTGAAGCACACATGAAGAATACCTCGACAGTACTGGAAAAGTACAACCAGCTTCTTGGTTTGATGGTCAGCCAGAGCATTCTCCAAGATCATGAACACCATGCTTACAACGTAACAGAGGACACAGAGGAGTTACTGAGCAGTTCATGAAAATGTGAAGAGTTTTCTCAAGAAGCTAGGCAGGGAAACAATGCCAGTTCAGAAAGGTGGTGTCTCTCTCAGCTCTGGGTTTCATGTCACATTCCTAGCAGATAGAGGGCATTAGCAGTTGCACTTTCTTTGCCAACTTTGAAACCTGCAAATAAAACATACTGTTCACATAAGAAGTGGCTTCAAAACCAGTAACTTCAGGCACACAGAACTTGCCCGAGATGGTACCACATTCTACTGATACTGGAAAACAGCACCAAACACGAAGGAGATACATGAGAACTAACTCATGCTAGTTTTGCAAAACCCAATATTTGCATGGCAGTTTCTTGAGCCTCATTCCCTGCCTTCGCACACATACATAGCACTACAAAAGCAATGCATGGTGGGAAACTAAAGTATGACAAAACAAATTCTTAATTACCGTAAACCCCTGTACACTATCAAATCCTGATTTTCCTAAGGAATTATCAAACTACTTCACAGACACTTGGTTTCTGCCATTGAGGACTCTGTCCATGACAGGAAAGAGCTGCTTCAGCACTCGCTTATGACAAGGATCACTGTCTCAACAAGCGGTGAGTTCCAAGCTATTGAAATGGATTTATTTCAGAAAGAAATAGTTATGACTTTTCCACTAGCCAATAAAAGCCACTACCCTAAAAGCAGTGACCCAACCTCCTTCCAACTGCAGCTCTCTCTGCTTTTTGTCATACACCCATATTCTATAAGGCCAAAGGCAGAATACTGACTTCATTTCCTTTAAGACATCTATGTCCCTGGTAAGAGCAGGCAACAAGCCAAAGGAGATCACTCCTCAGCACCCAAACTCACATAGAACCAGGTCACGTTTACGCAGAATGACACGGAAGTTCAAAAGACACACAAGGTGAAAAGGAGAAGTGTACTTCAGTCCAGACAGGGACCAATAAAAAAAAAATAAAAAGAAGGAGAGACACCAGCCCCTGATGGATGTACCTGATCTTTTCTACTCTTCTGAATGCTTCTGTTGATGAAAAGGCTTTCAATAGTCACTGTACTCTAGAGTACCCTGGGCTCACACAAAGCTGCTGTCTCACACACACAAAAGAGCAGCAGCTCTAAAATTCCTGGTTTAAATTGAATTAATATTTCATGCTATCGTTTTTATGCGTCTTAAAGTTCAGTTCTCTGTCCCAGTAAGTACATAAAACACCTAAATATGGGGTGTACTTTTCCCACCTGACACCATTTTAGATATTCCCAATGGAAAAAGAGTGAAGCAAAGAACCCTAAACAATTTACTCTTCACACAGAAATTACTTTAAATTTCACTCAGCCACATCAGCACCTTTCACAAGCTGACAGTCAGAAATGCTTTCTACAAGAGAACGAGGTAGAGTTTTAATCTGAAATTATCACTGCATTTCACCAGAAATTAGAGCTCCCTCAAAGTATTTTTTTAAGCTTTCAAAACATTTTATTGCTAAAAATTAACATCTTTAATAAGTTATATTGTGTCACTGTTCATGACTTCGAATTTGTCAAAACTGAATTTTATCTGCCATCAAGCTGCACACTTACCCTCATCAGGCTTCTCTGATGTGCAAGCATTGTTATTAGAAGTATTCAAATCAGTAAAGCACTCAGAAACGTTGCGACACAGTTCAAAGTTCCTACTATAAGCACCAGCCCCAAGCACGTGAATTCATAGCTTTCAGCCGTTTCCTTAGCCTGTAGCCCTGTGCTGAATAAAAATGTATTTCTGCCCACTTTACTCTTTTAAAATGCCTAACTGGATATTTTAAGGAAAAATGAGCACTTCTGCAGTGACTGACCTTTAAGACTTCATTTCTATTTTCAAAAAATCTAACCAAGTCCAGTTTCCCCTATTTACAAAACAGATACTCAAAGACTAAAATAGATGCTATTATAAGTCAGAGAAACCAAAACCTGTCCACATGTATAGATCTTTTTTTTTTCCATTTCTGAAGGCAGAGAGCAAGCAGTTCCAGATGCTTGGCTTAGTTAGGAAAGACACAAAAAACTGTCCTACAGTTATTTGAGGAAAACAGACCAGGCCAAAATAATGCAATTCTGGAAGAAATCTCTGCATATGGAAGCAAGTCCATAGGCATTTTACTCAAATATGAGGTCAACGTTGAACTCATTTGAGGTGCTAGGGAGAATGAAGAAGTATCTGCAGCTACCAGCCTTGTTCTTATAAATCTCCTAACTCAGAACTATTCAAAACATTAATTTATACAGCTGTATTGTATTAAGGTTAAGTGCAGGCAGATTTTCAGCCTACCACTGTTACTTGACTAAAAGGGGAAGTTAAGCAAAAGACCTAATATCTGCTTTGTCAGACTAGGATAATGTACTTCTACTTTTAAAACATTCTTTAATTTACACTGTCTCTATATAGCTATACTACTCACAAAGAAATGCAGAAAAGGATTCTTTATTGGCAGAAAAGTCTTGGCTGTTTGTTCCTTCCATGGAAGAAAGGAGATGAAAATCAAGGAATGCCATTCCTGGATGCTTTCAACATTGAGATAGCATACAAACTGTAACAGCAATTCTATTGTACGTATATGAACAAACATCTGCAAAGAAAAAGGGTGAATGATAAATACCTCTCCTTGTAGGTGAAGGGAGTCTCCCATTGTATCCTGAAGTTCATACAAAACTAATATATAAATACACTGGCACAAATGTACAGAATTCAGAAGCAGGCATCAAGGCAATCGATCTTGTGTTACTTCTGAATTCACATTGACAGTGGAGATTGCTTGTGACCAAGATCACAGGATTATATTTATCTCCAAACTTTTATTTAAAGCATTTGCCTTCACAATTTCGATGGGAGACAATCCTTTAAAAGGCATTTGCAAGACAGTAAGTGGTTTGTAGCATAAAGATCTGTTTTGTTATCAGACCTGAAAATGCCCGATTCTCCTCCCCACAAAAGACAGATCAGCTGGCCTGAATTACCAGCTATTTTTTTCCTTAGAAACCATCTAAAAGCAGGAAGGATGCTGAAATTTCATAAGACAGTTACAGACATAACCCTTTCAGGTCCCCCACGAGTAAACTGTCAGGGACAAGTGTTTACCAGAGTTGGGCTAGTAAGAATTATTGCCAATTCTTTACAGCCTTGATAACATCAGAAGAAAAGCCTTGAGATATACAGACTTAAAAACCTGAAATTGAAAATGAACATAATGAACTATAGACGCTGACAAGAACTGCTACAAATTTATTTAAGCTTAGAAGGAGCTACTACATAGAGGTAGTGGTAGGAGGTAAAATTAACCACTTTATCACCTGTCCCCGTTATCACCCAAGAGGAAAAAGGCAGACACATCTTTTATTGCTGTACAACAAAAAAGGTTAGCTGTGAGAAAGAGCAGGAAAATTTTAAAAAACAGCATTATAAAANTGTCCTGCCAGGAACACAGTTACATCCATGCTACAAATGAGAAGAAGATTGAAGAGAATTGTAATTGGTTCCAATTAAGCAGCTGTAGTTGCAGGTTATGTAGCAGCCTGTCTTTTTACTGGAGTCAAACTTTTACCAACTCCAGTGTTACAACAGAGGAGCTCTGCCTGTCCAGCAGTTGAAGGATTTAATACCTGTATACACTTACAGCCTTCCTCCATCTAATCATTAGAAACTACCTCAACTTTCTTGTTGGCAGGTTGGACTCTGAGACTTTTCATCAAGTTTCTTTTATTCTAAAGGCTTTACCACCCAGACAAATACCCATGCTTCAGAGTAACTTCAATCTCAAGAATATAAAGCCCTTACCACAAAATGCATGACAGTCAATACATCACTGTGATGTACTCAAACAGATTTCAGTTCTACTTTGCGTGCACAATTTTTCAACACAATTTCTCCCAGCTTCTAAGAACACAAAGATTTCTCTCCCATTTGCCTTACTCTTCAAAGACTGTAGTAGCAACTAGATCTTACATACTCAGAAGTTCCCTGGAAAACTCAGTTCTGCCACCGTGAGCACTATGATTATGCAGTGAGATCGTCTTATCTTCTGAGTTTACAGACCAGAGATTTATTATCAGTGAGTTTTGTTCTTGTTTTTATGGGGGGTTGAGTTGTTTTTTTTAACCTTCCAACCTATCTTTCATACAGCTGAGTTTAGTCCTTCTACTTACTATAGATTTCAACTGTATCATGGGAAGAAAAATACTGCCCACTCTCATGAGATAGTTTTAAATGCAGCCATCTAAAGTCAGATTAATCAAATGGTGCTTAATGAATACTGAGATATAAAAGAAAGAAAAAAGACTTTGCCAGTGTACAACACCACCAAAAAGAATTTGCTGGAATATATAAAAGTTTTTTTGATTTTCCCAGACACCATTTATAGCACTGTCAGTTATTTTAACAGTAGCTGGCACAATAATCCCCTGGACAGTTGGAACACCAATCAGTTCCTGCTCGTCTTTATCCACACACACAAAACTGCTGCTCAACAACCAAAATTCTTTGAAGTTGTAAAAAAAGTCTTTAACAAATACTTCTGCCAATTACTGTTTCAGTTACATACACAACTTATGTCAGTTTTATACTAAGGTTCAGTTCAGAGTTCTGGTTTGGGTTTCTGTGCGAGTATGAAGCCACTACACAAAGATAAGCCTGCCCAATTATCTTTAAACAAAACAGTTTGTCAGAACTATCTGGAGAGGATAGTACTTGTCTCAAGTTTCCTTTGAGAGAACAGGTTAGTAAAACAAGGTCTTAAATAATGACCACGGTGCAGAGACAAGTCACATTTGGAATAGATTTCCAAAAAGATCAGAAGTGAAACATTAGTTTGAAACAAATCTGAACCTGAAAGAATCTGCTGTTCTTGGTAGGGCTCATGTTTAACATGAAATGCAAATCGGCAAAACCTTGGATCTTTAAGATATTCCACTAACTGCCAGCACTCGTATGCCTACAGTTTCCCAGGCTACTTTCACCAGCAGCACAGTGTCACAAGAAAATAATGTGCATAATTAGTACGCGAGTTAAATTCTAGCTTTCTGCAGCAGCATGTTATTGACTGCCTGAAGATGACCTTCAGATTAGGACAAATTGCTCGTAGTTATTAGCTAGGAAAAAGGTTGATGAAACTGGTCGTTCTTTACTGACAGTAAAGGAGGCTACATACTGCACAAGTGATCAAACATTCATGTCCAAAAATTAACCTGTACCACACTGTTTTAAGTAGTTCTTCTGATTCTAATGAACTACTCATCCTTAACAGAACAAGATGAAACATGTAACTCACCCCATGAATGCATAACACAAAGCCAACGCAAAACACCAGGCAAGAGAAACATCTAGAAACAGGTTTTCTCAACACATCACCTACTGCTGAGAATCACAGAATCACACAATGGTTTGGGTCAGAAGGGATGTTTAAAGCAAGTAGATCCACCTGATCTAGTTGAAGATGTCCCTCCTCACTGCAGAGGGATTGGACTAGGTGGCCTTTTAAAGGTCTCTTCCAACCCAAAGTATTCTGTGATTCTATGTTGCTCAGAGCCACATCCAACCTGACCTTGAAGGTGTCCAGGGATGGGATATCTACCACCTCTTCAAGCAAACTATTCCAGTGTTTTGGTGTACTCATAATAAAAAATGTCTTCCTCATGTCTAGTCCAAATCTACACTCTTTTAGTTTAAAACCATTACCCTTTGTCCTATCACAACAGGCTCCTGGGCCCACTTCTTGAGCCTGTTCAAGTCCCTCTGGATGGCATCACATCCATCAGGCATGCCAACCACCCCACTTAGCTTGGTGTCATCTACAAACTTGCTGAGGATGCACTCCATCCCACTGTCATTGATGAAGATATTAAAGAGTACCGATCCCAACACAAACCCCTGAGGGATGTCCCTCATCACTGATCTCCATCTGGACATTGATCATTACCCTCTGGATGTGACCATCTAGGCAAATCCTTATCCACCGAACAGCACATCCATCAAAACCATATCTCTGCAATG
>VZRW01012598.1:0-20947 GCA_013398125.1 Aegotheles bennettii | reverse complement strand
GTTGATGAAGATATTGAACAACACCGGTCCCAGTACCGACCCCTGAGGCACTCCACTAGTCACAGTCCTCCAACTAGATTCTGTCCCATTGACTACAACTCTCTGACTTCTTCCCTTTAACCAGTTCTTGATCCACCTCACTACCTGATCCCCAAACCCATACTTTATCAGCTTATCTACGAGGATGCTGTGGGAGACAGTGTCAAATGCTTTGCTGAAATCAAGATAAACCACATCTACCGCTCTACCATCATCTATCCACCTAGTTATTTCCTCATAGAAGGCTATAAGGTTGGTCAAACATGACTTACCCTTGGTAAAGCCATGTTGACTGCTCTTAATGACCCCCTCATCCTTGATATGCCTAGAGATAGTGCCAAGAACAAGTTGTTCCATCACCTTTCCAGGGATGGAAGTGAGGCTGACTGGTCTATAGTTACCCAGGTCCTCCTTCTTGCCCTTCTTGCAGGAGATAGAGTTATTCAGCCACATATGTGTGTTCCTTTTGCTCATACATTATATTACATTCTAATTTTA
This sequence comes from Aegotheles bennettii, assembly GCA_013398125.1. Lineage (NCBI taxonomy): Eukaryota > Metazoa > Chordata > Aves > Caprimulgiformes > Aegothelidae > Aegotheles > Aegotheles bennettii. The sequence goes on along the minus strand of VZRW01012598.1, from coordinate 20,410 downwards.
AGTGATTGTCATTAATTTACTAACAAATAATTTTTCTTATTTGAGACTGAGAGCAGAGCACTGGGATCAGTCAGACATCCTGAATATTTCTTTGACATATTTTTGTGCATTTCTAAGTTGTTTTATCAGTCATTAAAGCTCAGCTTGCCGTACTTAACAATCTTGGCCTTGATCCTATAAGCATGTGTATGTTTTGCTTTATGCATATAAGAAATTCCATTGAAATCAATATCTTCCACAGTACATTAAGTATGTGCATAAGTGTTTGCAGGATTGAGGATGCCATTTTATTTTTTTTTTCTGTATTCATATTATTTTCTGTCTGGTGTCTATTGCAGTCTTTTGAGTAAATGATTCATAGACTGAATAGGGCTCTTCAGATCTCATTCCTCACTGAAAGATACAATTCCTCACATAGTGCCAGGACCCACTCAAGCCTTTTGAGTTGTGGAGGCAATATTCCCTTTGCTATTCCTGGGCTCCTCCCTGGAGCAAAATTGAGTTTTGTGGTAATGACAGACATTATTCAAGGAGTGCTTGCAGGGAGTAGTTGAGGACTAAGTAAGGGCAAGGTGCATGGGGAACCAGAAAGGCCAGGGCAGGTTTGGGAGAGCAATGTGTGTGTAGGAGTGTCCCATGAGGTCTCAGTAGAGCTCTGCATTGTGGAGGGAGCCAGAACAGTACTGCAGTTCTTGGTGGTTGTATATGTTGCCTGATCCTAAGTTGGCCATAGATAATCTATTTATTTGCACAAACAGCTAAAAAGGGTCTCAGGGAGACTTCCTCCTGGAGATGTGCAATGGATTGGTCTCATGGCTCTCCATTTTTCTTTTCTGTCAAAAGGAAGGACTATTAAGAGGCTGAATCTAGGAAAGTTTCAATGCAAGTGGTCTGGTTTAAATATTAGGCCCTTCCAGAACAAATATCTTCCTATTAATATTGTATTAGGATCATGATGGATCACATAAAAGTTAGATGGAAGATCCTTTTATTGGGTCTTGTTTGTCAGGCGATTTAATCTGTTATTTTTCACAGACTTTCATTTTTAAGAAGCACTTTTATGTTAAATCATAACAATTATGAAAATTCTTAATTTTACAGAAAAAAATCTAAATTGTTTTCTGCCAATTGTGCTGACTGTTTATGTTTCCATCCATTACATTTCCACAATGAAACAAGGACTGATCATTTTTGTTACTGTAAAGTTGTCTCTTAAGTTTTCATGTACCAACACTGGAATCTTTGGCGTATGACTGCAGTAAGATAGTTTTATCTCATATTTAACTTTTTGTATCTGCACTTAGTAGTAAAATGTGGAAACATTTTCTGTTTGTAGTGTTAAAATTGTGTTTCTAAACCTTAAATATTGTGGTTTACTTTTACCTGAAAATGTTTCTGTAAATCTGAATAGTTATCACATTTTATGGTTATTCAGCAACTTAGGACTTGGCCTATCACTTATTATTTTTTCACTTTTTTTATAACATGGGGATCTCTTTAGTTAAAGATCAAGTTTGAATTTAGTCCTCCAATTCCTTAGGTACATGAGTACAAATATTAATCAATTATACCTTACCACATCTAACCATATTTCAGTACCTCTGAATTTAAAAATTAAAGAACTGTGCCTGAAAAACATGTGCCTTTTCCACCTGTACCACTTTTTCTAAAAGAAAGAAATTACATCTCCCTAAAACCTTTTTCTTAAATCCTAGGCCTGTATGGCTACAAGAAGTCTACTATCTCAGACATGAAGGCATTGATCATATCCAGCAGATTTTTCCCTTCTATAATAAGCAACATTTCTCATAATAAGACATAAAAATAGGATATAAATTAGCATGACACATCACAGAACATCCATGAGTAGAAACTCAGATTTAAATTTCCAAGCCTCAAAGGGCTATGTTAATTTTTTGCACTATTAAGTAGTTTCCAGTTTTAATCCCCATTTGTTGTTAGGAAAAACCACAACACAAGCGTACAATGTACTACAGCCTGCACTGGATAAAGGATTCCAGCAGATAGCCACACTCTCCTCCTCCAGAGGGCAGTGGATATTGCAGGCACTCCTCCATCCCCTGAATTACTGCCACCAACATCTGGCCTTTCTAGAGATTCCCAACAATGGGGTGGTTGGAAGTGGAATTTGTCTTCAATTAAAAAGAAAAGAGAAAGAGAGAGGGAGAGAGAGACAGGAGGGGGATGTTGGGTTTACGAGTTATACACTCTTTAATTTACAGGCTCGTATAATACTTATGACCACTAAATGCCTGGAGTTAGCTCCAGCTCCAGGACTCTCTCTTTTTCCACTCTCATGTAACCACCAATACTATTTTAGTTCAAGTACAAATGTATAGTCTTGGGGTTTTTTTTCAATTTTCCTTGGGGGAGTGAAAGAGAAGAGGAGTATGGTAGGAAAGTGTAGTGGTCTCCAAATGCATTATAAACTTTTATTGCCTTGGAAAGTGTTACAGAGTCAGATTGATTTGCATTTCCAAAAGTTAGATACATGGGATCTTCTAGGAGGAAGCTGTGATGGTCAGAGGATTTCATATGGTCGCAAGCAGCCTTCTCCCTGGTCTTAAGAAACCTGTTTTTGAGAATAAATAACTGAATGAGAACAGATTTCTTGGAAAACTGTTGTAATTTAATGCATGTAAACAAAAGCTTTTATAATAGCCTCAGTCACACTGGGATTTCTGAAAGAATTACTTCAAACAAATATCAGTTTTTAATTGAGAGACATCCAAGAGGGTGGCGATGGTATGTTGTTGTGTTTTGGTTTTTACTTTTTTTTTTTTAATTTTTCTTTCCCTTTCCCTCCTCTGAAGTGGAAAAAATTGCAAAGTACACAGTGTTTTCATTTAGAATTCTTATCAGGCTTTCTAGTATTAAAGCTTCCTAAGGGATATCACAGAAACACACAACAGTGGAGGTTGGAAAGGACCTCTCGAGATCATCTAGTCCAACACCTGTTCTGAGCAGAGTCAACAAGAATAGGTTTTCCAGGTCTGTGTCCAGTCAGGTTTTGAATATCTCCAAGGACAGAGACTTTCCAGACTTCCTCAGAAACCTGTTCCCATGCTCAACCATCCTCAAAGTAAAAAAGTATTTTTTTATCATTAAATGGGTTTTTATATATTTCAGTTTATTCCAATTGCCTCTTGCCCTTTCACTGGGCACCACTGAGAAGAGCCTGGTTCTGTCTTTATTCCCAATCCTAAACTGGGTATTTATACACACTGCTAAGATTGCCCCCATGTATTTTTTTTTTCTCTAGGCTAAACAGTCCTATCTCTCTCAGTCTTTTTTCATATGAAGGATCCTCCAGACCCGTCATAAAATTTGCATATGTTCAGTGAACTAGCTCCAGTACGTCCATGTCCTTCTTGCTCTAGGGAGCCCAGAACTGGACCAGGCACTCCAGATGCCTTACATGTGCTGAACATGAGTATCCTTTGTCAACCTGATAGCAATATTCTTCCTAATGCAACCAGAAGGCTGCATTAGTAGATGTTGGACAATACTGGCCCCAATGTCAAACCCTGGGTTACACCACTAGTGATTGGACTTTGTGCTGTTGATCACAACTCTTTGAGTCCAGTAGTTGACAGTTTTCAGTCAACCACACTGCCCACTTATCTAGCCAATACTTCATCATAGTTTGCGTATGAGGATATTATGGGAGATATAGAAGTCAAGATAAAGAACATTCAGTGTTCTCCCCTCATCCATTGAGCTAGTCAATGGATCATAGAAGGTGTCCATAAGGATGGACTGGTTCTGAACTTGGTGGAAGTGATCCTTGAAAATCACCCAGCTCTCCCTGACCTTTTTTCTTGCTAGAACTGCAACTCAGCATTCTTCAAAGTAGGTTTCTGATCAGGCCAAAGTCTGTTCTCCTGAAGTCCAGGGCTGTGATCCTATTTTTCTTTGTTCTCTTCTGTCAGGATGCAGAAGTCTACCATCTCATAGCCAGTGTAGCCTCCACGTCTCACAACCACATCTATTTCTTCCTTTTAAAAACCCAAAACCAACTCAAACACAAAAAGAAAAAAACTCTCTCCAGAAGTCTTCTGAATTAGGTACATTTTGGTGATTGAGACTAGAACATATAGACTAAGAAGCTAAGCCACTGGCTTCTTATATAAAAATTATGGTATTTTTTAAAAAAACACTATGCATTCAAGCATCCAATTTTGTATTTCAGCAACACATGATGCAATGTGGTCCATTCTCTGCTCAAATTGCCAAATACTGCCTCAGTTAATAATATAAAGATAACACTGATTTTTTTTATATATATAGTAACTAGGACAGCATGGGGGTATGATGATGACAATTTTCTTTGTTAGTTCCTTATGACTTAGAAATTTGGAGAAAGTAACCCAGGTATACATAGCTAGTTCACACTCCGTATTACCAGTAGTCCCTCCTGAATTAATTTTTTGAAAAATTCCAGAACTTTTCAAATACTTTCAAAGCCAGAGGTCCAAAATCAATATCTAACTAAAAGGACAAGTGCCTTTGAAAATGACCATGATTTTAACATAATAATTATGTCATAACACCGACCAGTAACATAATGAGGCAGAAAGGAAGTGGTCATATAGGTAGTCAAATTCCTCTGTTTTGGAAGTGAATAGTCTTGTGTTAGCTATGTGAGAGCCAAACTACTTTTAGAGGATGTAGTAAAAATCATTAATTAATCAATAAATTTTGATAATAAATAAGATAACCAGGAATAAAGTTTGTTCAATGTATGTCAGCAAAAGAGCCTTAATAAATATTTGTTTACATAAATTTTTGCCAATCTTTCCCTGTTTTGAGTGCTCAGTGAAGACAAAGATTTCAGAGGGCATGGATGGGTGCTGGATCACACTTAAGAGGAATTTCATACTCTCCAGCTTGACTCAACAGATCGATGAGAGCTCTCAACTAGTGCTGACCTCACCATATAAAAGTCACATACTCAGGGGCTATTTGTCCTTTATTTATATATTCTGAAGAGAAGAGTATACTCATGAGCAAAAGCCTGATCTTTGACAGAAACAAGATTAAGGGGAGAGAAACAAATGTCATAATCCCCTCCTGCCTACTCAAGTTTCTCAACCCATGTCATACCAAGAAATGAAGGGTGCATTTTAGAAAGGAACATGTTTATATTACTTGAGAAAAATGGATGTGTCTTGGGTTTCATATTGTGTGGTGTTCTTAGTATTATTGAAATATTTTTCAGTGGAACACACTAGGATATTAAAATTAACATTCTTGAAAACTTCAGATTTTTATTTTTTTTAACTGATAAAACAAACCCACATCTTTTGATAGGTCTTTATCAAAACATATTGTGGTTTGGTTTTGTGATGACAAACTAAAATTTTCAAAAGAAGGGAAAATATTTTTCTAAGAATTTGTTATTGAGGAATTGACAGGTATATATCACTACACTGAAGGTGCTGCATGAGCTGATAGAACTGCACAGTAGTCAGTGAGATAACCTGCGACTAAATAACAGATACATAGTTTCTGATATGACACTAAAAGTAGATTTTAAAAAACCACAAATTGAAACTGTGGTGTGTGAATGTATGGAAATCAAATGATGATTTGATCTCCCTAAAATTTATGTATCACAGCAAAACATAATTACTTGAAAACAAAATGAAAATCACTTACATTTTCATTTTTATTTAGTTTTTAACTCTTTAAAGTAATAGACTCAGCACTTAAAGGTGAGGAATCTTTCTTACAACAGAATGAAATATTAAGGAATTCAGTAGTTTGTAAGCTTGTTCCTCAAAAAAAAAAAAAATGCAAGCAAATGATAAAACATGAAAGTTTTTCTTCTCTTCATCTCCCTTCACCTTTTTGACCACTTTCAGATAGTGGGATTTTCAGCTTTGACAATGTGTAAGGCGTGGGTAACACCATTCTTGATTACCAAATCATAAAAAGTACTTTGTCCAGGTATTGGTCTGTGGTTGTTACAGGTTCAGGAAATGATATAATGAATAATATCATTATCTTAACTTCAGTTGTGGGTAACATTGATAAAGGATAAGATTTCAACATATGATGGCAAGAGGTTTATGTGTGGGTCCTTCAAGTTATAGTTCTAACATCATTTTTGCATAGATAGATTTCTGTGTGATTGACCAGCCAAGACAATACGTGTTGGATAGAATGCATTTAATTCTTTAAACTAACATTTAATTATTTAAACTAGCATTTAAGTGGGCCTGGAATAAGATAGAATCCTTGACCTCCAGACCAGCATATATGGCCTCTTCACTACAGGAAAACAAGCTTGTAGCCAGATTACAGACTACACTCAGACTTTCTCAGTGGGAGTACGTGTCCTTACATCCAGCTTGACCTTTATGAACAACAAAATTATCAGCTCTCCCCTCCTCAACCCATACCATTCAAAAATCTTGGAAAGTCTTCAGAAAAGCGTCATTTGATAGGAATTTTCTCAGTTCAAGATCTCTGCATGCTTCCCCATTGAAACTTTGTTCAATGTTCATGAAGTTGCTGAAGAGTGAGGAAGAAGAAGCATGTCTCCACTGCTGGGAGATGGGAACACATGTCTAAGACATAGGCAGACCTTCTGCCAGGCTTCCATCTTCTGCAAAAGCTGCAGCTCTAAATGAAATATAGCAAAGGCATTATGTAATATGCACAAACCAAACCTTTCTTGAGAGATATGAACTTCAGTAGTTAGGAGACAGATAGGTTTGACAATGGATACAAGGATGCCTACAAAATTTAGTCACCATCTTGATCGCTGTGCAGATAGTGAAAATTAAATAGAAATAGGTGAATATTAGGGTGTGTACAGTGGAAGGAAAGATTGTTCAGGCATATTTTTTGACAGCTGGAAAAGAGTTCAGTAATACAGTGATACTGTAAAGACAGAATTCCTTTGCTATTTAAATAAGACAAAGTCCTGATGACATGGACATTTGTTTGGTTCTGTGTGTGAAAATGATTCAGATTACAGGAAGTACAAAAAACTTCAAGGAAAGATAAGTTTGACTTGGGCTTAGATTAGTAGGAGAAAAATAAATTAAGCGATTGGCCCTTTACAGTGATGAGATTTCTTAGTCCCTCTTGGGTTATGGAAAACAGAGTCTTTGCATATCTCCCTAATTTAGCCATAAGGGACAACGGGAAATCCCACAGCAAATTGCCAGAAAGGGAAAAAAAACAAAAGCCCAAAGAAGAATTCATTGTTTAAGACAGTCTCTGATTCTATAATAGGAAGCCACCATGAGTTGAAGTTGAATACAGGGCAAAAAATACTGAAGCTATTGAGATTACTTTTACTGAGCACCTCATGTGAACTTGTAGTGCCAGCTATGGCATGAACTGGTGGTATTGCTGTCTCTTATGCTTACCAGGAACTGTCAGAATGGGTTAATATACTTTCATTGGTTCCTTTACATTGCAAACTTCCCACTGGATCCCCTGTGAGGCTAAAATTGAACCTTGTGGTTGACTTGGCTTCTTGGTTGTTGAGAATGCCATCTCTTGATTTGCTGTTCTCCTGTAAAGGTTTTTATACTCTCTGTTGGAGAGTAATGTTGTGCAGAAATCTGACATAGGATCCAAATATTAAACTCTTACTTGCCATCAAATGACAGCATAGTATTTATCTGCTATATAAATCTATATATAGCCTTTATGGATCATTGACATCTCAGTATGTACTCTTGCTTGCTTTTAGTTTCCAAAGATTTTATTCTTGTGGCTTCAGAATGCACAATCTCATTGCGAGTTCAAGTGGAAAATGTAACTTGAGTAACATTATGTTTCTTGTTTAATACAGGGATACTTGGATCTCAGTAACATCACAAGCAGTGTAGCAAAATTCTCATTATAATACTGAAAATGTTTGAATTTTCAGTCAGAGTTAATCATGGTTACTATTTAATCACGTCTGAAAGCACATGAGTAAGATGACTTGGTAGCTTTGTTATAGAATACTGTTAATAAACCCCTCATATTTGGCCATGTTTTCTTGTGCTGTCATACACAGGCTTATTCCAGATGCAATAAAGTATCTTGTTTGAAAATTTATGTGATCTTGTGAATCTGCAAAATAATGAAAGGATAAGTTTGCATGCTTGTCTTGAAATATCTTTTTCTTTTTAACAATTGTACTTATTAGATACTTGTTAAATGGTTGTAGTCTGACTAGTACTTTTATGAGTTTAGCATTTAGTTCCTTTCCAGAGGCCTCTTTGGACAAACTGGAAACTAACTCTTATCTGAGGATGATCTTTGACAGTTCTTTTAAACCAGATGCAACATGTACATATGTTTGCAGACTTGCTTGTAGGTCTGGATGACAAAGCATTTTTGAGGTACTAATACCTCAAGGTAAATTAAAATATTCTCCTCACCTAATTATACCCATTAAAAGTTAGGCAGCTGATCTAATTTAGTCCAGTTAGGCTTCTTCAAACATCTGTTTATCCGACTTTTGTTCAAGACATAAGAACAGGCAGAGATGCCATATTCTCTGGAGGTACCTATCTCTAAATCAGGTTAGATATTTTACCTGCAGATCATCAGAGTGAGCTGTACATCTGATATTTTTGACACTGTCCTGGGAGAAGTGAATGCTGAACAGCACACCTAAAACAAGAAAGCATGCAAGTAAACAATACCACTTTCTCCATAATTTGAACAGCAATAGTTGTCAAAAACAGTGAACTCCCACCTGGAAGAAATAAATGGCTGGCAAATCTTGGAAGTATTTACTCCGACACAATAGGTTCTGCTGTATATGGCTGCATATACTGGTATTATCCAACTCTACTTTCCCCTTTTCACAATGAGATTTTCTTAACTCCTCCTTAGCAGCCAAGCAACTAGCAGTGCTTGAAGAGATTGTGTTTTTTAATAGTAACAACTTTTTCCTCACACACCATCTAAGGACAACATTTTGTACACATATTTGTATTGGTGGGGGTCTTAAACCTTCTGCACAATTATCACCTCATTAAGACTTTTGGCACTCAGACATGGCTAGATGTCTGTCTTTTAGATGGGTAGGAATATGGATTCGTGTATAGGAATGAAATGTGAGAGTCTGGAGTCAAATATGTATGTCCTGACTTCCACAGTCATGCTGGAAGCCCAGCCACAGGGAGGGCTTAATCATAATGCCAGCCACGAGGGACCATTGGGCTCCCTTGCTGTCCTAATCAAGACACTAAGCAGAGGAGCCTGAGGAGTCTGAGGAAGAGAAGCTGAATTGGCTTAGAGCTGAAATATAATGAGCAGGCATAACCCCTCTAATTCTTTCAGCTGAAAACCTCACTGTCTCAGTGAATCAAATGGTGTATTATGTTCTATTAAAACTAATTGTCTACAAGATTCGTAGAGTAACATAATATTATTTTAACATTTTTGGCTCTAAGACTGTCCTTATACCTTTAAATATAAAGATTATTTCTTGGAAAAGTGATTAGAATATTAAAACTCTATAAAAGTAGGCATTAGCTGATGATCCTGTCATTATGTTGAGTACCCATGGATTCACCTCAGCACACCTAGTGATTTCACAAAAGCTATTATCTCATGGCTACATCCTCTTCTTCTGAGCTTATTACTTTAAATAAAAAATGTTAATGGTTTCTGAGAAACTCATGATGAGAAATGGAGGATTTCTTACACAAAGAAGCATGCTTTCCAAATTTCAAAGCTTGCATTAAACTTTCCAGCAAATGTCTGAAATTCTCAGTTGGCCAATAATATTGCAAGGTGAATCCAGCCTTCTTTTATACTGAGGTGCCATTTGGATATACTTTATTATTATTTATTAAATTACACAGCACCACATGTTATGCATAGCAATTACTTAAGAAAGTGCATTATGTTTTTGCATACAGGGAGAATGGGATGAAATTATAAAGTCTGAATCATAAACAAGGTCAGACTGGATGATCTAAAAGCTCATTCTGGCCTTAAAAATCTGAGGTCATGAGTTGATCTCAGAATAATAGGTACACAGGTATAGGAAGTGATGGACATTTTAAAATCTGAAGAACAGGCAGAATGACATGTAAATATTTGGCTGTATTCCACATATGATCCTGTGCAGGGGTAGTTAAGAGAGCTAAATGCTTCTGAGTGATTCAGAAGGCACAAGAAAAACAAGAGGCCAGAGTAGGAAACAATGAGTGTTTAGGTGAAGTTTAAGCCTTTGTAATAGGACATCAGTGTGTTCAGGCTCTTAGCACTCATAGCAAAGTCTTTGGGTGTCACTGTAATGCAGTTTCCAGCAATAATCTGCCTCTTTTCAATCAGAGATATTCCAAGACCCTCCTCTCTTACTCTTAAATCCCTTAGGCCAGTGGAAGTTGGAACTCCTTATTCTCAGATCACATCCCTTTGACTTGCATCTTTCTTCTCTGCTTCCAAATCCTTTCAAGACCATGAAAGTAGTCACTTCTCATCTCTTTGCACACAGTGCAAGCTATAGGGAACCTATAAGAAGATTCAGGAGCATGTTTTACAGAGTGAAAAGCATTACCAAATATTATCACAATCTAGAACCATCACAACAGCTGGAAACCAGAGATGACTCAGAGAGCATGAGTGCTAGCAACATACTCAGCTACTCCAGGGAACAACCAGCCTTGAAGGAACCATGCACAAGGTACCTGGCAATCAATTAAAATATTTTGAGAGGAGGTGGAATCAGAATGTAACTTTTGCTGGCAGCCAATGAAAAGAGGGTAAACTGGTGGAGATGAGGACACCACATTGTTGACAGCATGGCCAATTCTCAATTCCAACATAATCTGTGTATTTTGTTCTTCTTGGTCGTGAAACAAAGAGACAAACAAAAAAAAGACAAAACAAAACAACTTACCTGGACATATGGAGAAGAAATGTCAATGCAAACTTCACTGCTACAGAGAAATGCACTATAAAAATAATAGGTCCTAGGGTGAGCTCATGGGTGCTGAGATATTATCATTTTATTAGGGTTAATAAAGAAGGGAGAGAAGGAAAAGATATTATATTTTGCAGGTGATAAGCCTATACAGGCAAGCAAGTGTATCATCCAGGGAGGTATAGAAGAACTGACACATACTGTGCACGAAGAATTGATGCTGGCAAAAGCCTAACTGAGTGAAAGCCAAAGTGGTTCAATGTGCTGGATTTCTGTTGCTGTAAATAACAAAACTGTCAAAAAAGTCATTAGAGAACTTCAGGGAACTTGTCAATAAGATTTCCTGCTAGAATATTGAAAGATGGTTGTTTCACAGAAGAAAGAAGAAATTAATAGCATTCATTATGCATAAGGCAAAAACACCTTAACATCAAGAAATGTTTTACATACCTGAGCAATGGCTTTTGTTTTCATACTTCTGAGAAGTTGCCTCTCTGAAAGAGAGGTGAACTGAGTATAATATATCTTGGGAACAATGCTGTGATTTTCCAGCTGACCTCTTTACAAAACTTGTGTGTATCAATTTCACTCCATTTGCCTTGCCAACATCATCCTGGATATATAAGAAATACGGACTATGCTGACTAATGTTTTGGCAAGTCTCCTCAAATAGAGAATCAATAAATTAACTAAATGGAGGGAAAAAAAAAAAGAGGAAACTTGTCTTAAGCAAACATCTCTCTCAGCCACACTGGATAAAGACACTAAGACTTAGAACAGTAAGTGAATGATCCCTGTAGTTAAGTGTGACCTCTCCTCATGTATGTGTCAGTGGAGTAACACTGCTCTCCATTTCAACACAGATATGCCTACTTTCAGGATACAATCAGAGCACCATGATCTGCAGTTTATGGACTTTCAAGACATGACTCTAGCAATGCAATAACTGCAAAATCCAGTTTCCCTCTATAGGTTCCTTCTCTGTGTCCTTTTGTCCTTCTCCAGCCTTATTTCTCCTCTTTGCATCCAGAGATCTTGTGGCATCATCTGTTTAATCATGCAGTTTGGTACTTCAGCAGGTCTTCCCATACACAAACTACTCAGAAAGCAGGAATTGAAATGTACTTTCCCAGTGTTTATGATGAGCTGATCTCATGGTCTGGTAAGGGTGAGGGTGTCTTAGTTGGGACAACAGTCTAGAACAAGGGCAGATATTTTCACCAGAAAACATGGGCACTACAGTGCCAGCACAACATAAAAGAGGTGGACTGGGAATACTGGTTTACATATTTCTCCCACTGTTTTTCAAGTTGTTGAGTCCTACTGGTACAAATGAGTAGCCAGTCAGGACAAAGACTAGAGGGTTAGGTTGTGATGAGATATTTGATCTCTCCTTCACTTCCGAAAAATGAAGAATTTGGACAGCAGTGCATGCCAGACTCGCTTTGGATTCATTAGTAAAGATGTTTTTGATGTATAGCTTGTGATCATTGCCCACTATAAGCACATTAAAGGCATATCAGCATGGTATAACACTATACCCTAAAGCAATACTCTAGGCATCTATTCACAGAGTTCTAGTGTTTTACAGTTAAAATCTAGATTCATGAGGGATTTAGATTGTAGAACAATAGGCTTGCAATCCCTGAAGCATTCACTGCAGTATTTTTGAGTGCCAGCCTCCAAGCTGAAGATGTAATAGGAAGAAAGTGTTAGGGACACTCAATAAATTCATCCAGTTCTTCCAAAGCTAAGACCTGCACTGGTTTTCTATTCGGGGAAATTTTAACCAAGGGCATACCTAAGATACTAATAAAGGTGAAGTGACAGATGCTGGTCAAACACTGATCAGGCATAAGAGGTGTGCAGAAAATCTTTTCACACAAGGGCCCATTGCTTGCATGCCATGTGAAGTTCTAACCTGGATGCAGAAACATAGTAAAGAAATGACAGCTGGGGTAGACGTAGGAACATTATTTGTGCACCCTTTCCCCTTAAGCCAGGACAGAATTATTTTTGTCATACTTTTCTGAATGGAGGGTGTCAAGCCTGAATCCTGTGTAAACTTCCTTGTCTTCATTTTCTGACAGAAAGAACAGAATGCTCTGAAAGATTTCCTCATGCAGAATTTTCAATGTCTGTCTGCAACAAAGACTTCTTAAAACAATACCAATGAAGTCTGTACCACTGAGTTGCGAAGAATACATGCAAATATGATGTCCTTAAAAAGTAAGTGTAGCCACAAGACCTTATCACATGTTTATGTAAGCCTGTAAGTGCCTGTTTTAAAGGAGAGGTGTTGTAGGGCTAGAAGAGGGCAGTGAGGGCTAGTTACCAGTGAGAAACTGTGTCATGACCGAGCTAGTATATCAAAGACATTCAGACTTTCCTGTGGAGGGTTAACTTTGCCGCTTCTTAAATTGCTCAGTCCATCCATTACCACACGTTTTTGTGTACAGATGACACATCAATAGATGAAACTCCTGCTGTACCCAGACCCAGAAATAGTGTCTGGTGAATCTGTAGGCACTGCAGTAAACTGCTCAAAACCTTCTCTGCTTGGGTGAGGAGAGGAAAGACATTGCACTTCAGTCAGAAATGTAGACCAATTCTGTAAATTCAAACTCTCCACTTAAGTTCCTGCTGGGACTTCACAGATTAGTTGCTTTCTTTCATGCTAGATTTATTTGAATGACCTTATTATGGAAAATGGGATTTTATATCTCAATGCCCATTACATTATGTTTTTTTATTTGTTACAATGAAAACATTTCATTAAAGCCCTTATTGAATAGCTAAGTGTGAATCTTAGGAGTGAATAAAAGTCATTTATTGAATCAGCCTGAGCTGGAAGTAAGAAAGCATGCAGAGCTGCAGAACTCTATAATGCTCAGTGCACTTGGAGTTTTGTAGCAAAATTCTACAAGACACAGCTCAAGTTCGCTCTGAAAATAAGTAAACAAAGGAAGGGCCTGAGTTGTTTAATTTAAAAACAACACAATTTCAGGGCCAGCCTTTATCCCTTTCTTTGGGAAAAATGTTTTCTCCTAGATGGAGGGGAAATGAAGTCACTTCTACATCCCCTCTGTGACTGTGAGTTACCATCCTCTCTCTGCCAGTCATGCTTGCAAGGCTGAAGGGATTGGGTTCTTTGACTCTTGGACCTGGTTTGCACCTGAGGGGTGCCAGGGAGGCATCACGATCCGTTTCCCCCAAAAGAGGGGATGGAGTCACTGGGGCCTGTGCTGGCATTACCACAGAAAATTAAAGCATAATCTTCCTCAGCCCCCTCCATTAATTAGATTATTAAAATAATTCTGAAGATTAAACTTAAATTGTACTGGAGTTCTTTACTCCTTTTTAATTATTTAAAGCGAAAGTGCAGATGTAGGAAATTCAAATGTACTTAAAGACCAGGGATTTTAATATGAGGTCCTTATTCATGCACACTGGTGTTTTACTTCAGCAGCTAAAGACAGGGGAACAGTTTCTGTTCCCTGCTACCCCACTGCAAACCCAAAGAAACTCCACCAATTTCAGTGGCATTTATTCTTGAATTACCCTGGTTTATTTGACATCAGAATGTGGCTGACTGTGACTCCAAAGATATATAAACTGTTTATATGTTGAGTCTTTTGTTGATTAAATATGCACACAAATGCAACATGCCATCATTCAAAGAAATCACATTTGCTCTGCTGCTAAAATCATGAAAGAAAATGCATTCCTCTGATATACTGAATGATACAATTTCAATAGAAAACATTGCTTCACATGATTTTAATGTTATTAGTGCCTGTGAAAGGCACTGAATTAACAGATTGGAAACGGGTGTCCTCTGTTTACTGATTAAAAAACAAAACCCACAGCTAGTTTTCTCTACCCTGTTCTACCAGTCTTCCTTGAGTCTGATCTAGAGGGTCTCTTCTGACAAACAGATTTCCCTTTCTGTTACTGTTTACTCTGAGGAGCATATCAACAAGAAAACAGCTTTAGTTACAATGGCTTTTCTGAGACATGAATATTGGCCCACTGCATTTCTCATGATGTGGCCCTGTGTAGCAGCATTCAGGTGCTCTCAAATTGTTTCAGGTCTGAGGATGGGATCAAGAATTGGAAGTCTCACCAAGTACTGTTAAAAAAAGGTCCACTACTTAAATACCCAGTTACCACCTATGGGTCAGAAGTCTACTTCTTCCTGATAGGAATAACTCTCTTAGATGTCCATATGTTTTCAGGCTGTCCAAGTAGAAAACCAGTGTTTAAAACATTTCATAAAAGACTTATCACACAAAACTTATAAATAGATGTGGTTAGGTAGATCCTATCTGCTCTGTCTAGTTCCTACTACTAGATTCACAGACTCCTGTGCATTTTTGGCATCTTGTAACATTTTGGTTTTAGGGATGTTGCTGTAAAGCCTAACTGAAAATATTAATAATAAAAAAATCAGATGAATCATCAAATACCTTTCCAGCTCTGAGCACCCCAGTAATCCATATTTTGCTGAGAACAGTTGAATACATTACATTTAGCCATACATTAATAATGACAATGTTGTAGCACTTGGATGTAGCATTGATTTAATGTGTGTTTTTTGGTTATTCACAAATGTCTTGATTTTCCATTGCTTTGAGCAGTCATACAAAGTACTTGAAATCCATACTCAGCTGAATCTTTCTCTGTGAAAATCTAGTCCTTTGTGGGGTTGGGTGCAAATGTCAGCATGTTCCTATACAAAATTTTGGTGAAGAAAAAGGGTATATATTTCACAGATATTCTCATAAAGATTTGTCTCTCATCTTTCTTTTTTTGTACCTTGATTGATACCTTGATTTTATTAGTTAATTTTTCTGTTCTTAGTGATGTGTAATATTTGTGAGTAACTGCATTGACTCAGTAGAGCTCTTCAGAGAATGAGCTATCACATGCCATTTAAAAATATGATAAAATCCAGCCACACACTAAGTTTAATATTCTTACCGGCAATGAATGAACACCGGTACAGTCCTTCAGCACCTTCAGGTCCTAGCCAGAAGTTTTGCATCGAGTCAAAAATATGTTGCTATTGGCTGCACTAATCCTGGTACAAAGTATTCATTTTATTATTAAAAAAGAAACAAAAGGAAAGAAAAACTGTTTGAGATTCACTTCCACACTTGTGCATTCCCTGGACCACTGGCACACAAAGGTTAACGAACCCTGGAAATGAACTAGTAAGTGATGTCAGCAGTTAGCACATTATCATTTTCTTTCATCTATTCATCTAAAGTGCAGGGCAGATAACTTTAACTATCATCTTCAGCACAAAAAATAAATGAGAGTTCAAGGCATTGTCAAGGAGCTGTTCAGCTTTGGCTCTTAATTAAAGTAAACATAGTTAAAAACATTTCCATTAAAAGCAAAAGCTTTAACCTCTCATAACATTCTGACCACATTCAAATGAGGGTGGAATGCATGCTACCTCATGGAGAGAGCTTGCAGTGTAAAATTTTGCCAGTATAGTGGCTGCCAATAAAAAATATTGTGATTTTCATTACATTGTGCTCATTCATCATAGGAAAAATGCAAGGATGAGATCCTCCATACAAGTTCAGACATCTGCCCTTGAGAGCTAAAGAATGACTTTTCAATGCAATTCCAAATGTTAATATCCCCACAGGAATGCAGATCCAACAGAGGAACCTACTATGCTATATAACCATCATATTCAACTCAGTGAGTGAACATCATGCATCAGTGTGGCTTGATATTGTGATTTGCTACTTTGGGGCTGTGCTGCATGATCAACAGCATTGACAGTTCTTCCTTAGGCTCCTGTCCTACTGGATTTGACATGGGAAGCATCTCCTTGATTTTTTAAGATTTTTAAATATATATACCACGAAACATGTTAACACAGAACTTGCTTGAATATTTTCCTGATTTGCTTTTAAAAAAATTATATTTTTAAGTTACAAGAATGAAGTGAAAGAATGGAAAAAAGACAGTAGAAGGGATTCCATGGCCACAGAATAATAAGCAGAAGAGTGGGCAGTAATATGTTCTTCTTACATAACTCTAGCACACCACATCTAAATTATTAGACTTGCAGCTGGCAAACTTCTCACCAGATAAGTCTTGGCAATTTTGGAAGGACTAGTGCTTCAGGAGAGAAATAGTATTGGATCGAAAACAATTGAAAATAATTTGTGCACTGAAAGATGAGAAGAATTAAAATTTCAAGGTCCCACTAGAATTTAGGAGGCATGATAACATCCTATGGATTTCTGAAAGGAGACTATTCTACAGAATGATACTTAATACTTTCAGAAAAAAAAATATATAGAAAGGTAGAATGGAGAAAAACAAATATCAGGGAAAAACAAACCAAAACAACTCCACCTTACCTGAGAGAGAATTCTTCCCTCCTGGAGTAATCACCTACAGGGAGAGGGAAAGGCACTGTCAAGTTATTAATTTAAAGGTAGCTGGAGTAAATTGTTGGTAGTATATGAACTATGAGGGGAAATGGCTGCTGTATCCCTACAGAGATGTCTTAAAGTTCTATGATAAATGTCCAGGTAAGGACAAAGGTATGAAAGACTCTGGATGCTATTTATATTTACTTCATTTTTCTTGCTTTCAGCAAGAAAGCAATAAAATTAACCACCTGATGACAGATAATGGGGGAAAAAGTGCTAAGCACAAGCATATAGCTGATGATGTCTCTATTGGTGGTAAGTAAGTCAGGGACAGATTTGCCAAGATGATTCAGGGAATCCAGCTCTCCCAAACTGGGATATATGTCCCAGCCCCCCAGAAGCAGTAGGGAAGCCTTATGCTTTTGGACCAGCATTATAGCTGCTTTCCAGTTCTCAGACAACCTGATGCAGACAGAGAAAGCTGATGTGCAGCTATGATGTTGAATAGGCAAAAAGTCCCTCATCTACTTAACAACTCTGTCTTGCATACATGATGGTGTGTAAGTTGGAACACGGGGTACAGCTCCCTGTTTCCATTGAGGTTCCATCTTGTTCTGCTGTGATGCAGCTGTTCTGGATCGCCCACTTCCTGACTGTCACATTTCTCTGCTATGATATGAGTTGGAGTCTGATGGCGATCAGAGTGAAGTGCACAGTGATTTGTGACACAAACAGCAGTCTACTTGGGATGACGTTGAGCCAACTGCACCTATTTACTGTGTTACTTAATAGTCTGATCCTTTAAACATGTATGCTTGAATTAATGGCACACTGCCAATCACAGAGTCCACGGGATTTTCTGTCACTGAATGAATACCAGCGTAAGTGTTTTCAGGACTAGGTCCTAAATCTGTTTGTGCTGATCAACATCTTTCAAAATGAATGATACTAACACTAACACACAGTCAATGACCTATAGAAGCCTGACATTTTTCAGAAATATGCAACAAACACTATCTTGGCCTGATTCCTACTGACTTCAAACCTTTGCGTATTCTCAGTGCTTGTTCTCTGATTTTCAGAATTGTCACTCGAAAGGAGGCCTAATAAGTAGAGCAGAAGTTTGGATTTCAGGATTTCCTGACTCAGAATGTTTTTTTCATGTCTCAGAATAGTTTTCTCTGTAATCTGATTTATTCATCACAGAAATAAAACTGAACGGAATGCAAGAAATCTTTCAGCTTTTAGCAATAACTGAGGCCCCAGTCACAGACCAAAATGCTTTTATGTCAGGTGTGTATAATTCAGAGATATAAGGCTGCTGTTAACCTTAAAACCAGAAAAGGTATATAGAGAATGATGGAGGGGATGGGGTAATACTAAGAGACCGCTGTAGATCTTCTGGAGACCTTAGGAAGCTGTATAACTCCAGCTTTTATGCTAAGGCCAAAAAGAAATGTCAAGGAAAGATGAATTAAAGGAAATGGTAATAGACAAGAGACTGCAGAAAGAATTAACTTTTCACCTCCACAGCTAGAACTGACCACACACCCAGAGCAGACTGGTTTAGGTAACCACAGGATATAAAACTCAGGCTAAAAGGTTAAACCTAGTCTGCCCAAAGACAAGATGACAAATTAAGTAAATCCGCTTGTCATAGTTAGATAACAATAAGAAGGCTTTCTTTCTGACTGACGTTCTTACTTTGAACCTATGTTCATATTGAGGTTCCCACCTGCAGATGTGAGGAGACTTTAAATGGGACAAATAAGGCCTGGACAAAATTTAGCTCTAACATATTGCCACCAAATAATCTTTCCTAACAGCTTACAAAATGCTGCTAAGTTTATGTCACTATAATTTTTTTAAATTAATTTACATTTATAAAATTATATTCTATATATACTTCTTAATAAATGCTTGCACCAGACTTTTAAATTAATTCACTGTGTTATTTGTTTAATAGTTTCAGTATTTTAAAATCAATTCTTTGAAATACTTCAGCTTTTACTTTAATCATCCATTGAAGTCTTTTGGTTCCTAGATCATTAGTTCCTAGGGCATTAACTCTCAAAACAGAGTAAATTGCACTTCTGCCATTCTTGGGAGATGTTTGTCTATCTCATTCTAGAACTCTTACTACTGTTCAGTGAACTTCTCTGATCATCAAAAGGTAATTTCTCCACCTCAGTTGTATTACAGCTTATGTTTCATCTGTTCACATTCGCACACATTAAATTCTTCTCAATTTAGGACAATTTCCAAAGTTCACTGAGGTCAATGGAATCACTTGCACTTACTTTAATAGAATCAGGCCCTCAGAGATGAAAAACTTATTTTATGCATTTTCACCAATCATTGCAAGGTCATTCCATTTAAAATAGAAACTTTCCTAAGCAAACATCACAATCTGTGAGTAGGCAATGATGTTTACCTTAAAATGGATTTGTGAATTGAACAAAAACTTTTTTTTCCCCACGGGTAGAATCTGGGCATGGTAAAATGCAGAATATGGTTGAAGCTGTAACAACAGTTCTACTGGAAATGAACAAGATTTAATTTGCTTTAAAAACAAAGAGGGGGCAGTAAAAAATGATAGGGTTTTCAAATATATTAAAAACTTCATGTAAGCATAAACCAGAACTTAATATATTTTAACAAATTGCTCACTGAATGAGTTTTGTCTCTGTGAATTGTTTGGGATTAGGCTGTGATTTTCTCAAATGCATTGTCTCTTATTGCTTTACTGAAAATACATTATGAAGAATTCTTCATCTGCAGCTCATTTTGAGCTCTTTGCTGGAAATATAATTACATATTATGTTTCTTTTGTCTGAGTGGAGGAGTGGTGTGACGGTTAGACACAGGTTTCCAGTGTCAATACTATGATTAGGATTTTAAATTCAGCTGGGGTCAGGTTACTGTGTGATCCAAAATGCAATGAAAAGCCATCAAATACAGTAGCACTGAATTGTAATCACATTGCTCAGTGGTAATCCAGAACTTGCAATCCTGTTCATAGACATATTCTGTAAGCTGAAAATACTGAAAGAACAAGCAAAGCTTGTTAGGGCCTGAAGAAAGAGGG
>VZRW01012593.1:684776-813743 GCA_013398125.1 Aegotheles bennettii | reverse complement strand
AAAAATATATATTAAGAAAATTAAATAGCAAAGACATAGAATTATTTTATTCTGACAGACATTTAAGCTATATATTAGCATATTTTTTCATCTTATTTTTTTTATAATGGATTACCAAGGTCACTGACAAGCCAACAGACCAGTTTGCTTTTAGCAGACAGATTTAGTGAAAAGATATTACTGTTTTTTAGGAGTAACAAAGTAAAATTAACAGAAACTTACTTCCTGAAGCACTGCTTAAAGGGTAGCACTGGAGTCCCTAGGAATAAGTTTTCTATCCTCAGTAGATGAGTTAGGTACATTTATGCATAGTAGGGGTAATGCCCAAATAACAAGGAGTGAATGAGCTCCTCATTTCTTTAAGTTGTAAAATTTGTGTGTATTTACCCTTATCTACATCCTCAGCTGGATCTTGGTTAGATCCAAAGCAGTTTTGTAATAATCTGAGGATGTATTTCTGGAGCAGAAGTCTCGTGTGTAGCATTAGTACCAATGAATATCAATACTTGCACAGCATGTTGAGATGGAAGTCTTATTGAAACCTTAAGCAAATTGTGTAGTTCTCCTAACATTTAGATCTAGGAATCTATACCTAAGGATAGTTAAGCAGAAAAATACAGATTTTCAAGTAGGGTGAGGAAAGCTCAACAGTGACTGTGATACATTGTAAAAGGGATTTGTTCCCCAATGATAAACATTTGCTGAATTAATTTCAGAAAAGCACAAACCCTTATTTTATTTTATTTTATTTTATTTTATTATTTTTTAGCTGCCAACTGAATGTTTCTCAAGTTTTTACTAGTTTCCATGTTCTCATACTATAATTAGGTGTACATCTATCCAGCAGATTAGAAAACTATGGAAAAAAATTAAAGCAAACTTAAGCAGAGGTTGGTTTCCTTTCTTTAGTGGTTGAAAAGAACTTTTTTGTTGCTTGTTTTTATTTTTTGTGGGGGTTTTTTTTGTTGTTTTTATATATTTATTTATTTCCAAGCATGTGGATTACTTTGGGATATTGCAGAATACAAAACATTCTGTTTTCTGGTCGGTTTTGAAAATATGGTCCTGTTTTTTCTATTAGTATAATTCTAATTGGATGCTTTGTGTATAATAGTTACAGCTGTTATATTGTCTGTGTATTTAATTACAGCTAGCTCTGTAAGAGTGGCCGGGCTGGCAATTAGCAGATTTGTGGCTGAAAAACATTTCTAGAGAGTATTAGACACATCTCTTCATTCCAAATAGAATGTGTTTTAGAATATGATTTGTAGTTTAAAACAAAGCACAGGAGAATACTGATATTTACTGGAATTGTAGTCAAAATCTTTAATTGTTTGTACTTGAAGCAGAACTTGACATAAAAGCTTTCAGTGATTGTTTTTCCACTGAAACAGATTTTTTTTTTAGTGTAAATTCTTCACTACAATTTTCTTTGTTACATTTGGTGGGGACATTTCTTTTCAAAAGAAAAGTGTATTAGATATACTAGTTCATCAGAATTATTGTATATCCATGTTATAGGTATATGTTTGCATAGTATAGTTTATGTATATTCTAATAATTCTTTGGGGGACAGAGATTACATCACATGCTCCGAATGGCCTGGTGCAGTGCTAAGCCACTCCCATTTTTTAAATGGGATATGTCTCAAAATAGGTGTTCCAGAGCAGTGTTGGGAGCCTGAAATTTGAAGACAGATTTATTTTTGCCTCTTAAGCAAGTTCTCTACATGTAATCTTCTTTTTTCCATGTATGCTATATTTATTCTTACCTAACAGAAGAGAGATTTATAGCTGTTTCCCCAGTTGTGCCTTTCCAAAAGGTGCGTATCCCACATATTGGAAAATGAAGTCTCTGAGTGTAAGTGAAGTGTTCTGAATTTTGTAGTTAGAAACAATGCAGTTCTCACTTACAATACTGCTTGAATGTTCAATATAGCTGCTAAGCTGTTGAATGTGTCATCTTTTAAAAGTTGCTTTAATTAAATTGGTATGCATACATACAGGGTGATCTAGTAGGGCTTGAAAGCAAAATAAAGCAGAGTCCTTATACTGGGGAAAGAACTGCAAGAAGTGCAAGGTAAGCCTCATAGAGGCTGGATGCTTGACATGATAAACAGAAACAATTGTTGACTTGCTTGTCAGTATTTGAGGTTTTCCTTTCGCAGGAGCTTGTGTTAGCAGTGTTAAATCCAAAAGCCCTTCAGGAAGTGTAGACTAAATATCTGAGACAGATAACCAGAATATAGGCCATATGAAATGTTACACCGACGTAAACTGAAATTAAAAATGCTGTTTGAAAAGAAAATTCTTCTTCCAGATAAGGGAGATACAGTAAAAGTGTATTATCCTGCAGGTGCATTCTGGTTTTCCTTTGGAAGAAAGTGAACTAAGAACAGTGTCAAAATCTGCACATAAACTAAGGTACTTCATGTGAGAAGGTATGGCAGGATAGATCTTTAATGCTTAGTGAAATAGTATAGCTATCCTTTTCCTGTACGTGGGGGAAAAAATTTCTATTGCATCACCTTCAGTGTTAGCTTTTATGTGAGTTAATATAACCAGTGGGAGAGCTTCTTAAAATCTTGTAAATGGGAACACAAATGTTTTGTCCTGTTCAAATGTTTCCTTGTGCATGAAGAATAGTACGTGAAAGAGTGTGGTGTTACACATGGTGTAACAGTGTAAACTGTGTAAAGTGTAGATTTCAAAATTTAGAAATAAACTACTTTATGAATTACTTTCCTTTGTTTCACATTGAGCACAGATAATGTGGTTTTTTAATTGATGATAATTTTTTTTCTGTGGCCTGTAAAATCATTTTAAAGTTCCATTAAGAAGTTATCCTTAGATAAAGAATTCATTGCACTATTATTCTGCTTGCTCTGTTGCAAAAGTAATCAGAAATCTATAGCAAAATGGAAAATAAGAATTAATCCATGAAATTCAAAGATTCCACAAGCAAGGTGGAGTTTTTTGTTTGTCATGTACTCTGGCTTGCTGTGTAGCTTTAGGTACAAGACCCTGACTTCATGCAGAAGTTTGCCTGACATGAGTTGCAAATAAGATCATACATCTTTTAGAACAATATCTAGAATTTCAAATGCTTGAAGAATCACTTTCTGACCAGTGTTCTGACTTGTAAATGCAAGAAGAATATTTGACAAACCAAAGCATAAGTAATTAACCGTTCTTACGTTTACTAATGAAACTTCATTTAAAAAAAATATTATATTCAATAATAAAACAAAAGAAACCATCTCAAAAAAGGGGAAAAAATAATCTGGTCAGGTGGCTATTTCTAAGAACTCACTCTTATTTCTACTGTCTGCCATGTAATTTGTCATTTTGGTTTTTCTTAATGTTACTCTAATGCAACAACAGTTTATATTAGTAAGCCTTATATTTTCCTAGCAGGTCCTTGAAGTTCATGTTATAATTCACTTTTTAATATTGCCTGTAAAGTGCTCAGGTACATCTGACTCAAAGTATTGTGTGAGTCAGTTTTAATTCATTGTGAGAAGTTTGCCAAATCAGTGCATCGGCTCTAGTGTTTTGATTCACATTTCTTCAGGGTTGTGAGATAATTCATAGAAAAGGAAAGAAAGGACAGTTCTAACAACTGAAAAAGAACAATGAAAAGTCCTTAGGAATATCCAAACGAGACTTCATAATCTCTGCACTATAAACCTCCTTCTGTTATGTGTGTGTGTGTGTATACACATATATGTTATGTAAATCTTCCTGCACTGAGAACTAGCTGAATAATTTGACAAGCCATGAGGTGTTTGGTGGTTTTTTGTCAGTAATACATCTAAGAATCATCTGACCGACATTGTACTTAATTTTTTAACCTTCTGAGTGTTGAGAATTGTTAGATAATTTTTTATCTTCAGCAGAAAAGAATCCTTTAGGACTAATTGTAGTCCAACAGTGTGAACTTACACTGTGTAGTCTCATCTTAAGTCCTTCAATGTCTTCTGTTTTGACTCATCTAGTATGAAGATTGGATGATTTTGTTTATTTCTTTTTTCAAGGTCTTAATATAATTATTTTCTTTTTATGAATGTCATTCACTCTAAGAATTTTGTCTCAATTTTTCTTTCAATGTGTTGAATCTTTTAACAAAGTTAGTGCTGGTTTTAGCAATGAGCTATGTATACTTGATGTTTAAAAATATATTTATTATATTTAATACTGGTCTTCAAGTGTATATTTGGATCAAAAGATATAAGGATCAGAATGCTGGAGATCAGTACTATAAGTATATTGAATTACAATATTAAACCTAATTATTATAAAATAGCAACCAGTAATGATTACTGAGCACAAAATGAGAGGGAGACAAAGGTCTGTTGGTTATTGAATTCAAGTCATGCAAATATTTATGTAAAAATAAGGAAAAAATTAACAGTTCATAATGGGAAAAACAATGGGCAATAGGTAAATTCTTAGTAAGCTTCCTATTCTCAGCAAAAATGGTGTTTCCTAAATAACGTAAATGTATAATTCTCTATTTAAATCAGTAAAATCAGCACTTAATCAGTAAAAATTTTTAATGCTGCTTCTAAAAATAGAGATAGCTGTTACTATCAAATTTCACTCCAGTATGTTTAAAAAAATCAAACTTGTAAATAATTATATAAATAAAAATTAGGTACTTTGTAGTCTGTGGTGAAGATGACTTGGCATATGTGAACAGGTTGGAGATAGAGCAGTAACATCTGCCTTTTTAGCACTACCTGACTGGTCATCAACTGTTGTCAGCAATCAAGCGATGGAAGAAGCAGCATGTCTGAAGTTTGTCAGCTGTCTTCCTCCATCACTTCTGGGGTGGTATTCTCTTCAGTTTTATTTGTGGCAGAAGTAATCATGGAGTTAAGAAAGCATAGGGATGATGCACTATAAACAGATTTTTGCAGGCTGCTAGGGGAGGATGATCTTTACCCTGAAAGCCACGGAACATCTCCCATTTTGTGTTCAAAAGTCCCTGAAGCAAGGAACTCAGTCTTGCAAGTTCAGTACTAAACTTTAGAAGTTTTGGTACTTAGAGGTTTTGTAGATATTTAGCATCTACAAATAATTGTATTCTGATTTTTCTCAT
This sequence comes from Aegotheles bennettii, assembly GCA_013398125.1. Lineage (NCBI taxonomy): Eukaryota > Metazoa > Chordata > Aves > Caprimulgiformes > Aegothelidae > Aegotheles > Aegotheles bennettii. The sequence continues at coordinate 808,640 of VZRW01012593.1, read as the reverse complement.
TTACTCCCTTTATTTTGGGAAGGTCCGATTTCTTTCATCAGTGAAGTCTTAACTTTGTGCACTTGTTTTACTTAATTTTTCAGCCCATCATTTAAATAAGAAACATGTTTTATGGAAGCCATTCAAGTGTATAAAATGAAATACTCTGTTGGCTGTTTCTACTTGTGGATTTGTCACAGTCATTACATAACAATTTGCTTTAAATATTCTATTCAGATCATGCTTTGGATAGGAAATCTGTTCATGAATTATGTTTCTTATTAATATACAGTAATTTCATTATATTCAGCCTGCAAAAAAAAATTGTATTTTAGTAAATGTATTTCTCCTTTTTGACATTTTATCTATATGTGGGGTGTCTAACCCAATCACTGGAAAAGTGCTTTTTTCGGCTAATGGAATGAAGGTGATTTTTGCATGAAAAAGGGTTTTTCAGCTTTGGACGCTATTCAATATTTACTTAGTCTTAGATACTTGAACGAACTCAAAGTGAATTAGCAGACAGGGGCTGCAGGATTGAATAGTAGCGAATCAGCTTACCTACTTTACTGTTTCTGGTTTTCATTATATGTATTAAAATGCACGGTACACGTCAACTCCAGTAACTTTAGACTCTTTGTTGTGTTGGTTTTCTGAAAAATGGCTTTACTTTCATACTTAGAAATAGCCTTGAATCCTATTACACATCATAAAAGTTTGAGCAGTAAAACAGTAATTTAGACTTTTTTTATACATTTAGTTCTTCAAAGACATAACACATGACACAATAATACAATTGATTTGGCAGTTGGGATGGTTTGTCAAATGGCTTTGAATGTATGAGAACAGTAATAGGTTCATGCCATTACATTTACATTTAGACAAGCATGCAAAGCTAGCACTTGCTGTTTTATATTTCTCATAAAAGCTAAAGCATCCCTGTGAATTCTGTACATACACAGTAAGAGGGAAGGAAAAGATAACCTCTGTAAAGCATTTCTGTACCTGAATATGCTGTAGTCACTGTTTAATAGTAACATCTTGATGGTATGTCTTGATGTTCTTTCTGCTTTGTTTTGTTTTGTTTTTTAATCTAGATACAGAATTCTATAAAGGAGATTAATGCTAATGTCTGGGGGGTTTGCCAATAGAGAATTTCGTTGTAGATAACTGCTAACCTGTTTTTTTCATCCTAAACAGGAGTAGTACTTTTGAAAGTGATAGAAATATGTAAACCAGTATTCAGCTCATTCACAGGAGTAGTTTGATTTTTCTATGGCAAAATATTTTAGGTAATTTGAGTGTTTATTAAAATGCCTAAGGCAGCTGTTTCTTTGTTGTTTGTTTTTTGTTTGTTTGTTTTAAAAAAGAAAAAAGTATGTATTTCCTTTCCCCCCCGCCCCATATTTTAGGGTAAAAAGTATAGTTGAGTTGTTAAATATGAACATCTGAGCTTGTATTTTATTGAACTTAGTGCTGAAAGTTCATTGCAATACAGTATCCTCACTTAAACACAAGTATGTGTAACTACATTTTCTGCTGTTTAATTAGTGGCTGAAAGGAATTCTTCCATCATGTTTAAAAAAAAAAAAAAAGAAAATGTGGGAGGAAAGGCAAGTAAAATTTAGGATAGCTTCAGAAGGAAGTCCTTTATTTAGGACTTAATTTACAGTTTGCAAGTTTTGAGAATTACCAAAGCTCAGAAGAAAAAGGGTTTTCCAGGTTTGATTCTTCTGTTTTGTCAACTGAGGATTGTAGCACCTGGTGGATAAAAACACTTTCACCTGTCCGGTTAGTTGTTTATAGCTTTGACATTGAAAAACTTATCTCAAGAAACTTCCTCCAGTGTGGATTAAGTTGAATAAAATATTTTTTGTGATGTTACACTTTGACTTACTTTGGAAGTTTGCAATAAGGTTATCATAAGGTATTTTGAGCTGAAATACTGATCTATTTTTTTCATAAATATGTAGCAGTATTTGTCATCATCTAAGCTATTTATAAACAACTCAATGGCTCAGGAATATGAATCCTATTAGAATATATTCTGAAGTAGCATAGTTGTAACAAATGTTTCATAGGCAAATGTCGCACTAACCAAATGTAAAATTTCCACCTTGAAAGAAACAGGTCATTCATTTATCTGAGGTACCTGGATCAAGTCTTTTTGAGGGTGTCTGTGAAAAGCTTTATCTGGATTTTTCCACTTGTGAGCTACATTTGTGAGAGTATTTATGTAGAGACCCAGTTCCACTTCAACATAGCAAGTGACCAGACTAAGCCTGCCATGGCTTAGAATTTTTGATAGGTGGTGTGTGACTACATAGAAAGCAATATGAAATATTTTATGTTCTCTATTCCTAACTGTGCTATTTTTTAAAAAAATGGATAATTATGTTGGTATTATTCCATAAAATAAAAATAAATACATAAATACTTAAAAAAAAAAAGCAACCAGGAAAGGGGAGTTGTAGAAGAATGAATCCTGACCATTGTCACGCGATTTGAAGTTAAAAAGGTGATAATTCTGCCCCAGAATGGGTCTGCACCCAAGAATTCCAGTAAGTACTACAAGAAGCATGGGTAGTGAGTGCTTCAACCTTAATGATCAGCTGGTTTCTTAAAAGCATTATTATGTCCTTCCATTTCTTTCTGCAGAGAGGAGTGAATTTGCATGTGAAGCGCATTCAGTTTCTCAGCCTACCTATCTGAATAAAACATTTCTCTTGTGACAATTCTTAGTCTGTGAAGACAATTGCATTAAGAGCTCACTTGTTCCTGCCTTGAGCACACGTTATATACATGTGAAGGTGGGGATGGAGCAGAGAGCAGCATTTAACCAGGATGCGAGCTAGCCAGCAGCATTTTACCACCACATGTGGTGGCAAAACCATTCCAAATCAGAGATGTCTATTTGTGCTTTTCACAGATCTTGAGATGCTCTCTGAATCCAGTCACTGTCCTTCACACTCCCCTCCTCTTCAGCTCCAGAGGCATGTGACTGCCTGAGGCATAGTCTGCTTAAAACAGTACAATAAAACCGTAGGTGCGTGTGGCTCAGTTCTATCACTGCTATAGTTTCTGGTGTGTAATGCAAAGAAAATGTTCTCTGTTGTAAGCTTTGCGATAAAAACATTCCTTTTGTTTGTCTAGCTCTGAGGTAGCTTTGTTGACATGATTATTTCTATCCATCTCTTTTGATTGTGCAGTAAGCTTATTGACCAGCTGCTTTGAGGATGTGTGTTCCTGCCTAGAAAGTGATGTTTCCAGCTGTCATATGCTTGATAGTGTTAGGCAAAGAAAATAGCAACAAAAAATGAGAAAAAGCCAGTAAAAAGTTGTTTCATCTTCTGTCGAATATTTTTCAGAATGCAATATTCTAGTTATTAAAATTTAAAATGCTTAAGGCATGGACAGGCAGATGGGTTATGATACTTTGCGTCTTAGTGTCTTGTGCAAGAAGGCATGATTTTTGGGGAGACGTTTTTCTATGTACCTTCATTCCTTCACCCAAAACACATACTATACTTCACAGAAGAAAAATGCAAAAAACCTACCCAGTTGTTCTGAGTTTTGACGTGTTCCATCTAGTTTGCTTTGTTTCTGTGAAAAGTAACTTTCACACTTAACAGTGATTTATAAAGACCATCCATTTTTGCCATAAAAATAAGAAACGAAGTCTGTATAGAAGAAGGTGGTCATGGAAAATTCTCTGAAAACATTATTTTGTGTTGCACTGCTCCAGTCCACCCCAGCATCTACCTGTAGCTTCCTGTCTGGATAGTCTGTAAGATCTGAGTGAAGACTGTATGTTCTATCAGAGAGAAAACAACAATGTCTAATAATAGCTGATAGATTCTGCTGTATCTTACTGCACAGAGAACTGAAATAAATAGCACCAAAAAAAAAACCAAAAAAAAAAAACCCAAAAACACCAGAGCACAGGAGTGTGATGAGAGATGGCCAGATGTTACATACAAAAATTAGAAGCAAATCTGTAGTCTCTTCCTAAATACTTCGCCTTTCATGACAAAATAATTTTAAGTGAATTTTAGAATTAACCTTCTATTCATGCTTCTAAAAAAATAATCAACCTCCTAAAATGAATGGCCTTAAAATTCTGCATTTTAGAATGGCTGTGGAGTAAGAGTAATATAAAATTCTTAAGTACATGGCAAAGATGCAACATTTCAAAATCCTTTTGCAGCTACAGTTTGTCTATCTGTGCACTTTACCATTCTGTTCCACATTAAATGTAACATGTTTTGTTTGTTAAATTTCCTTTAATTGTAAAAAAGGGTGTTAGGCCATTATTGTAATACTACAGTTTTATATCCAGTGTAGCATCAGGATGACTGTAGCAGGTCAGTCTGGAGGTCCCTTTAATCCCTTATTCTGTTTACAATAATGCTTATAAGAAAATGGCTGAAGTATCTGTTACTTCTTAATACCTTTCCAGCCCTTTTTTGGATCAAGTGCTTCAGGTCTGGATGTAGTTTCTATGTATTTATTGATCTTTAACAACTTTCTCCTGCTCAATTGTGTTCATTCTGTCTTAAATCTAGATACAACCTTCACCTTTCTAAACATCCATTAGCAAGGAAGTTCACAGCTCAACTATTTGTTGGGTGATGAGTCACCTCATCTAGTTTTGAAGCTGTTTCCTGTTTCAGCTGATGCCTCCTGCTCCTTATTTTGGAAGACAGAATGAAGAATCAATCTTTATCACCTTGACCCTGAAGTTCATGTTTTTATAGGCATTTGTTATTTCTTCCCTCATCTATGTCTTTCTGGAAAGAGGCTGAAGTGGTTTTGCTGTATATAGGGATTTCTTTAACTGAATTTATTCTTTTACGTTTACCCATCCTAAGTTTCCCTTCTCCAAGTAATTTTTAGTTCTACTGTATTCTTTTTTTGAGATGGGGAACCAAGGTGACACGCAAGACTGATGTGGACAGGCCATGGATTTCTGCAGTAGCAAAATGAGTTCTGTCTTGTTGTGTTCCTTTTCTGAAAGTTCCTAGCTTCTAAATTATTTTTCTCAGTGACTACTGACTGATAGGTTAAGGGGTTTTTTTCCCCATTTGTACTTCTTTCTGTTGTCTATAGTGGATTTCATTTTATCTGTCATTTTATTGGCCACTCTGTATCCCTCCTTGATTCATGATTGATTATCTTTTTTTTCCTCTACCTTATTAGAGAAGCTTGGCTCCTCACTATTAAGCTTCTTTTCAGTCTGTTTATGAAAGCACCGAACATCACTAGTACCAGTACAGACATTTACGCAATTCTATTCCTAGAAACCTTCTGCTGTGGGGACTAACCATTCACTTCCACTGGTTGTTTATCATCTTTTAGTGGTAATTTTCTCAGCAAGGATAGACAATTCTATTTATGCCTGGATGCTGAGCTTCTTGAAAAGTCTTTTTGAAATCCAAATTAATTGCTGCCTTCCAGGTTTTATTCTGCTACTTCTGTATGCCAAACTTCCTTGGCATTCCAAACTTCCTTTTTAAATATTTTTGGGTGACTTTTAAAGATCAAATAAGTAAAACAACCATTGGATTTTTTTTTTTTAAGTATTTATTTAGAGCCTATATTGCAAAGCTGGACTGTATGTGGCTAAGTGTGTTAGTAAAAGGTACTGGTTGGGCTCTCCATTGTAGCCATTGTTCATACAAGCTTTTCTAAGTACTTGCCTTTATAGTTCTGAAGAATTCATTTAACAATAAAACATCACATGATTTAAATCACTCTTTGTTCATGTTTTGAAAAGGAAATAGAAATTCATAGTTTCATGAAAGGAAATGAATGATTTTTTTTGAAAGTATAAATCTATTCAGAACTTTTAATGAGATGCCCTCTATGGTAATGCTGTGGTGTGATTTGTGCGACAGCAATTTCACAGTACCTATTGACTTTAGACACCAGGGTTTTCTTTATTGTGTGCATCTCCTGTGTCCACTGCTGCACTTTGCTTTAAGTTTTGCTCATCATCTTTTCTATGTGGTGACCCAGATATCTGCACAGAAATCTTTTTGAAGTCTATAATCACTGATTTTGACTTCAGTCAAAAGGCCCAGTAGTGGCCTGGCTGTTGGCTATCTTACCTACAGAAGTGTTCATTGGTTTGAAGGGGCTGAGTGGGAAAAGTATTGTAAATCAATGCTATTGATCAGTTATTTGAAAGTTTTGGAAGTAAACTGTTGCTATTTAATTTCTTGTTTAAAGTTTTCTATGTGTGTCTAAATTTATGTGCATAGATTCAACTGTGTGAATATAGAATTCAGAAGCTACCTCTAGCACTTGAGATCTTAATTTCATTCAAGTATATTAATATATAGGACCCATCTAAGACTAGAAAATGATACCTTGGAATTGTATTTTAAGTGAGGGAACTTTGCAGGAGTGTATTTTCTTTTCAGCGGTATTTATGTGACGGCGGAGTTATCCTCAAGCTCACCCCACCATCTTTATAGTTTATCAGGATATGGTGTTTCTACCAGGACAGATACTTTTTTCAGTTCTTGTAATTACAGATGATGTAAGTATACCCAAATTATCTTCTACATCTGTCCATGTGTCCATAGTTGTAGCTACAAAAAATGGCCAGACGAAAAACCCTAATGTTCATGGCTTTCTATAGCTGGTACAGCAAGCAACACCTGAGTTAGTTGGCTTTGAGCTGCAGATGTTGCTTTGGGTTGCCTAAGAGGAGCAAAGCAGGTTTACTCTTGCTGACCAGTCAGAATCTGGCTTATGCTTTGGGATCTCTCTTACTTGAAAGTCTTAGTTAAGACTAATAAAATTACTTTTCCCCCCACCCCAATACTTTGTTAAAGGTCAGAACAATCTTGTAATCTCTTAACACACTCAAACCTTCATTCGCATTACATTCAGTTTTTTTACTTGGCGTCTCTTTGGATTCACAGGTCTAAAAGAAAATAAGTTAGAGCATGTATCAAGAAATCCGATAAATGTTACTGAAATAGGTGAGAATCTTATTTTCTCCCTTAGCATACAAGAAGTAATGGCTGCACATTTGTTTTTCTTATACATTGAACATCAGGTAGAATATAAATGACAAATGGTAAACTTCTGTATACCAAAGATTATGTGGAGTAATTACTGGATTACCTTGCAATCTTTGCACTTGATATTAACTTCAAAAGTTTCTAATCTGGTTGTGCTGTTTTAAATTCTGACTTTAAGAACAGTCTCTAAGTGGTGCAATTAAACTTGGAACAGAAATTAGAGAAAGGCAATACTGGAATAAAGTCAAGTTATGAAGTACTTCTGGTTCCAAAATGCCTCCGAGTGCTCTGTAAGGTTCTTGTAAATATTGCATGTATCTGACCTTACTTTATCAGTTACTGAGAACAAGAAAACTCTTGGACTGTTCTAAAGATAATGACAGAATCTGTGGACAGGTCTGAGGCTGAAACTGGAGCAGGTGGTTTGTTTGGCACTTGGCCACAAATTTAAATCACCACTTCAAGTCTTTTTGCCTGCGGAATAAACAAAGTGTACCTTCTGTGGAAATGGGCAGTTCTCCCCCATCAAAGTAAATGGACTAAAACATGTCTTTCAGAAAGCATCATAATTTATTTCAAAGTTTTCACTGAAAGGAAAATCCAGTGGTTTTATCTTGGTTTAAAATGTATGCCTTATTTCCATTGTGTTGCTATCCAGACTGGTGTTGTCTTTGTCTTTTCCTATTAAACTGAAGAGTGAATTTTCCTTTTACTGTTAAAATAGTTCAGTGCTATGACATTTTTTGGAACAGAGGATGAGGGAAATTACAAAATAAAACCCCTCAAAATACTACAGCGTGTGAACATTAGTTCTGGCTATTTTCCTCCTTGTTAACAGAAACAAGGGTGTTAGAAATAGACTGGAGATGAAATGTGTGGATATGGTCATATATATTTAAAAAATTGTAGGCAATTGTTTTACATCTGAATTCCTGTCATGCTGTTTGCATGTGGTTCATACAGCTGTGCCCAAACATAGCCACATGGATCTTAATGCCTATGGAAAGCTGGTTTGTAAGATTGGCATCCTCATTTGCATGTGAAAACCCAGTGATTACTGTCAGAATGCTGCAATCAGAGATGCAACTTGGGAGTTCCACCATGTCTGTCCTATATAATTTCAACTTAGAAAATTAAGGTGCTATACATATGTACTTTTCATGCAAAAATTATAAATAGATACCAAAATTATTTGATACAATTGTTAGACAAAAAAATTATTAAACTGGCCCTACAGTTCAGCCGGCTGAATGTGAGCCAGCAGTGTGCCCAGGTGGCCAAGAAGGCCAACGGCATCCTGGCCTGTATCAGAAACGGTGTGACCAGCAGGAGCAGGGAGGTGATGGTGCCCCTGTACTCGGCACTCGTGAGACTGCACCTCGAGTGCTGCGTCCAGTTCTGGGCACCGCAGGATGGGAAGGACATTGAGGTGCTGGAGCGAGTCCAGAGAAGGGCAACGAGGCTGGTGAGAGGTCTGGCAAACAAGCCTTATGGAGACCGGCTGAGGGAACTGGGGTTATTGAGCCTGGAGAAGAGGAGACTGAGAGGAGACCTTATTGCCCTCTACAACTACCTAAAAGGAGGCTGTAGTGAGGCTGGTGTTGGTCTCTTCTCCAGAATTGCTAATGACAGGACGAGAGGAAATGGCCTCAAGTTACGTCAGGGGAAGTTTAGGTTGGAGATTAGGAAGAAGTTCTTTACTGAGAGGGTGGTTGGGCACTGGAATGGGCTGCCCAGGGAGGTGGTGGAGTCACCGTCCCTGGGGGTGTTCAAAAAATGGGTTAATGAGGCACTTGAGGCCATGGTCTAATGGTCTAATGGTTAGGAATATGATGGAATAAATGTTGGACTTGATGACCCTGGAGGTCCCTTCCAACCATAATGATTCTATGATTCTATGATTCAGGTTCTGAGAACGAAATCTGTGTTACACTTTGAACTCAGCTCAGGATTAGTTCATAATTTTAGTGATAGATAGTTTTTATTAAGTGTGCTGATGTTATGTTAAATGGCACTGTGCAGATTGGAGAAGTAGATGAGATGGTGGGTTCCAATAATGCAGAAAAGAATCTGAGGTTTACTATGACACGTAAATTGGAGCAGCACTATTCTGGTAACATTATATATAGCCTATTTTGAATTGGTTATTTTACTCTGTAAAATTTCCATTTTTACAAATGCTGCCTGCCACATAGATATTTTTCCAGGAAAAAAAACAGTTGTAGAAAACTTCAGTTGCCCATAAATTCATACTAGTATTTCCCAGTCTTGATGGTTTTTCCTCCCACATGCACCCGCATTGAATCAAGATTTAATCCGGTTTCCTTTCTGCTGCTTTAGAAACAGAAAATGGTTTCATTGATGTCCTCTGTTATTGTATTACAAGCATTTCCTTAATTTCAAATCCATTTCCATAACAAAATTCTTGCCCAGCAAAGACTTCTTAGAAGTCATCTTGGCTGTTTGTGTTGGTATATGTGTACATAGGCTTTCTCAAATTAGGTGAAATAGATATATATATTTAAATCTGATTTTGCTTAAAGGAAAAGCAAACTTTCATAAGTCAGAAATACTTTCCACTTGCAGCTTCTTCATTACAAATATCAAATTCTTAAACTACTGTTAACACTTAACACAACTACTGTTGTTAACACTCAAGATTTGACTTGCTGCTTTCACTGCTGCATTTTCAATTATTATTACTTCTATTTTCAGTTACAGATTATACACCTGGGTTGTGTTTAATTGCTTTCAGCTTAGACTTTCTAAAAACTTGAAAAGAAAAAGTTTAAAAAGAACTGAAAAGAAATGTGCAGACTGAAAGGCTACTGAGTGTTTTTTTTCTTAAATGTTTGAGATTTCTTTTTGTTGTATGTTATTTTTTAATTCATTCCCACAGCACAACTTTTTATTTCAGGGCATGTTGCAGTGTTTATAATAAGACTGTGTTCTTTCTTGCTCTGATGCACATGATTCTAGTGAATTCAATGGGTTTATGTGAGACTTGCTAGTAATATTCAGGTTATTAATCTTTACTTTAGTCTCACATGGAAGACTAGCTGATGTTTAAGATGGAACTTATGGGTTTTGCTGCAGATTCCAAAGTTCTATTATTCTGGTATTTTATATTTTTTTCTTATTTTCCTTCTTGCTTACTTTCTTCCTTTGGAAAATGATTTTTTCTGAGTATCAAAGACATTCAGGCATAGAATATTTTTTTTTTCCGGATATAACCATTACTACATGAATTTGTATTCACACAATATGAATCCAAAACTCTGGATAATTTTTCAAAGGGAATATGTGGAGTTAGGTTGAAAGGATAAGGAGAATGTTTCTAGGTGGGCTTTCTGCAGGGTAACAGGCTCAGTGCGAGATTAGACATACAGTATTTGTGCTGTTTGTTGCTCTGGAAGGAAAGTAAGTCACAGAGTTCAAAGAAAGGTGATAAACCAGAAATTGAAGGTTTTTTTAAAATGTATCCCTCTTAGATATCTATTTATACAGAGTATCAGTCTGACTGGAAGTAGGAGAGTTTTAACACCAACTCTACTTAGGGGTGAATTAAATAATCTCTTAGTTAATGATGCCTGTATCTCATGCATTGAATTATAGGGATTGTTTCTGGTGGCAAACTGTATGTAATAATTTATGATGAGATTTCTTTAGTTAAAGCTAAGTGATAAAACTACAGAGATGGCTGAGTTACTCAGAGAAACCCTCGGGAATACTGGACTTTTTGAATAGGAGGGAGTAAAGAAGGAAGGTGGTTCAATACAAAATCATGTTTGCTATTGACTTTTATCTTAGGGAAGAATGCAGAAGGAGGAGATGAAGGCAATATAATGGGGATTGCTCAAAAAAAAAAAAAAAGCTGACTATATTTTTAAAAAGTGAATTAAAGACGCAAGGAGATATTACATGACTTTACCAAAGATAATAGTTGGCTCTGTTTTTAAAAAGTTCATAGAAAATTTAAGAAAGATACAAGGGTAACTAAAGATTATTTTTTAATGTGAAACCTGAATAAATGACAACATATAAGGCATCTGACAACATCTGACATGTAACACCTCTGGAAGATGTCTATTTTCTATTCTGCTTGTTTCATCCTTTGGGAATGATTTGCTATTGGTTTGTACTAGCAATTTTAGTGCTTTTTTAATCAAGTCACCTTTCTCTCTGGCTCTTCCTGCCAGATCTCTGCCTGCCTTCTCTGTTCCTTGGAATAAATAGCCAACAAACACCATCAGCTTACCACTTAGCTCAACTGCAGTCAGATTTGGTGTAATGTATATTGTACTATCCATGGTCCAGCTCTGAATAGCAAGTACAAAATGCATTTTATTCTTATCTGTTAGATCAAGGTGACATAGGAGCTCTGGCCCTACTTTGAGCTTAAATTTTGTCAGTTCTTTCAATAATGCAGTCTCATGTAGTCAAGTAAACATATGGGACAGAGAACAAGAGAAGAAAAGGTTGTTTTTAAGGAGGGCAGGAGAGAAGGAAACTACTAGCAATAACAAAAATTTAAAAACAAACTTTGTTACCATCATAGGTTGATAGAGTCTTGTCTTTGAAAATGAAAAGATCTTTACCTGGTGCTGTTATAGTGATAGGGATAACTTGTTATGTACAATTCCTGTTTGCAGAAAATATTTTAATTTGTAGTAGTTATTTAACAACATTCATGTGACTTAGTTTATTAATGTGAAACATTCACATTCGTTTTTGCATTTCAGTTAATGTTTAGAAAATAGTTACAAGCCAAAGAATTATATTTTATCAGCATACAAGTAGTTCTGTGCACAAACAAGAGAATCCAAAATCTGACTCACTATCTGTATCATCCAATATTTAGTAAGGGCAATTTAATTAAATATTACAGTCCTGTCTTTACATCCATAGCTGCTGTACAGAGTGCAGAATTTGGTATAATACTACATTCAGTCTGAACAGATAGCTCAAATAAGTTAAAATCCATTCATTTATGGAAATGAAAATTGTTTGGGTATTTATATTCAACAGACATTATTAAGAATGTTCACCTTGAGTATGAAACACCCAATCAGTTACTAGTCAGAGCAAGTAACATGGGAAACCGTCACAGCTTTCTTGTTTAATAAATGAGACTGAAAAATTTTCTGGAAAAGTAGTATTGAACTACATCAAATACTTCTTGTAGCTGACTGCTGCACTTTAGTAGCGTGCTTTGTAGAAATTGAATGGGAAGAAAACACTGTTGTAAGATTAAAAACAAAAAGAAATCAAAACTCTCTGCCACATATATTAACACATTCTATAAAGGTCTGTTTATATACGTTCAAGAACAAACACATAATATACCTGGTCATTTTACATCATTCAAACTTAGAAAAACACATTTCCTTTCCAATGCTGGCTTCACTTCCAGTTTTTTATTTTGGTTCTCAATCAGTGATGTCATGTCCTAACACACCTTAAAGAAAGTTTTCTCAAACTGATCTGCAGGAAGAAGTGTACAATAGATGCCACTTCTGTCATGATGGGTTGTGGCTGGATTTGCTTGTGTGGTGCTATTAGAGGACATGTCCATAAGAGCAGATCAGTAGTTGTCCAAAAAGTTTCCTTGCTTGTGTAAAATCTTTTCTGTAGAGGGAAGTGCAAATCCATAGTCAGGTTTGTAGTTAAATTCTTGAAATTATTTTGCTCTTCATGCAAAGAGCTGTTTGCTTTAATTATTGAGCTGTTGTTATAGATGACTGTGTTGTTAATACTGAGTTTTGACAGTGTTATGCCTTAGCCTTCAACAAAATGCTTTCAGTGCATGGAAACCCTTATGGAAAGCTTAACTTGGTTATGCTTACACTGTTGAAATGCTCAGAGCCACTATCACAGGAAATGTTTTCCAGTATCTCTGGAAAACATTTTTATCACTTTAATATCAAACAAAACTCTATTGCTTGTGAGCTCAGAAGGAGCAATGGCTAAATTTTGTGGTTTATTTTAGAGTAGCACAGGCCCTGGATGAATGGAGTAGTCTTCCTTATCTCTACAGATGTCTATCCTGTATATGAAACATTTTATTCTCTATCATTTTTACATTATATATTTTCTATTATATTTTTATGAAAATAAAGCAGTTTGAAAATGGACTTTTCATCAGCTCATCCACTATCTGTTTTACTTTATAAAGGTGATCATAAATCACAGTTAATTCTAATTCAGTACGTCTTCCAGCTTATCCCCTCTTTTCTGTGTTTGTAACTAGCAGAGGTTTGTTTTATTATTGTGATAAAACTATAGAATATATCACTGCATTTCCTCAAAGAAGCAAATGCATGCCATCAGCTTAGTATGTTAAAAGTTGGGCATGTAAGAGAGAAGATTTTGAAAAGAAAGTTTATTGACAACTCTTGCTTTTGACAGTTGTCTTGTGTTCTGATCAGCAGTCTATTGCCTTTAGAGACCAATTTTTTTAAAAAGTGTTGTAACTTTTGTAAATATTCTAGCACTTTGAAAAAGTTTGCTGTTTTTAAATGCTTTTTCTGTTGTAAAAAGTGAACTTTGGTGTCGTGCATCAATTATATAGGCTTCTGAGATAGAAAGGGGAAAGGAAAATAGAACATTTCTGAGACCTTTGAATAACCTACTCAGAAAAACTTTTTCCCTGAATAATGTTTCATTATTTTAGTCTGACCTATATAGCTTAGAAGCAAGATCCATGTCCTAATGGAAAAAAAAAACATTCTTATTTTTCTAAAGATATGAAAATATTGGATTTTACAGGATACCTGTTTAAAACTGCTTCAAATGTTTGGGTGAGTGAATGAAGGTGTGCTTGTCATAGTAACTTCCATTATGCCATACGGGCATGAGTCCCACACTGGTGATGTATTAGAAATATATTACATTGCCTTAGGATGTGTATTACTTGATAATGCTGCAGCATAGCTATTACTAAGTTTGGAAAGATGAGACATTGAATAATAAATATTGTATTATTGAGCAGTATATTTATTTTTTTTAACGGTTGAGGAGCCAAACTACAATAGGCTTTATTTCATAAGTTAATACAGGAATGAAATGGGCAGGTATACTTCTATTTTAATATGGTTTCAGGATAGCTTTTTATAGAGTTCAATATTGAAATGAAGGAAGCAATCTTGTAACACACTGTTTGATCAGCTGGTATGCTCTTATTGTTAACCAGAAAGAAGTTCATAGAAAGAGGCTTTCCGAATCCTACAGGATTTTGTCATTCTCAAAGTAGTGGCTGTCTTGTAGTGTATTTTCTGAGTCTGTCATTGAGTGAATAATGAGACTTTTACATACAGATGTACTGTGGTCAGTCTTCCCTTAGGATTACATTTTTTCCCCTCATTTTGCAACCTGATAAGGGATAACAACTTTACCACCCACTCTGCTGCAGTTCTTAGAGTTTTCTATTCTCAGCTGTGAAGCGATATGACTACTGAGAAAATGGCCTTCATACATTCAAAGCATCTTTTTCAATAACCTGTTATAGGAAGGTGAGTGCATGTGTGCCCAGAAATTTAGCGTTTTTACAAAATTAATTCAAAAGCTTCCTGGGAGATGGCTGCCCATAAGTATTTTCCCTTTTTTATTATTTTCCATTATCTTAGGTCAGCCTACTATCATTTTCTATATGATGTTTTACATAATTTTGGAACTGTTGCTCTACTGTTACCTTTGAATCCTGACTTCTGAATATTTTTCTGAAATGCTGCATCTTCTGAAATACTTGCATCCTTACCCACTTCTCTTGGCGAGTTCAGTTTTCTGGAGTTTTTCAGTACAATAGGACTTTAATAGCCTGTAGTTTTTGTGGTTTTGTATAACATGGATTCAGGTATTGAGAGTTTGATGCAGTCTCTCATTGTAATATGTTCTTGTACACACAATTTTTGAATGGTTTGTAATCTAGTTTTCTGTTGTTTCATTACTGAATCTTATGTCATCTTTGTTACTGAAAATAGCATTTATTTTATGTAAGACTACAAGTGAAGTGGTGTGGAAATCACTGAAACTAATGATTCATCTGAAAGTTTATTGTAGAATATCAATCTCTGGGAAAAATAAACCACCTACTTATTCTTTACATACTTTGTTATTTCATATGAGTTTACTATGGTTTTCCCCCCTCCATTTTATATGCTTTATTACTAGTCAAATTATGGCATACAGAATGCACAGAAGATAGAGAACACCCAAAACACTCTTTAAGAAAAAAATCCAAGCTCAAGTTAGTGAAATAAAATGATAATACTGTTAATTATGTTTTTTTACCTCACAGGTGTGAGGTAACAGAAGTGAAGAAAGAAAGTTTCAGGATGAATTATTCAACAGATATGATACTATGGTACACTGTCACTACAGTGATTTCTGATTTTTTAATTAATTATTGGCATTTGAATGTTTGTAGTGGTTAAGCTTTTGCAGTCTGGCTGCTGAAGCAAGCAATTATCAATGGTGTAGTTTTTGTCTTCTGCATTAAAAAAGTGTGAAACAATTCCTGTATGGAATGAAAGGAATGAAGAGTAGAAGACCATAGGTTTGTTGCTGGTAAGGGAAGAAAGCAGGGTGTTTTCCCTCTTGCAAGGAAGATCTGTATTACTTGCAGATGACCCATATTACTTGGATTTAGTAAGGGATTGAGGTTCTGCTCAAGCTTGGCAGTTTAAAACATTAATTTTATTTACAATGTTGCTATACTCTGTTACTGGCTAAAGAGCATTCACTTCTGGTCACAGCAGCTGAGGGAGTGTGATAGTGCAACAGCGGCAATGAGGCCATAGAAAATGAGCGTTTCTTCCAATTGTCCTTATTAAAGGCCGAGTAAAGGCATCACAGGTCCACCAAGTGAGCAGCAGTGTCATGCACTCCTAAGTATCAAAAAAACCCAACCTTTCTTTATGATGAGCGTTTAAGCCAAAAGGGATTCATCGTGCAGAGTTTCTCTGTTCTTTCTGGCTCTTAAGTACTGAGAAATTGTTAGTGGGTAAAAGATTTAATTTGTATTCTCTTAGTCTGTTAAACATGCCCTAAATTTTTATTCACACAAAGCTTCCAGTCCCTGCAAGATACTGAATGTTGATTTTTCATTTTTGGCTTTGTATGTGGAAATGATTGCTCAGTCTTTTCTTTTTCTGGGCTTTACGTGTTTCACTGGGAGAGGTTTAATAACTGAATGTTCAGACCAGTTTGTTTTGCCCCAGTCTGAACCATTGTACAATGGAGATAGATTTAATTACTTCATTTTGAAAATGAATGAATTTCTGAAACATCAGTGAAAAAATTTTGTCACTAAAATGTATTCCTTAATGGTTCAAAGCAAAGGCCCTGTTGAAAATGAAATAGATGAAACAGGTAATCTCCTGAGAAATAATGAGTTCTTAGTAAATTTGAATATTGTCGAGTTGTTGAATTGACAGGTTCTGCCCCAGGGTTCGCTCTTCAATCTCTTTTGCATAAAGGCTTGCTCAGAAATGTTACAATAAGTTACAATGCAAAAATCTTATACAATAGAATAAATAACAAGTAACACAGCTATATCAGATTTATATGCATAATTTTCATTTCATTTTCATGAATAAAGTGTTAAAATTACAATAAACAGCAGTGACAATTGATGTCGGTACAGCAAGTGTTTTCTTACAAAAACAACAATTCTAAAAAGCTGGAAAAGTCAAAAGCAGATATTTTTCAGGTAATTGTTACAAAATAGATAAGTAGTAGTGCAATATAATTAACCCTAAAGTTTCAAAGTGGTAGGATTGGCATGAAAATCTTTATCTGTTACACAAGGGCTGATGCTAACATTTTGTGTCCCTTGTGCTGAGGATGCTGCCACCTTGCTGGAAAATGCTTGAAGGGTATTGGAGTGAATTAGAACATCTGTCTTCTCACTGCATGTGTCGGGGTGTGTACAGGTGTGCTTGTAATGGAAAATATTCTCATACAGAAACAGTGGATGAAAATAATTGCTGATTACTTTTGTTTTCTTTCCATGCATATTTGCAGGCTTCCAGTATATGTCTTTTATTTTAGTACTACTTACTATGAAGATTGTTGCTTATTACTCCCTATGAATTAAACCTGATTTGCATTTTATATATATTTTAAAAATATGTTTATATGTATATACTTTAAACACACATGCTTATACATACACACATTTATACACCCATTTATGTGTATGTATACAGACATACATACACACAGAAACATATATATATATATACATGCATACATACAGAATTATCTTTTAGAATGCAACAGGAAAAAATGAAACTTGTTAAATGTATGCAAAGAGATAGAAGTTTCTACTTTTTTCTCCTGCAAAATGTCTGGAGCTTGTGAAAACTGCAATATAAAGCTCCACTTCAAGTGCTACAGTTTACTTGAGTAGGTAGAATTGAGCCTGGGAGTAAAGTACCTGGGAAAAAAGCAAACCTTTTAATCTGCCTCACAGTTGTTAATCAAAATAGAGAAATTAACAGTACTTGTTATAACAGTCCTTGAAATAAGTATGTCATATATTTATAAATTTTAAAGGTTCATGGAGCTTTCTAAATCATTTAGTATTATCTGTTATATATAAAACCACAGTCTCTTCAGTTCAGAATTTTGCTGAAACTTGAAGTCATTTTATTCAGGGGAAAAAAAATTCTCTATGCAGCAGAAAAAGATTTTTGTTTTGTTCACAAGTAACAAAATGTTACCTTGTATCGAATGAGCAGCTATCTGTGAAAATATCATCTTTTACATGCAAATACTATTATCTCAAATAGATAATTTAAGATTTCCACAGATTTTTACACATGAAATCATCATTTCATTCTTTCTAGGGAACCTAAATCCTGCAAACAGAATCAAGGAAGCACAAGTTGCCTAAAACTCGTGTTGAAATGCAAGTGGTTTAGGCGTTGCTAAGAAAAGAAATTGTAAGCCAAGACAGTCTTGTTTATTGACATTGTATTGGCTCTGGCTGAAACAGAGTTAATTTCCCCCATAGCAGCCCTCATAGTGCTGTGCTTTGTATTGGTAGGTAGGAAGGTGTTGATAGCACAGCAGTAGTTTGGCTACTGCTGAGCAGCACTTGCACAGCATCAAGGCTGTCTCTCCAACATTCTCCCCTCAATGGTATGCTGGGTGTGGGCAAAATCTTGGGAGGGAACATAGCCAGGACAGCTGATCCAAGCTGACCAAAGGGATATTCCACACCATATGATACCTGCTGAGCAATAAAATTTAAGAGAAAGGAGGGTAAGGGTGGGGCATTTGTTATTCCAACATTTGTCTTCTGGACCAACCACTACACGTACTGAAGCCCTACTTTCCTGGGAAGTGGCTGGGCATCGCCTGCTGATGGAAAGTAGAGAATAAATCTTTTGTTTTCCTTTGCTTTCACACGTGGCTTTTGCTTTTATTAAAGTGTCTTTATCTTGACCCATGAGTTTTTTCCATCTTATTTTCTCCCTGCCTCCCAGTCCTGCTGAGGAGGGCAGTGGTAGAGTGGCTTGGTGGGCACCTGGTGTGCAGCCAGGGTCAACCCACCACAAGCATGATCTCAGGCTTTTTGACTTGAGATGCTGCCAGTTCACCTGCAATGACTTCTTAGTTAGTTGTCAGTGCATAAGGCTTCTATTTTCATTTATTCAGCTGGCGCTCTCAAAAGACATTCAGATGTAGAAATTTAGTTGAATTTTACTTTCATAACTCATTCACTATTATGTGGGATTTTGGAAGACCTACTACTGCTCTGTTAAAAGCCAAACGTGTTAGGTCTTCCTATATAAAGTTGAAAGCAGCTACATTTTTTTAAAAAAAAAAAAAGTCCCCAAATAAAGCTTTCTAGACACTTCTGTTTACTTGCACCTCAAATCCTATGTGTGTAATCTATGCTGTCCTGCAGTATGATTCCTTTTAAATCACAGAAGACTGGTAACAATACTGAAAATTATTGAATGTTTTATTCTACTTGCAACTGTCATACTGCTCCAATGGAAGTGTTACTCCTGTGTAATCACTTGCCTGATCATGTACCAACATGCACAGTAAACATTAATTCTTCCTTATAGATGCAGCTGATAAGAACTGTAATAAATGTGCTGCTCTGTGTCCCTTCCCAAGGTTAGAGCCAGCTTGGGCTTTTTTCAGTTAATAGACCTATATGTGTCAAAATAACTGACTTTTCAAACTCTCTGACAGGGGGCTGAGTGTTCATAGATCAGCTTTTTCATTCAGTGGAGGAAAGCATTTTCTTTGGCCTCAGGAGAGAGAGGTGTTCTCCATCAAAATAGAAATTTTTCCCTCTTTTCACATGAAAAGTACCTCTCAGTATGAAAAGTACCTCTTATATCTCCAGAGTAGGAAAGTACATCTTGTAAGTCCAAAGAGGAGTCTTTACTTCATTTCATGTTCTTGCATAATAAAGTGATGGGATAAGCTGAACAGAGACAGAGAGCATATACTGGGAAGGGAAGTGCTGAGACAGTTTTTTAAATTTCTCTTGATGATGCTGACTCTGTTGGTTGTAGCTAGGGATGACTTGCTATAGATTTACAATGCAATGTACATAGGACTTTATTCTTACTTGCAAAGAAACAACAGAAATCATTGTTTTCACTAGTAACATTAATATTGTTTGGTTAAGGATGCATTTCAGCTCTCATGTTCTTCCTAAAATTGTGAGTTGTTGATCACGTGTGAGTTGTCAGTCCATGTGGAGGTACTGAAATGCTCATAGAAGCTGTTGGTTTCAGAGACTACTTCTGAGACAAAGTATACAATGGCAGAAAAAGTTGGATGATCTGATCTGAACCCAAAGTTTTATCCCAGAGGTGCCTGTGTCATTCTCCTGAGAGAAGACAGAAATTCTACGCAAAGAGCTGTGCTCCAAAAGCTGCTTGTGGATCTAAATGCTTTGAGTCCTACAGAACTGGCAGACAATCCTTTATCATCTTCATCATCATTGCAAGGCATATTGTTCATTAGCTGCTGATATATGCTCTATTCCTATATGCAGTTATGAGTACTCTTTGCTTTTGAGTAGAGAATAAATAATTTTTTTAAATTGCTGATTCAAATTTTTATAAAATTCTAAACTTACTAAGTGCAAAGTGGTGCATAGACTTGCTCTTAGGTAGGCAGTGCAAGGTCTTTATAAATGATTTCCCTTATGTTCATGACATAAGGCAATTTTTGACATATGCAAATCCCAGTCTGCTCTGTAGTCATGGAGGATATTATTGGGATTTTGCAATGATACCCAGAAAAATACAGTTCTTTCTAAATGCTGCTGTCAGGTTTTGACAGACTTAATCCTGATCTCATCCAGTATGTTTAATTCTGTTGACAAGGAAACTATTAATTTTCTTTCTATTAATGTACCTGTAGTGTAAACTTGAAATGTTCTGAGGTGTTTATCTTAATATGAATTCCCATTTTAAATGTACACAAAGAGTAGCTTGGCATCACCATTTGAAATATTAAACTTCAGAGAGAAGAAAAGCAAAGAATTTCCTTTAATTGCAATACTATGTGCTTAAGAAAATGTAATAGAAAGAAGGTTGTGTCTCTGTTTTTCATCTCTGAACCCTCTTTCCGTGCTTAAGTTGGTGTGAGGTTATATCCAGGTGTTTTTCATGTGTTGTGAAAACACCTCTCGGGCTGCAGGCAACTTTCTGTGCACAGTGCTCTCTTATTCTTTCCATGTTACACCCCAGAGTTGGAGTTAGAGGAGATCAGGGTATTAGGGAGGACTCAACCCTGTCGTTTCTCAGATGCTTGTTAGGACCTACAGGTCAAGGTCATGAATTCGGAGCAATGATTTCACAGAATCAGGGAGACATCTCTCAATTTTCTTCACACATAATTGTACAGAGACTCACTTCAGACTTCATGACAGTGCCTGCAGGACCCATTTTGGAAATGCTTTTACTTTTCATTTTACCAGATATACTGCATATACTCCATGCTGTAGTGTGAACCTTGTCTGTAAAGTTACAGGGCTTGTTAAGTAGTATGTTTTGCATCTAAATGTACTCCTAATCTGCTATTTCTATCTTTAGAATTTTGTACAGAAATGATCCTTCCTTGCGAAAAGGTTTTCAGAATTTTTGGTAGGCTGCCCATCTCTCAGTGAAATGGAAGAAGTGTTGCATGCAGGGTTTTTTTTAGGCACATATTACTTTTCATTCACCTGGCATATGCTTAGGAGTTCAGGATATCAAGTGCTTTACTTAGTCAGAAATACTCTCAGTGAGAGTAAATATGCCTTGATGAAGATAATTGAATAGAGGAGTTGATTCTTGTTGATTTATGAAAATTTATAGAAATATATTCCAGCATAATTTAATGTGAAATACTTTATCAGCTACTAAGATTCTGATTTTTTTTCAGCATAAACCATAAATTCTTCTTACCCAGAAAGTAATGAATAGAGTTGATCTGTTAACTGGAGGAATTCTTCCCTGGGCCAATGGAAGAAGAAGCTGGATTGCTGAGCGTACAGCCTGTAAAGGCCTGGGTCTGGGCAAGTTTGAAACAATTTTTGCTTCAAACTTAGGCATTTCTTTTACCTTTGACTAAGCCGTAGGTGGACTTCAATACTTGAAATACATTTCTTATAAGTTCTTTGCAGGCTGTTCACTATAGAGTTGCTGTATTTTCAGACTGGAATCAATTGTGTCCAGCAGGAGGATACAGATTCTGCAGCCATAAGGACCAGGTGCTCATTTTGTCTGAGACTATACAAAGCTGTTCAGGAAAAGATGTGCTTTAAGATCCTCCTTCTTTTCTAATATGAAATGGTGCAACTCTTACTCATCCTCAAGTGGCAGGCTATATGCATAGCTGCAAAACATGATTATTGATCATTTAAAATGAGAATCCCTTGACCGTATGATGTGTTTTGCAATGTGTCAGGGTTACCTGTGAATGGGTACATTGTGTCTCACGATTGGTCATAGGCTGTTGTACTGGCTCTGGTCTGCGGATTGTGACCTTGAACAGGATCTTCGCATGCAGAGACAGTGCCAAGCGCTGTACCTTGTGTCTTACATCACAATTTCTTGCAGTGGATCCAGTTAAGGCAAGATAGAAACTGGCTCACTGCCCCACAAATTCATATTTGTTTTTTAGTGTGGGAAGCAAAAAAATGGAGGCCTTGCACGAGTAATACAAGTCATGGCAGACTCACTGCTCCCTGTCTCTTGTAGGTAAATGAAAGTAAGGTAGATGGTCATCTTACAAGTCAGAGATGACCATTCTTTCACCGACTGTTGACTGTGTCATGTGTTTGGATAGCCACAGATCAATGTGAAGTATTTAGACTGATTTGCAATTCTGTTAGTAGTCTAGAAAATACAACCTCAATCAAGGATAAGGGGAAGATGAAAGTGAGTGAACATTTTTATTCCCTTTGTCAGTATTCAGAATCTGTTATTTTGATATAAAGCTGTCCCAATCTTTTAAATAGCTGCACAAAGGTTCTGACATCTTGTACCTCAGATTCTGTGCACTGAGCAATACATGCATTGAGAAGGCACAGAATAATGCAAGATGAGCAACTATTTATGGTAACTGTATAATAGTGTGAGTCTTTGCTCTCCCATGCAGACAAACTGTAAGTCCAGTAGAGTTTGCATTCTCTATTTAATATCTCAGTCCTCAGGTAAATCCTATACCTAAATTGATGCAGTGGAAGTAAGAATTTTAGCTAGGGCTTTATCCATCACATATATCCATCACATTGATCCCTTAAAGGGTGAAAATATATTTGAAGAGTCTGTAATTGTACTTAATTCAAGTCACTGTAGCAGTTTGGGTTCCAGTCTCTTCTCATGGAGAACGTAGAAAAAAGATAGCTTGAGACTGGAGATCACAGCTTGAACTGAATAATAGCCTTACCAAATATTCCAGGAACATTTTAAAATGCACTTCAGCATATCATCCTTTTTACTTTCTTCTTGCCTAATTCAAAGCCTGTGCAGTCACGAAAAAGGGTTTCTGAGGTTTTATCCCTCCTTGCTCATCTTCGTGTTTGTTCCTATATTATGTGACACGCGGCCATCCAGAGTTGGATTTGATTGTCTGCCTGTGGTATGTGAACTAATTCAAGGCAAAAGGACATTAGGCATTTTTATTACAGTTGATAGATTTTGTAAAAAGTGATAAGTAAAAAAACCTGGCATGTAAAGGGATGCAGGGATTATTCTTTTAAAAGACTGGACTGGGGTCCCTGTTGGTGAAGTGAGAAGTATATTTTAATGGGATAACGAAGCATCCTAAATGTAATTTATTTCCATTTTTACACCATTGTATTCCTCCCTGGCACTCAAAGCAGTGGGTCATCTTTGTCCATTGACAGAAATGTAACATTTAGCAAAAAAAAAAAGTAGTATAACCTTCAGCTGATGAAGAAGGCTGCCCAGTTTGTAATTGGAGATGTAGATAATACTAATCCATTCTTAAAATGGATTACCTAGAGGTAGTCAGCAATATTTGGGTCAGTGAATAGGAGTATTACCTTATTTTTGTCAAGTATTAACAGAATTACTTTCCTTGTTAAAAATGACACTGGCTTGTGTACATGTAATGATTGCTGAAAACTGGTTTGGTTGTAGAGGACATCTTTATTAGAGGGAGGGGGAGAGGGGGAATGTTTAGTTTTTATTAAGTTGAACGTAATAGTCCTGATGGCAGGGCCATTGCTATCAACTCTTGGTTGGTATAATTATGCTGCAGGGGAGGTAGATGAATTCTTTTTCTGTGCTGGAATAGGTAGTGTGGAGAATAACGTGAAGGAGCCTATGTGTCAGTACCTCTGTTTTAATAAGGATCTGTCTGCTTTTCTTGAGCAAATGAGGGTATGTTCCAAGATGGACCCTGATAAAGCAGAGATACTTCTGGTTGGAAAATGAATGCCAAGGAGTAATTGTCTGCAGTTTTCTTTTGCAGTGAGATCAATAACCTGATCTAGTTCTAATTTGGGGGGGACTGTTCTGGTTGTTGTTTTGTTTTTTTAATGGCGATAGTGAAGCTTAGCATTTGTGATTGATGCCAGGGTGGAAGGAGTTGTAGACATTTTTGGTTACTGGATAATAATTTTGACAAATTGAGAGGACATGAAAATGTAAGGTACTATAATTGGGAAGGTGAACTATAAAGTGTAAGTAGTGTTAGGTAGTAAAATATTTCTTGATATTTTATGTCTTACTCTCCTAAATAAGTTAATACTGTCACAGTTGGAAAATAAACTGCCATCTAAGGGTACATTAGCAGAACTACAGTTTGCATTTAGCAAGAAGGCTTTGTCCAATTTTGAACCCCTTTTTTCAAGAAAAATCTAAAAAGTTGAATAGATTCCATTAAAGAACAGGAAGAGCAGCAGGTGATTTAAATAAAGTAATACATAAGGAGACATTAATGGATTACATTTGTTTTGTATTATGTAAAAGAAGACTCCATGGAGCATGAGCAGAACTTCAAAAATTCAGAATGATCCTCTAGAGTGATTGATTGTTGTCCAAGGAGGCTGTATGTGGGAGGGGAAGAAATCATCTGTTTCCACTAGCTGATGTTTGGATACTAGGAGAAGATTTACCATCAAAAAGGTTAAAAAAAAAAAAAAAAAAGAAAATTTTCTTGGCTTTGAGATTTTTGAGGTAGGTACTCAAGTATCAGGCATGACATTGATATGGTTGATTCCTCGTGATTAGTCACAGATTCATTTTTTTGCCTTTCTTTCATGCTGTTATTTTCTCTTTTTTAATGTCAAAATCTTCATTAATTATCGTTGTCAACATTACATAATTCTAATGTTATTTAATATTAGCATTAATATTAGTTCAAGCTCCCTGTTGAGCACCAGCAGTAGTGTATGATTTTGGAGTTGGTTTGGGGGGTTTTTGTTCATTTTGTGTTAACATTTTATGCAGTGATATATTTTGGTAGGTGAAAAAACAATTTATATCAAAACCAGTGCAATCATAATTTGTCCATTCAGAAACATAACTAGAAAAGAACAGTATGTCTTAAATTATATTTTGCTTAATTTATAAAATCGTAGTAAAGATTGTGATATTTGTCTGTCATTTTTCATCTATATTGTTGCTGTGGATGATGTTATTTTATGTATAGTATAGGTTTCCCTAATCAGTTTGTGAAGGAGTCATAGTCTAATCATTCTGTTGTTAAATTAGGCAGACCTCTAGAGGGAAGAATCTGACAGCTCATGATCATCACATTCATAATCAATTAGTAATATTCAGTGAAGCAGTTTAAGGGAATCACTTTAACCAGCTAACATATTGCAGGACACCATAGTTGCATCCACTATAGATCACAAATAAAATAGACAAACATATATCCTGCAAAAGCTAATAAACAATGCAAAAGAGCAGCTAAGTAGCAAATGTTAGAGCTCACTCAAGCAAAAGGTCTGAGTGTTTTGCTACATAAGTACTCTTGATTCGTGAAAATGGAAAGGATTTCTCAGTAGGGTCTGAAAACACACCACCTATCTTCTTCAAAGCACCAGACCCAAACCTTTCTTTGTAAGGTGAATTGGATGTATTTTTCACTGTGGATATTACCTTGCACCTAAGATGTGGACTTTAACAGAGACGATAAATAAAATTAAATTAACTTTGACAATACTGTAATTTATAAAGCTATAATATAAATTGTCTGACTTTTGTAATTGACTTGCCAAGCTGAGAATACAGAAAGTAACAGGCTAGCCAGGAATGTTTCAGTGAGTCTGGCAGATATATATCATTTTTTTGCAGCAGGCACTTATTGTGAGCATTTTTCTTTCAGAAGCTTTTTTAACTTCTAGATGAGATTCAAATAGGGAGAAAGATGGATTAATCTCAACAGAAATTTGGGAATATGTGAATTAACTCTTCAGATTCAGGAAGTAAAAGTCTTACTGACTGAACCACATCTGGCATCATAACTTTGTTTCAATTATAAAAAATGTGTGCTCAAGAACAGTCTCAAGCCCTTGAGTGATATAAAAAGCTAGAATAGTGGGGCAGTGACCGTGGCATACGCCTCTCAGTTGCTAGGTGGGACTCCTGATTGCTGTGGTCTGGTCTTTTTTGCAAGAGTGAGGTGAGTCTCCACAGTCTCCTGGTTGTTTAGTACTTACAGCTCTAGAGATGTGAAAGATACTGGTTACAGTCTGCTGGAATGAAAACGGTTTCTGAAGCCTCACAAGTTTCATATGGGCGTTATTTTCATATGGATTTTGGTGTATTTTCTAGTAGCATCCCTGTCAGTGGAGACTTGTTTATTCCGAGAGCTTTTCTGCAATGAGTAAAGGCAAGTCTTTGTGAGACAGCTCACAGGTGCAGCCTTCTGAGCTGAGTAACAAGTAGCATAAAGCTTTTATTTCTTTGTTTGATCCCATACCAAGCATTGTCTAATGTTTGCGAGTTCACATTTTTACATACATGCCCTTGAAAATTTTAATGGGAAATATTTTTAATAAATAGAATATGAGTACTTTAATTGGTGTTATTTAATAAATGCAGTTGTCTCCAGCATCCTACTAAGGACTTTGAGGATGTAGCCGTTGTATTTAGTTAATGCCTCTGTTGTTTCTGAGCTATTTCTTATTTTATGATTTTAAAATATCTTGTGTCTGATATACTTGACCTTTCTCATTCACTTACCACTCAGAACTAAATCTATTCAGTAGAGCTCTTGAAGTATCCAGATTGAAGACACGAACAATTTTACACTGGAAAGAAATGGCACTCTCTTTTGGTAATTGGTATCTTAGGAAGAAATAGACCACTTGAAGACCCATTTGACAGAAGAATCCTGATGAGTATTCTTATTTCTTTTAATAAAGATGATGATAAGGATTAGGAATCCTCTAATGCAAGATCTCTCTAAAAAATCTGAGCAACTCTGCAGGACTCTTAGAGAAAGACTTCATCCAAAACCTTTTCCCTGTTTTTTGTCAGAAGTCTCCTGGTTTATTGCATCTTGACTCAAATGCTATCCTTCATTCCTTGCAATTCTTTGTCTTTTGTACTTTCCTTGTCTATTAAAAGCTTGACTGTTTGCTTTAATCCACTGCAGTGACCTTGCAATATGTGATGTAACATATGTATTTGGATGAAATGGTATGATTTGTGAGCTCTGGCAGGTTTGAAATACAAATCTCAAAACACTTAGCTGTGCATTTATGACTTCTGAGTTTTTATGGTTGCATGAAATGTAGTTAAGTATATCACAGTTGTATGAAAGCTTCATAGACCAATGGCTATGATTGTTGAATATTTACACAGAAATGTCTTTCATAAAAACCATATGTTCCCAACAATGTATGAGACATCAGATATACCAGACACTCACTTATTTCTCTTCTGAAGACAATTGCTGTATAGGTCTGCTGGGAGGATCTCGGTGCAAATTTCTGAAGGCTAAAATTGAACTGATTCTAATAAAAGTCAATGACTATCACAGAAGTGAAAAATATTTAGGCTTCGTATTCTTTGGAGTGGTGTGGAATCTCCTATGTGTAGAGTAACTTGGTAGGTTTATGTCAGTTATGCAGACTAAGAACTTTTTCTCTGTAAATTGATATGCAAAGAGCAATAGATTTTTATATCATTTTTAGCACCATAGTTTGTTTTAAAACCAATCAATTTTAAGGGACAATTCCTCTTGTATTTAGGCCAATGTGCTGATCAAAGGAGAGATAATTTATAGTGTGAGGTCCTGTTCTTCGTGCATGAAAAGAGGCAGAAAATGTAGAATTATACTGGCTCCCATACTGCCTAGTCTGGTTCCGACCATTGCGGGCTATGAGTATGAGTATTAGTTCATTCATTTGTTTTCCAGAGAGAAAAGATACAGTGTTTTGTGTTCAGAAAGCTTTGTTTAAATAATGAAAAATATTGCCATGTATTATGAAGGAAGTGCCAAAGAAGTGGTGTAAGGTTTGGCCTCAACTATCAAATTCAAGTCCTGAGCTCCAAGTCTGTTATCCCCCTTCACATCTAGTTTAAAGCCCTATCAATGAGCCCTCCAAGCTCCTGTGCAAAGACCCCCTTTGAGAAAGGAGGGTCCCATCTGACACCAGCAAGCCTGATGCCGTGTAGGCCATTGCATTATCAAAAAACCCAAAGTTATGACAGTAAATAGTCTGCCAACAGTCATCTTTACATTATTAATACATTTGAGATGTTACATTTTAAAATTTTATAAATATATCTTTGATGGTACTTCTTAAAATTTGTTTTTGGAAGATATAATTTCCCTATTTAATTCTGACTAGGTCTAAATTAATATGTGGAACTAGCCTTAGAATTTAAAATTCTGTGCCTGTTTTAGTACGTATGTGAGACATACACACTTCTATACACTGCCTAAAATAAACTTGATTCTCCAAATTACATTACACTGTATTAAAATTACTATTCAGACTATCCCTTTGACTAATCAGGTTAACGGGCTTAAAAATCAGCTTCAAAGATGATAGGTAGGTGGAACAGAAACATCACACTGCTACTTAAATCCAAATAGAGTGCAAAAGAAAAAAGGCCAGAATATGAGAGTCATATTTTCTTCTGTGGTAATCTGACAATTTAAGAGTGTTTCTGCTACATATCTTTAATATGAGTTCTCTAAAATTTTAATCTTTCTGCATGTTTTACAAAAGCAACAGACAAAATTAAACATAGACATCACACATTTGTATTTAATAATTCTACCTATACATAACTGTAGCAGAAGATTACTGCTTATTACTGAAGGAAGATTATTTGGAAAAACACAATATTCTATTATGTGTAAGTCCTGATTAGATTAATTTATCTTTGTATACAAATTGTAGTGATTCCACAAAAAGGAAAAAAAAAGTCTTTTTACTTGGGTAGCTTTTAGATCATTTGTGATTCATAATTCGGGGGCCCTTAAAATTTGGAACACCTGTAGTAGCTTTATCAGGAGTTGGAAATCTCTGACTCCACATGTTAATGATTTGAAGGTGATGCTAGATATTCCAATACCTTCTTAGAGGTCTAGGTAATTACCTATCCCATAAAAGTTCTAATTAATGCATGTATTATTCTTTAGTTTTGTTGGCAGAGCTACTTTCCTCTATCTTAAGTGGACTAGAAGTGTTAGGAATGCATCTGGAAGAACTCTCTAGAACTAATGCAGTGAACACATGATAAAACCACACCACCATGCTGCTGAGATTAAAATTATCTAGACACAGAAGAGTTTTAGTTTGATACTCTCCAATCTCCTAAATGTCAATGTGGAACACTCAGCTCAAGTCAGCACTTTGATATGTTTTTAGTGCCCTGGAAATGCTTCCTTACTGGTTCAGGATAAAAATGCATGAGGAACCGCTATGCCACTTGAAGCTCAGAAAGGGAAGGCACAGAAGAGCTGCAAGCTCCATATTTTTAATAACCTTGTATTTCCTGAATTTAGGCAACACCCTGAAGACAGAATCCATCCATATGAAAGCCAAAAATGTAGTTACTTAGTCACTATAGTCTCACCATCGTATTCAGCAGTATCCACTGTGTTTATCCTCATGAAACCTCTGTGTGACTGAGCCAGTAAGTTGCTCAGATCTTACTAGTGAAGATGAAGAAATGATTTACAGGCTTTGGAAAGCCTGTAGTCCTTGCAGATAGGTGTCCATCTGGGTTTTCAGAAGAATCACAGTGGTTCAGGTATCCAGGCAGTAACTTTTTAAAGAATGAAAACTTAAACCCGTACATATTATCTCTGTTCTGTAGTGGTACACTTCTGTATTTCATCTCTGGTCTCAGCCCTGCAAACTGAATTCAGCTAGAACCTCATGCGGGTGGAGAAACTTGCTCTCTCTCATTTCTTCAGGCTTTGATGCATAGATGGGACTAGAGCTCTTGTTTGTTCTTAGGTGCCTGACTCATCTACTGCCTCATAATACAAACTGATTCAGAGTTGTTAATACTCAAGAGAATAAAAAAATACTAAAGCAAAAACTCCAGGGAGGAGTTACTATAAGTTTCATTTATGCAGGTATATATAGTGTATGATACAGATGTGAATCTAGATTTATTTAACACTGGAATGGCCTTAGGGAGCCAGATCTTGTATCAAAGCCTTATTTTCATGAGCACAGTATGAATTCAGGGAAAGAAAGTTAATGTTCTAGAGACACAGTAATAATCCTGTTGATGGATGATGCATTTTCACACACACTAACAGCACTGCCTTTTCCTTGGTTTATCAAAAGGAACAAAAAGGGTAGTTTCCCCTTCTAAAAAGATGCAAAAAAAATGCATATTGCATAGTAAGTAATGTAGGTATTCTGTAGCTACAATTGTTTTTACTTTTCTCCTACATACAATGTGGAAATCAAAGGAAGTAAGCTTTTTTTTTTAAGAACATTGAATGTTCTTATGTATCAGGTCTAGTCCAATAGTTCTTTCTGTGATGTTGGAACATGGCAGATGCTTTAAAAGAAAGTACAGACAAGCTTATCTTATAAAGGGAAGTTATGGATAATCTTCAAGTGTATTTTTTTTAAATGTCACCCTATTTGTTCTTGGCTGGCTCAAAGCCATTGAAATGTAAAGTTTTTGCTTCTCATTGACACATAGTAGATGTGTCTGTGTTTACTTTTGAGTTCTGTATCTAGATGCTGTGGCAATGTGTTTCACTACTTGTCACTCTCTTTGGATTTTTCCTTGGTACCGCTTTTCACAAGAATAAAATCAGAAAAATTCTTGAATTAATATTGCTGTGAAATTATATGGCTAAACCAGATTTGAGCTACAGGATATTCATTCTCCAAAGGTGATTCATTTTGCATTGAATCTACAGGGTAACCTGTTTGTTATAAATTACAGAGGCTTTCATAAAATTGAGGTCCATAATTAGGAAGAAAGAATATGCATGAGTAATTTGCAGTCATGTAATGAAAGATTGCCATGGGAAACAAAGTGGATCAACAGATGCTGAAACCCCTGCTATGATTTTTGGCATATTTATTTTTCTCTTTCCTTCTAGCCTTCTGAGTCATGTTGACCTGAGATATTTGCAGATCTCCATGTATCACAAAAAAATCTTAGCATTGAAACAGATATTTGATAGTAATAATTTACAATTAAAATAATATGTATTCCATATCCTGAGTTTATTACATTGGCTTTTTCTGTGTTTAAAATTAATAGGTAATGATAAATTGAGCAACACAGATTATGAAATGCATGTTTCTCCAGATAGCTGGAAAATGTTTCTGAAGAGAGTTGCTTATCTCTGTTAAGAGTAAATTTCTTTGACATTTATTACTGTAGTGTTAAACACATCTCCATTACCTATGTCAGACTTAGGAAGGGCACACAATGATAAACATATGTCAAAAAAAAACCCCCAAACATAAACCCATTTACTTATCCCAGGTGTAGGAAAGAGAAATAATTGATTTATATACATCACAAAAATGCATAAAACCATACAAATAGCTGATGTTCTAACTAAAGAGAGGGTAGAATGGAAGAGACACTTGGGTAGTTTACTGTAATGTGCTGAATATATTCAGAGTCTTAAAAATAATAATTGAATCACATCTCCTCATAGTAGCACTGTGTTCTGTTGTACCAAATCCCCACAGTTTTATCCAGTTTGATAGGACTTAGCTAATATGCTTTGATATAAGCAGAGGCTTAAAGGGACTCTTGAAAAGCTTATGTTTTAAAAACATGGTTATATGATTATAGGCAGCAGGAAAGGTGAGAGTATGGTCTGAATGATCCTTCAGCGTAAGGGGAAATAAGCAGCCTTTGTAGAATTTCTGTTGTAAGTTAATACAATTAGTTTAAGAAATTGTGTTTTACACATACAGTGAGTTTACTGAAAGGAAAGAATTTGCAATAAGCTTGGTATTCTAACTATTCATACTTATTCTGTAAAATGCGCTACTTTTTTTCCTAATCAAAGTCTTAAAAAGTGATGATATTTCTGCTAAATCGTTTTTTTAAGGCATTAAATACAAGTTCGATTAGTTACAATCTTCTGGTTTTATCCTTTTTTGCAATCCTAACATTTTGCATTCTGGTTGGAGCAATTATGTTTGCTCATAGGAAAGATCTGAAAACTTCAAAGAGGTCATCTTTTCATAAAATGTCAGGGAAGCAGCATGACTGCTGTCTTTATTCAGCAAGTCCCTTTGAGCTGTTTTGGGGAGTTTTTTATTAGATATTTAATCTGGTTTCTGACTTTGCAGAAGATCATTCTACTCTTCTGTTCTCTTGATAGAGCTGAGCAAATTCAACTTGCACTAGAGCCTGCCACCTAGTTTCATTTTTATATTAATAGCACATTTTTCCTACTAAAATGGGAAGAATAGGAAGCATTAAGGATGCTTAGTTTTCTAAGGACTGACAGCAAGCTAGAAAGCTACCCACCCCCACTCCCCCCCAAATGCTACTTTTAAAGCTGGAGCTGATGAGAGATCCCTCTTTACCGTGACTTAACCTTATTTTATTCATTGCCTCTTTGTGGAAAAATGAATCTGGCTTGTTAGGAGAAAAAATGTTTAGCTATAGCTCGTGTCTGAAGTGAGAGCTTTTGGAATCCATTATGAAACTAGATAAGAAAGTTCAAAGTATGTATTCAAAGGCTTAATAACATAAACATTTTTCAGAGACTGTTTGTGAAAATTCTCAAAGTTATATATTTGTCTTGGTTGACTAAGTTGCAGTACTGGTGTTTTTTTCTGATTTTTAAAAAAAGCTTACGCTAAAACACTGAAAGGAGTCAGAGAAATTACAATTCTTGTTATTTAAAATATCTGCCATGAGTTTTCTAAGTATTATGATAAAGAAGCTGCCAGCCTATCCAAGTTGTTCAAGTGTGCATGCTGTGAATGTTAGAATAAGCCTCTTCTGGAAAGAGCTGAAGTTGCCATGGGCACATGTTTGTGAGACTCAGCATCACGCTTAGGAATAATTGCTCAAAGACAAGTGGTCTTGTAAATGACCTTAGAATATTCTTGCCTTCTTGAGAACAGAAGAGTGAGTAAGACATATTGACATTTGTTAGTGAAATTATGGTGGAAACATTCAGTGTTAATCCTGCATATTCCAGATTTTGAACATTTTCTAGCAACGTCCTTCAGCATGAGCAGCTTTTCTGCACCTGTCCATCCTAAATCACATCTAGGAAAGCGCACTTTCTCTTTGCAACCCCAGGTACAAAATTACTTTGAAATTTCTGCCTGCATAAATATTTAAGATTGACCTCCTAATTTACTTTATTTTGATCAGAGTTTTGTATCTAGGACTGAGTTCCACAGTTGCTTTTACATAACTCTGTCATTGTAAGTTCGTATCATTTGTTTCTCAGTTGAATGTGCTTTTGTTTTACTGTGACTTAATGTTGAGAAATATATTCATGCTACAGTTTAATGGATCGTCTTGGGAAAATATAGATTATGTTTGAAGATGGTAGAAGTAGTCATGTTTTCAGGCGGACGCAGGTTTTCTGGAAAATACTGAGTAGCCTAGTTACCATTTATACTTTTGTCAACATAAAACACCATTAAAATCCTTTGGTAACTATGTTAGTAAAAGAGTAGAAGCCAAGATAACAGACTAAAAAAAAAGCTGGTAAGAAGCAGAGACAAGAAGTGTCTTGGAAATCCAGTTAGAGACTCCAGGAGTATGTGCATCTCTGGATTGCAAAGCTGGCCAAAGGCAACAGAATCTTCACTAACTCTCATGCAAAATCCTTCTTCCAAGTACAAGGTCTTGGGAATATGAGCTTCTTTTAGACAAAATCTTGTCTGGAAAAAGATGTGAAATAGTGAGCAAGGTGATTGCCCCACTTAAGTGCTATGCTTGCAGAATTAGACTTCATATAATTGCTTGTAAATGAAAAAAAAGTAGACCTCATCATTAATTCCTTATAGCACACACATTGTGAAGCTTCAAATATCTGACTTTTTTGAGCCAAGAGGGGTAACAGTAGCTGTACCTAAGCCATAGGGAGGGGCAGTCACAAGCGTTGGGACTAATTAATATAAAGTTTAAATGTATTCTGCTATGTCAGGATAGCACCTAGTTTTCAGTTTCCTCTCCTGCCAAGCAGAGTGATTTCTATTGAAAAAACAAGGCAGTGCTGGGCAGTGTTGTGCTGCAGGAGTGAGGTACTCCACAGCAAAACTGACCCTTTCTACCTTTTCTCAGTAACTGCTCCCTTATCACCCTCTTAACCAGTGCTTTTCTGTGTTAAGCAAGTGGATATAAACTTGAAATTAGGACGTTCTGAGGATGTCATTAGAGACAAAACATGTCTTGAAACAGTGACAGTGCACAACAGATAGTGAAATTCACACTTAACCAGTCTCTTCTAGGCCTTGTAGGAGAAGAGAAATATACACTGTCTTGTTCTCTCTCGCCCCCATCAATCCAACCTTCATCTATCAGACCAGATGTAACCTGGAAAGAACTTCATGCTTTTCAAACAGATTTGGTGCACCATGGAGTCAGTCATTTCTGTGCCAGTTCATATGGAACAAATGTGAGACAAATCTGAAAGCATTTCTAAATAAACAATAAAAGAAACTCTCATCACATTGAGGGCTGGTTAACAAGGACCGATCTATAGCAGTGTGTGCAGCAGTCTATTAAGAAAAAGTTGATGGAAAGCACAGATTTAGCTAAATAAAAATAACTAAATAAATCTATACAGGGCACAGATCTGTGTGAGAGTCTGATTGTAAGGAGTGGACAAAAGAGCTATGACAGCAGAATTAGCTCAAAAACCAGTTTGAGTGCCAGGTAGAACTGTGGTCTGCCAACTAGGGAAAAAACCAAGGAAAACAGTTGTTGTGACTTGTTAACCCAGGAAGCACGGAACTGCTAGGAAGATATCAGAGAAATGGTTACAGTGAGAGAGACCCTAAAACCATCTGAAGGGTGGGCAAATGCCGCAGTGATAAAGAAAAGGACGAGAAGTAATGAGTTTATCCTCAGTAGGTAAGTGTAGAAGCCAGAAAGCTATATTAGAAATATAGCAAGGAGGAAGAGAACTACTCAAACAGTAGTTTGTGTTATTGCACTTCTTATGCACTTACTCACTTACAGTGTTGGAGGACAGAGAGAAGAGACCATGTTTTAGACTGGACAGGCAAGAGCCAGTATAATTGGCTTTGGGAACAAAAGGAAATTGTTCGTTATTTCAGTTCATTTGTAGTCAGTTAACTTTGCTGTACCATTATTGAAATAAAAGTGTAGAAGTACTGCAACAAAGTATTAAGGAAGAATAAAATCTATTGAAATTGAACTCCCTTTGACACTATAATAGCATTTAATTGACATTAAATAGCTCCTTTGGAACCATTGTGAATATGATATGAATGCAAATGTATGAAACATTTCCATCATGTTGAGTCAACAGCTTCAATAGATGAAGTTACATCACTGGAGCCTTTAAGACTTTCCCTTTTACAAGTGAATGTACTACTTACAAAAGTACCATGCTGACATTTCTGAAGACTGAGGTCTTTCTGTGTGAAGCTTGTTTGTCATAGCAGTTTTGCTAACAGGACATGAACTGGAGGAGCTGATCAGAGCTTTGTTCAACTTGTCTAGCCTGTCACTGAGGTTGCTGGCCTTGTCTCGTGATGGACACAGTGCAGGAAGAAATAGTAGCTAAGAATCCAGATGAGTAAGTCCATGCGATTGTCACAACATTGTGTACTCTTCTCTGTGCTTTCTTCAGTAGTAAGACCTCTAACAATCATGCAAAAAAATCTTCATTATGTTTTGGATGTAACTTTCTCAGGGGATACAGAAGCCTGGGTGAGCATTGTGAGTTTTTAGTGGTTTAGTGTTACTTTCATCTCACCCTACTGATGATATTTTCATCTGGCTCTTTTCATCTGGTAGAACTGAACCTATTGCAAGTACTAGCGCACTGTGTATAAGAATGAATGGGCTGGATCATATTCTCAAGAGCTCAAGTCATTCTGAGTTGCAATGAAACCAGCATGGAAACAAAATGAGGCTATAACTGAGCAAGCTGTTGGTGATTGAGGTCTCTGTAATTCATCGTTAATTGCAGATACTGGAAGGCACTGCATGGTTTTGCTAAGCACGTTATTGTGTGTGGTTCCCTGTCTGGATTTCTCCATAATTTGCTCACTAATAGGCTAATGAGTGTGGTACAACAGATTAAGGTATTAGATATGTTAATTTTGGCAAGGTATTTCTCTTCTAACAAGCAGATTAAACCATACTCGTATACTGATCAGCATATTAGAAAATATCTCTTTTATTTGTAGTCTCTAACTTTTTGGGAACCCACTGAATTTTGCATTTGATTCTTAATTGGAAAAGGGAGTACTTAAATAGAAGTCATATTCCACTTATAATGGGATGCCTTTGGGAATCCCATCAATGCACACTGGACTTTTTAATCTATTTTGAATAATTACACAGCGTCTTATTCTGAAATAAACACATGCAGATACTAAAGCAGCCTTTTGTGCAGTTAATCTGTAGCAGTGAATCATTATTTAGGCCTAGTTTGCTATGGACCTGTAAGGTATTTTAGGGAGAGGAATCACTCTTGCAGTAGCAGGTGGAGGATTTCTTTATATATGCTTTGGTGCAAAGCAAGAGCTAAACTAAATTTGATGATTTGAATGAGATTGTCATGTCAACACTTATTTAAGAAAATTGTGAATCTGTGTGCATCTTTACAAATGCAATTGTATTTATGATGTCCTGCTAGTTTAGGACTAGGCTTTTCAGAAAAACCCACTGACTTATCAATGGTAATTGCTTGTCAAATTCCCTTAGGTTAACAGTCTAGTCTGGAAGCTTACTTTAGAAAAATCTTTGTAAAGTGTTGTTTTCATTTTGGAAAAAGTGATAGTGATGTACTTTGTTCAAAGAAAAATATCTAGTAATAGATAAAAGTATACAGTTTTTCATTATAATCATAGCAAAGTACTGCTGTGAATATTTGGAATAATTATCCCAAATGCATAGCATTTTCCAAAACAAATGCATTTGGAAAACACCTGCTGGGTCACTGAGCTACTGTGGTCAGTAAAGAAACACTGAAGATGATTTATTTCTCTGATTTTCAAAACCTTTGCATAAGTGAATCTCTCTGTACCACTTCACCAGCCAAACTCTGTCATTCCCACAAAAACCAAGCCCTGTACCTAGTGCACAGATTGCTGGTATGTTCTGGGTCTTGAGGGTTTACAGTATTCCACTTCCAGCATAAGGAGCCACGGGTTGATATGGGTGATATGAAGTACAAGGACACACTGATTCAGCAGTGCCACATATGGAAACACTGTAGTGTTCGCTACTTCTGAAAATATTTTTTTCCTTTCTGAACATGAATATGAGTTTATCCCAGCTTTTGAAAGGGTGACATCTATTACCAAAGAAGAAGTAAAAACCCTTTTGAAAGATGATGTTTTTTGGAAAGGAAGAAAGCCTTAGTTTTCAAATTGAGGGAGTTGGAGTATTGGAAGTAGAGGATGGAGAAAAATCACTACTTCACCTTTCCTGATACTAATACCTAATTACCAGGATTTCACTGCAAATAGGTACAATTTGAAGTAGGAAGGGACCATAAAACTAGTGTCAGTTTTGCAGATGAAGTTGCCTGCCCTAAGCAGCATGTTCTCAGATTATAGGTTAAGAGCTGCGCCAGCATTGTATGCTAGGGTTCAGATTAAATGAAGCATTTAAACTCATAACTCTTATTTAAGCTTCTCAACAGAGATTTAAATATTTTTTGCTTGGAGCTTGGAATAGTTTGGGGTTTTTGTTGTTGTATTTTTAATATCTAAAACTAAGGCATGGAGGACTTCTTGGAATGATACCATTTTTACTCAGCTGTCCGCTTTAGAGGAGTACTGATTTTGCAGGCAGGCTGGTCATTAATGTTATACAAAATTACACCAGAAAGTCTGTAATTCCAGGTCCCAGCTCCACAGGTTCTAGATCATATTTTGTTTCTGGTGTTTTGGTTCTTTTGCTGATTTTTATTTCTGCAAGGACCATTACAATGGTTCTAATTAAGCGTAGGAAATGCTTGAAGGGGTTGTAATGCATTTAGAGGCAACTTTTTCCAGGAAAATATTTTTAAAACAGGTTTTTGTCCAATATTTCGCCATACATCCAAAGCACTTGGTAGGTATATAAAACAGACTTGTTCTGGGTTTCCTTAGATTGCTGTCCTATATATGGATGTGTATTTTTAATATTATGATAAGTTCTTATAGCATCCTTGTGTATGCTTTGAATACAACGGTATGTTCTCAGAACACTTTCCTGCTGCACCTTACTCACTGGCTGTGTTTGTGGAGAGCGCTTGAGGGGGTGCCATGTTGCAGGGAAGGGACTTGGTGTGCAGTCACGTTCTGGGACCTGGGGATGTGCGCACTGCACTGGCAGTGCTAATGGTAGACCCAGTGCTTCACCTTTGCTCACTAGAGCCTATCCCACTTTTTTCATTGCTTCTGGGTACAATGCAAGGTGATGAGCTTTACCTGGAAATTCTGCTTTTGTAGGGCTAGGCATATTGGAAGCAAGCGAGTTGCTTTGAATAGCATCGTGTAAATTAAAACATGTAAGGACTAAAAGCAGAATTTTGTCGATGGAGAGCCATCAGCTCTGAAATTCTTTCCTCCATTTATGCTATATTTTAATGACCTTAAGGATGTAATGTGGTTTGTCTATTCAGTTTAGCTTTTATCTAAAGAAGTAGTAATATGGTGAGCCTAGAGACCTCTTTGCACAAGACACCATTCAGATTGATACTGTTTAAATTACCGATTTTTAATAAATGTTTAGAAGCACCTTTAAAGAGGAAAAAAAAGAGAATATTTATACTGATGGTAGACTATGAATTCTTTATATAGTTAGTGTGGTGCTTACCTCAGCCAATACCTGCAAATGAGTCTGAGAAAACTCAGTAAAAATTGCCATCTTCACTGGGAAAGAACAGATGCTGTCACCAATGCACTGTTTAATTTCAGCCAGTGTCCATGGAAACCTTTGTAGTTTTGTATTTTTATGTGTGGGTACCACTGAAGTACAGCTTCCAGGGGGGAAAGGCTTTGGCCACTTGACCTTCTGAAGAACAGCCAGGTGAATTGTCTACTTTTTGCAAGCAGGCCATTTCTGTTGCTCGGGGAACTGTACTTCTATGTACAGCTGAAAATGTGGGCAGCTGATTATGCTCTGTAAAATTTGGAGAAGAAAGGGTAGTCTCTCTCTCACATACACACACTTGCTAGCTTAGCTCCTCAGCAGCTTTCCTCGGCCCTTCCCCAGTGTCCTGTCACAATACTGATGGCAACGATGAGGTATTTTACTATGCCATCTCTTAAATGCAAGAGTTTTTTAAAAACAGTGATGAGATATTACAGGGAATCAAATATAAAGTAAGAGAAGCAAAAGAATATCTGACATCTTCATAAGGAGGTAATAAATCCAAATCTGTACAGTAAATACAGAGCTGCGGCTGTCAGAAGAGATTTTCCTCCATGCCCTAAACACGTGTGCACAGTTGTCATCTGGCATGTTTAGTTCTGAGCTTAGAGCTCGACCGACCTCAAAGAAGGTGGTGAGGTTTTAAAGTCTAGAACAAATGCACAAATAAATGCAATGTAATATGCTCAAACCAGTGATGTGCACGTTGTCTTTGTGCAGGTTTTTATGATTTTGTCATATCCTTTTAGCATTTATACTTTTGCTGCCTTGCCTTTGGACTCCTTGGGACAGGATTTCAACTCTGGGTTCTAGAAAAGGTTTAGCACATGATTTAATATAAGAAGTTCTTAGAAGCTCTCTATTTTTTTTTTCTTTAGCTAATCAATCAGTCTCCATTTCCTAGCTTTTATGTTACTATTTGATTTTTTTAAAAGTAGAATTTGCTCTTAGTGCTCTGTTTAAATTTCTCCAGTCAAAACACCAATCTGAAATACACTTAAACTGCGGGGAAGGCTTAGTAAGAAGCTACTGTTGCCGTTGTACCGAGCAGAGAAGGGCTATTAGAATAATGCCCAGCTGATTAGAAAGATGTCATATTGAAGAAAAAAACACTAGAGCAGAATAGAACCTGAAGCAGATTGAAGATTGAAATGAAAAAATTAACCTTATAAAGGTACACAGAGATAGAAGAGCCTTTTTAATGAGAATAATTTGTACATATTTTTAGACGGTTGCAAAAATAAAAATTGATTTTAAGTAGTAATAAAACCCACTGGGACATCCGAGGCACTTCGCTGCGGTACAGAGTAGCCACCAGGTGCCACTGCTGAGCCTCAGAGCACCGGGCAGGCAAGGAGCCTGCGGCAGCCAAACCTTGGAGCTGGGAAGCAATGCGTGGGTAGTAGTTGTGCAACAGAAATAAATTATTTCTGCAGTTTTAGGGTTTGTGAAATAGAACCACCACCAACATTTTCTTCTCGGTGTTTCACCAGATACCTGACAGCAGATCACTGTGTCAGGTCTAACATGCTTCTTTCCCTGCATCCCTGCCTTGCAGCGCAGAGCAGAAACGATGCTAACTGAGAGGACTATAAACTTGCTTTATTGCTATGAAGTATTTTATTACTTACTGCGGGATTTTTGGCAAGCAAATCTAGTCAGCCAGCAAGTATTTCTAGATAACATGTTTACTTGTTTAGAGTGTTGCTGAAGTGTAGGAGACCCCACTTTTTGCCTGGCTTTCCGTCAGTGATTTTCTTGGTCAGCAGAGCATAAATATGTTTTGGATGCAGCTTGTCTGTGCTTAGAAAAACAGGAAAAATAATGGTGATTCACAGTTACCATCTTTTGATAGACAAACTTCCTTGGACAAGTGTGGTTCTAAATAGTTTTCATTTGGGGAGTAGATAATTAGAGGTTTCTGACTTGTAAGCATATTTTTTTAAATGAACAGTGTTGCATGAAACAAGTTCTCTGTGTAGAGAAACACAGTTCATCCTATCTTATCCAGAATAGCAATATTGTGCAGTCTATTTTAATTGTTAGCTTTCAGCCAAAACAAAGAAAAGTTGCAAAGGCATCTATGTGCAAAATGTATGGCACACAGAGTTAAAGGAAAGTCAAGTTTTGAGTATATTTTGAAGCTAGGGACTGGGATTTGGATTTTAGGTCCTAATCTAAGTAAAACACTTAAAGAAAATAAATAGTTTTCTTGAATTCACAGTCTTGAAGTTAACCTGTTTTGCTGTTTTTTGTTGAAATGGAGCCTCAAACACTGAAATACTTTAGACAAATATTCTAATAGATCTCATGGGAAGTCTGTCAAGCATAAACAGTCTGGTTTTGAGCTACCATAGACTCCACCTTAGAAGCGAAAGAAGAGTCTTGATTTATAATTTGTTGTAAAAGTCTCTTTGTGGTGCAGATTTTAAGCCATTACTTGCTCAGTTGTGCAGCTACATAAACCTTCCTGACAATGATGTGCAGAGACAGAAAGTGAATTAGAATCTATAGGTTTGATGCATTTCTGCTGGTAAGGAAGACTTCTGCTATCTCCTTACAGTAATATCCTGGCTTTGGTTTTGGGGTGGTTTTTATATTTCTTGTTCTAAAGACTGTTTTTTTCTCATGATTTCTCTAATAAAACAACATTAATGAACAATAAACATACATTTACACTTTTTTTCATAACTCTCAGTGTATTCACTTGAAAAAAATTGAAGGTTTTTTATGTATTTATTATGCTAACCTTGAGAATTATCAAGCTTTTTTTCCCATGTATGTTGAACTAGAATGTATTTGTGGCAGTGTTGCATATTAAATACCAACACTGACGAAAAAAATGAGAACTTCATTAACAGTTGTCATTTTATAGTGCTGTAAATAAAAAAAAATAATCTCTCCCATTTCTACTTGTATTCTGTGGTTGCAGCTGGAGTAGGTCTGTTTCTTCGACTTTGATCAAATCACTTTAGGTTTCTGGACAGATCTGTAATCAACGTAATGAGTATGGGTATATGAGGCTAGCCCTCATGAAATCTCTGGACATAGGTAATATCTTTATTAATTGTATGATTGCTATTTATTATTGTATGAGTGAAAAATGCTTAGGCTAATTTGCAGTGCAACTGCTTTCCAAAATAAGCATGATGTTACTGACTTGGGAGTCAAATTCCTGATTTGTGTTGCTTTAAGGGAGCTACAGGCATAGCTAGTCCTTGCAAAGGTTTGGAAAAGATAAACAAGTGAACATAAAGCAGAATCCATAGTCAGCTACACAGTGCAAAGTACCTAGGAGTCTTTTTATTACAGGTATAGATTTTGCTGATTACTTTA
The DNA here is from genome assembly GCA_013398125.1 of Aegotheles bennettii. Classification (NCBI taxonomy): domain Eukaryota; kingdom Metazoa; phylum Chordata; class Aves; order Caprimulgiformes; family Aegothelidae; genus Aegotheles; species Aegotheles bennettii. Next base: position 766,291 of record VZRW01012593.1, on the reverse strand, counting down.
AGACCATTGCATAAAGAATGGAAATGACTTTTCACAGAGCTCCATTTTCCTCATTTTGTACTGTTGTTGAAAAAAGGAGTAATTCTTAAAAAAAAAAGCCCCATCCCAAACTCTTCTTTTTTAATGTTCTTTTTTTCAGGCTCAGTTACATCTGAATTACAAAGTACAGCTCTGATTCTGTTATCATGACATTTGAATTTATTTCTCTTACATGTATTCCAGATTTGCATTTGTATTTTGCTATGCCCTTGCATAAAATACCTCACCGTGGTGCTCTGATTAACTGATTAATTCACTTTGTAAAGCTCTTTGACCTCTTCAGTGAAAGTTGCTATAGAATTCATAAATTCAATTTATCAATTTAAGAGAAATCATGTAGGAAAAAAGCAGTAAAGGGACAGTAAATCACAGTATCATTTTCATAGGTTTTAATGTCATGATTTCAAAGAAGAATAATAGCCAAATGCAGTATATTGTGTGTTGTCCTGCAGTGAGAAAGTCTCTATATTAATTTACTTTTCAGTTAATTACCCCACTTGAACTCTAGCATCAGTTTTCAGTGTTTACTGATCTGGCGAGTTAAATGTTAATCGTAATAAAATGGTGTTATCAAAAAAATTTTTTACTGCTACTAATGAATTCAAAGTCATCATAGTTGAGGCAATAATTAGCAAAGGATAAACCGTCATGTGCAAGAGCTTATAATAGAAACTAACTTCAGCATTCAAGGTCTTTCTGGCCTGACAAACACTGTTGTGTGAAGACGAAGATGTGTTTCTGACTCCCTCTAAAACTTCCCAGGTAGAATATGAGTCAATCAAAACAAGCCTGGGACCTGAGCTTCGGATGGTACTTTTAATCACTAGGCCCTGATTAAATGTCTTGATTTCTTTAAGACCATTCTTAAATGGTCATTTACATCTAGCTTAGTCAAGTCATTATATTTGACCCACATGCCTATTTATATTTCAATAAAGTGGAATTCCCAGTTTTATCCTTGTATTTAACTCTAATCCCCTTTGTGTGTCAATTATAAATTAGTTTTTCTCCAATAAGATTTTGCCAAAATAATTGAAGATACATTTCTTTCTCCCAAATTAAAAATAAAGTAACCCAATTCTTTTTTGTTCTGAGAAGTAAGGTTTTGCTTTCAGATGTGTTTGGATATGTAAGGTCTTCAAATGTGAAACAAAGTAAACTTTAAAGAAAAATCATAGAGAAAAATGTCTAGTATATACAATGATGAGAGCACATTCAATTGGCATCACTTCTAGGAACCTCTTCTGGAAATAATAAATACTGCAAGTGATCTGTCTGCAGCAGCAGCACTGTAGCGGATCCGGGCAGAGCAGGTCAAACTGAAGTATGCACTATATTTCTTTGCTAACATGATTGTGGAAGACACTGCTTTTGCTACAGCAAGCTATAGTTTACTGGTCTCAGAATAGTTGTTAATTGTCACGGCAGAAGCAATAAAAATAAACTGTAGGTAGAAGTGTAATTTCTAGAATATTGTAGTGCTGTGTTTTAAGGAAACTGCTGTCATCTGGGGCTCTTCTGAGCTACTGTTAACAGCAGCGTTACTGTTAGCAGGTGTGTTTGAACAGGGATGAAGGCTGTTTCACACAGCCATGGTCTGTGTTCTCTTTAGGGTTACTGCAGTATACAACAGTGTCAACCTGCTGAGATAAACCTTACTCAGACATAAGCTGGTGTAACCACTGACTTTGCCCAAAATAAATTGTGTCCAGTCACTAAAACAATATAAACTACAGAAAGAGTGTTTATTTCTCCTTATTATGGGCATGTGTTACACAAATGTTTAAAATATGGCCTCTCCTCAAAGATCAATGACTATGAAAACCCTATACTTACCTGCTCTGTAAAAACAGAGCATTTCCTGCTGAACTTCAAAGAATTTGTTTCATTATTTCCGTAATACAGGAGGATAAAACCTTTGGATTATAACCAAAAGAAGAGAAAAAACATAATTTGGAACTGTGTAGCATTAATCAAGGTGCTTGATGATCTTCGCATGACTTGTTTTCAAAACTACAGTTGCTTAATAGCAGTTGTATGAAAATTAAATCTTTAAAAAGCATTTTGGAAATATGTGTGATGGAAAGAGGGATAAATGGTGTGGAGGCTGCCTATTTCAGTTACTTACAAAGTCATTATGTTCCCTTGAAAACTATTAAAGCAAACACCTAGGGCTTTTCAGCAGTCTTTCAGTAGTCCACAGTTTCTTTCAACTTCTTTTTTGTCAATTATTTAAAGTCACTAATGTATCTGCTCTGTGAAAAATGATGGTTAGATTCATTTAAATGATAAACGTATGCACAGTCTGTCTGACAGAGGTTTGAGAGAGGACGTTGGCTGACTGAGTACTAGGAGCAATAAATCACAGGGATGTGATGGTGACTTTAGTTAGTGCCACTCCCTCGACAAATGCAAGGTTGAACTAGTCAAAACAGATTTGAAAGAAGTGTAATAACTAGCAGGAGCTGATGGAAAGAGACTTCAGTTGGGTAAGACAGGCCTAGTTGGAGTGCATCTCATATTTCCAGAGATAGATGAGGTTCTGTGCTGTGCTCAACCATAGTTCTCTGAGAGTCCTGCCATGGTTAAATTTCTGTATCTTCTGGATGTGCTGTGGCACCACGGTGACATGGAGGAAATCGTCTGAATTTATTATGACTTGATATTCATAGTAAGTTTCACACTGAGTTATTGGATCAAAATTTGGTATAGTATCTATGCAGGCCTGAAACAAATGGTGTGTAGCAGTGGTGGAGAGGGAATTGGAAATTGAGCTTACCAACTAATCAGTTACAGAACTGAAAATAGCTTAGGTTTCCAGTCATTGTTTGATGAATTGAATGTCTTAAAGAGAAATTATTTCCAAAACAAGAAAGAAGTGGCTTTGAGTGGGTATTATGTTTTCTAATGTGTTTTAGCCCACCCTCTCAATATCTTTTTAATCTGTGTCCAAACTCCTGAGCACCCTACTAATTTGTAGTGGTGTTATTAGCAGGTGGCTGCCAGCAAGCAAATTCTAAGCCATAAAAAAAAATAAAGTTGCTGTTGACAGAAACAACCCCACAGAGACATATTAATCAGAAACCTGAAGGCAGATTTAGACACTTGAAACATATGGTCTATTGCTTTTTCCTGAACCAGGCAACAAAAGAAGACTTACCTAATTAAAGATTTACTTTGTTTTTTCATCATTCACTTTGTCTTTTCATTTTAAAATGATCCATCCTTTATTTGTTCAACAACAGAGAGGTCAAGGTCATCTTAATGAAATCACCACAGAGTAAAAAATTGCTGTTTTGCTTGGCATTGTTATAGTTCAGCCTTAATCCTTTGGGTTAAACTAAACTATATTAATGTTATATTATTTAATTCACAGTCTGGCCAAATAACTCATGGGCTTTTCAGTCCTGTGGTTGCTTCAATTTTTTGTTCATTGAGCTGGCTGAAGAGAGGTCAGGTGTGTGATTCTGGTGGTATTTATATATGATATTTATATTGTTGCTACATGCATTTTTGTTCAATTAACAGATTGTTCCCTCTGGGTTATATTTGTGTTTGGATAAGGTTAGCAGTGGACTTATTCTGTGGAGTAACTCCTTTTCTCAGTGACAAGTAGGGCTTAAGTGATGAATATTTCACAGACTGTTCCTCTGAGAACAGTTTGATTTGATCAACGGTGTTTTCACCCAACTTACTTTTTTCTGTTAGAGTGATACAGGCGTGGAATCTGTGACTAGAATGATGTCAAATTTTAATAATGTTGCCACATCTTCAGTTAAAAACCTTTTCTTCTTTTGTCTCAATGGAATTGACAGCATCGAATGTTCTTAAAAGAAAATGACAAAGTCATTTCTCTTTCAGAAAATTAAGCTGCATTATATCAACCGCGTATGATAACCTGACTGAACTGAGGCAGCAACTTACCAGCACGGCTGTAAAGGAGCCTTGATTTTTGTCAGCAGGCATGCAGTAGGAGATTAATAAAATCAATGATGATGGCAGTTGCTGCAAATCACAGAACTGAAAATTAGAGCTGATATTTTTTAGTCAGGGTAGAAAAAAGATGTGGTACGGCAGGAACATCATAACTTGAAAAAGCATAACATATTTACTTTTTGTGTGTCACGTAATCACGTAATGTCTCTTATACTGGTTGATTTCTAGCATTGCTTATATGTTATCCTGTTAAAAAAAAAAAAAAAAATCACATTCCTGACTTAAACAGTACAGTACTTTTTCTCAGGCCTGTCAGCAAGATCAGTAGGATCTAGAGGAGCTTCTGGGCTGCTGTAAACATACTGTTAGAGTAGGTTTTCTTCTGAAGCTCCCCCAAGGAGCAGATTTGCTGTAGCAGAGCTTCAATGCATAAAGAACCTGTCCCCTTGTCAGCCTGTTCCCCCACCTTTTCTGTGCCCCAGAGCAGAGCATGGAGTTACGGTGCTGCACAGAGCATGCCCATGCTGAATTCATGCTGTTGTACTCTCGCCAGTCACCACTGCAATCTGAAATTATCTGAGAAACTGATGACTTGGCCAAATACTTTCTGTGATTATTTTGTGTTTGTTTCTTTAGCAAATAGGAAAGATGCAACTGGCTAATAAAAGCCATTGCGGCTGACACCAGGCAGGTGTTGTGTGTCAGTTCCCTACCCTTACCTGTGATTGTCAGCCTGCCTCAGCAAGCAGGAGGTAGAAGTCTGTGCTTCTTGTGGTGCCAGAACAGTGCCGAGGTTTTCTTGGGAATATAAAATGGAAAAAAAGGTTGTTGAGATGCTGTGATTAGTGTTGAATGGAAAATGGACCTTGATGTCAGAAGCATTTATAATGACAGCAAATTTGCCTTGGAATTTCTGAGCTTGCCCTGGCTCACAGCTGTGCTACCACTCTGCATTTGGGCTGAATTCAGGTCTCATTTTCACTCTTGCTTGTAGTCAGGTTTATCTTGACCTCTGCCAAGTTTTGTTTTCACGCCAAAGGAGAAAGTTTAGTTTTGGAACCCTGGAGCATTGTTGCTAAGAGACACATCTCATAGTTTTTTTTTATGGCAGTTTTTCAAGACTTTTAATATCTATCATTTTTGTTCAGGTAACTCTAAAAACCCAAGTTTTATTGAAATGTTTTAACAGCTGCTTTGTAAAAACCTGATTTATTTTTTTCAAAAATTCTAAGTAATGAAGAAGAATGTAAAAATTATAAGATACTGGATGTAGTTGGACAATAAATGATAGCATTAAAAAATGTGCACTTATTTCCAAATATATCCTTCCTTCTCCAGCTTTCAGTACTCTTACCAAAGCTGATTATTCCAACTTTTCCTTCTCTGGATTATAAAAGAACCATTCTTTTTACCATTTGATGCAAAAGCTGACTTAAATCTGTCAGAAAGTTGACATGTGAGTTTTAACCTTTTCCTTCTGTATTTTAACAGAACTGAATTTACTAAAACATACAGAAAATATCTTTAAGTAAAGGCATCTTTAAGTAAATCATCTTACATACGTTTTCTCTTTGAATTTATATTTACTCAGGAAAAGCAATTTATTTTTAAGATATGGGACTCTTTCACAGTATTTAAATATGTTTTCAGCTTTCATTGACATGACAGATCAGTAGTGATCGACTCTGATCTTTTCTTATGAACAGATTAGGCTTTTTTGATTCCTTGACTCATACTCTTGACATATCTCCATATTATACTTGACTTTCTTTCAGGGTGAGTTTTATTTCTTTATGGAATCAGCTGTTCTAGAGGCGGATGGTGACAGTTTTTCTCTCTGTAAAATTCTTGTCTAAGGATATTGACAACTAAAACTTTAATTATAACCCTTTAGTGCTTATTTTCTGTAATGTCCTCAAAGTGCAATACTAACCCTCAGCTATTAAGTCCTTTCTGTATTTGAAATTAAACAAGATTAAATATGTCTAATTTATACAGTGTTTTGGAGTGTGGAATTCATATGAAGCTTAATCTCTATTACAGGAGGAAACAAAGCAATGCGTGTTAAAATTAAACATTTCAAATTAATTTCATGTTCCAGTTTTTTAGATTCCTGTCCTTGGAGATCCTTGAACCGTGAATTTTGTGTTTTAAAAATCCTGCGTGTGTTAAAAAGCTACATTAGAAAGGGCTTTTCATTAAAAGATCAAAATAAACTTTAAGCAGACTTAGACACTAAACTGATACAAGTTTAAACCTGCTTGCACTACAACCAGATGTTTGACTAAAATACAATTCAAATCCACCAACTGCATATGTTAAAAAAACTGCTGGTGCTTGAGCATTTAACTTTTTTTATACCACCTGTTTATCGTGCATAAATTTTTTCTCATTTGATGTAAGGTCACCTAATGTATTTTTTCCAATTTGCAGCTTGTGAAATAAATAGATAATAATAGAGAGATTTGAAACTTCCTCACTGACATGAGTTGGAAGTTTCTGACAGCAGTGGTTCCTGAATGGAAACAAACTGCAAGAGTAATCTAGAACTGGAATAAGATGCATCAGGTAAATTTCTTTTAAATATTTGTGTAACTGTAAACATTAGTAGCTAGCCTGCAGTGAGCTCTGGTTTATATAGCAATAGTTTTCAACATTTCTATATAACATAAAATTATTATTCTGTCTTGTAAACCTATACAAATTTTATGAAGAATTTGTGCGATACAGAACTTAGAGAAATTTACTGGGAGGAAGAAATTGATTCCCCTTGTAGTTTTGCCATTATTTTCTACATGATTTTATGCAAGTGTTTTCTTTCTTATTTCAGTGTAATAGTTTCAGCGTAAAGAGGGGGTTTTTGATACAATTCTTTCTCCTTCAGAGCTATGAAAGGATTTATTAATCAGAAGTAAATTTTATTTAGAATTGAAATTTAAATACTACTGTATTATTCAATCAGAATTGAAATTTATTATAATTTCTTACTAGCCTAGCTCCAGTTTCCTTCTAGGACACCTACTTACTTGTTTCTGCCATGCTCATCTTTCATCATGAAACTTTTGAGTATAATTTGTATTTCTTTTTAAAGTGCCTCAGTAACCCCATTTTCCCCCCAAACAAGCTCAACAAATATGAGCTGCCCAGCCTATCAAGGCAGAAGACCTGAGTAATTTCACTTACTAAAGTCTGAGAGGCAGCTTAATTAATCTAATATATGAGTTCTTACTTCCACATAATGAAAGTTTTAATCAGTATGTCAGGTGTTATTGCACAAAATACTTTGCAGAAATCCAGATATACAATAATCTTTATTAAATAGATCTGTAATATTGAAAGGGATTATCCTGCCAGGATGCAGGATCTTCTGTCAAAAAATGTGTCTATGTTAATATAATAGAAAATACAAAGAAGTCTGTATACTTATTTCATATGAGAACATTTTTATTTTTCCAATCAAGTTGCACAGAAAATGAAATGGGGTATTCATTCCCACTTCAGGATATTGTTGCTCTGACTGTAGGATCTATTTTTTGCATGATTACAACATTTTCTGACCATGGGGAGTTATATTTTTCAGTACATCCTTCTATCCTCTTAATGCTGATTGTGGTGGGAAGTTTGGAAAAATACAATCCTATGGTTCACAACTGGAGAAAGGATGTTAACTAATTCCACGTAGATTACTTGCCAGGCATTGGCATTTAGTTGTCATCATTACCATTTAGGTACTAAGTGACAATCAGAAGCTAGGAGAAATAAGATTTTTCTAGGCCTTCCTACTCTGAGGTTCATCGATTCCTTTATGTTGTATGAAATACCTCTGTATAAGCAGGCAATGAATAAATTGTGAGGGCATAATGATGCAACAGTGCCTCTATTAAATTAAGATTTGAAACTAGCAAGCTTTCTTATTGCTGTAAACTGATAAAAAGGTGACTATTCCAGGGCAGGGATGTATCTATCTTAAGACCACAGCATGTTTATGAACATGCTTTAGTATTCATACACTTTTTTTTTCATTTGTATATTCTCTTAGGTGAGAGAAACAAAAGAAACAAAATTTGCCAAATTACTATTGGCTAATAATGCTGTTGTAGTAAGGAATACGGATCCATTTTGTATTTACAACATTGGATATGAAAATGTGCAGAATGAGGGAAGTTTGGGCTCCTGAGGCTAGGACTAAAATTCAGTCTGAGAGCTATGAAAAACCTCATCACACGTAGCTGAAATATTTTTTGTATTTTTAATTCGCATGCATTATATCCCTGAGCATGCTACATATGGAGTAACACTTTAGCTAGTGTTTCATGATAAAACTACGAAAGTTTAACAGCTGCCATCAAATCAGCAATGTGTTTTGTTGATACTTTTAATTGATAATTGATAGAAATTTTTAAAAGCAACAATGAGCAAACCATCAAATATTTATGTTTAATGTATCATCTCCAAATACCTGTTTATTTCAGATTTAAAATGGGAATATTTTGTTTGTTCTAAATTTGAGGCTCTGTGGGTTGTCAGTGAAGAAAGAAGTTTCTTTCAATGCATTTCTTTGTCATCAAATAACTATCCTGCTTTTTATCAGCACCACATTGCAAATATGCCAAAATTAAATCAATCTATGTGTAGCGATAAGGATTTGACATCATGAAATCTTTTGTTTCTTTAATGTTTCTGAAAGTCAAAGAAAAATAATCTTTCAGAAAATCAAACAAATAATAAAACAACAGCAACTGGGAGGTGATCCTCAGGGTAGGCTAAGATTGACATAAAACTCCCTTTACTTGCCAGCAAGTCTGAGTCTCTGTATTTTGTCAGAGGGCTACGAGCACGTTCATTTGAACTCTTCAATGAAATGTAATCATTTAATTTTCTCATAAGTTAACTATGATTGGGTGTCTACCACCAGCCTAAGAGAAATCGATTAAGCACAGTTCTATCAAGGTGTTTTGTTGTTTGATCCTATAGTTCCTTTAATAAAATGTAGAGAGGGAAGGTTGTTGACCATTTTGTTTTGCAGTGTAAACTGTGAGCACTTTTTCCCGACGAAGTGTTTTCTTCAAGTAAAAAGAATATAGGACAGAATGAAGTCTTTATGTTTGATTAAAGAAAAGATAGTGTAAGGATTTCTCAGTTACTTCTTGTATTTTTTCTGGTTGTTTTATATGTAAACCTATGAACTTGCTGTAAAATAATCTTTAAATCTTTTACAGCCACTTGGATGGCTTGCAGACCAGAGACATGTTAGCCCTTTACACAAGGGATATTTTTCCTTTTCTAATCTTCAAGAGATATATAAAAAATCAGTATTTTCAATATGTAGTGTATATATGTATGTGTATATGTGTTTATATATATAAATATATATAAATGTGTATGACAGCTATTTTTAAGTTTCACTTAGAACTGCTGGTGAAAAAGGTACTTCTATTGCCATAGCAAAAATGCCAATTTAATATTAACTGTTCAGACCATCTATATTTGATGCAATTCCCAATCCATCATATTTAAGCACATCATATTCAAGCACACAAAGCTCTGCTGCCTAGGGTCTGTGGTGAAATTCTAGGGTGCTCTTGGAAAAGGGGAGCACTTGTCTGGTCCCTTGGTGCCAGTCTTCCATTGTTGCCAGTTTGATTTGCATTCAACTTTGATTTGAATTTATCTCTAGTCTGAAAAAATATGGCACAGTGATATATAAAGCAAATAAATTTTGCCCAAACAATCGTCCTACTTTTAATTTCTTTTCATAAAGCACAAGTGTTTTTTTTGAAAATAGCATGCAAATAATAATTGAAAAATGCCCAGAGACAAGTATGCATACAACACTTTATTTTCTGTCTTTTATTAGAGGTAGAATTTAGGACATATCTACCAGATATTTTTTTAAGTGCATGGTGTTCAAGTTAGGTATATAATTTCTTTACAAGACCTGTGTATCCATCTGGGAATTACATTGATATAATGGTCTTATCCTCTGAAATATCTGTCATTTGAATAACTGGTCTGCTGTCCCACTGGCTATCACTATATACATATGACATAATTATTGGGGCTGTTGCCTTGTCACAGAACATAAAAGAAAACAACAAAAACCCAAAGCTGAAGGAAAGCACTGAAAACTGGTGTTCAAGTAGCTAAATCAGGAAAGCTGCTACTGAAAAAAAAAAGAAAATGATGGCTCTTGTGACCACATCAGTCCATGGTAATGGCAGTGTTTGCCTGTTGTCTCCAGTGAGGCAATTCTTTTCTTTTCTGCTGTCCAGATTGATAACTTCAGGCTTTTAAGAATCTAAAAAATCAGCCTGTTTGCTGATGCATTATTTTGTTGACTGACTACAATTCTTTTAGGGCAGGAATGTAGTTAAATTTATCATTTGCCTGGGTAAAAAATGGACAGGTGGTTCTCCAACCCAGTATCTAGGTGGAACTTCTGAGTTTTAGACTTCTGATTTAAAAACTTCGTAAGATAACTGCGAAGCATATAAAAGCATTTATTGTAGACATTTTTCTCTGACAAAACATTTTAAAACATGAATATCATTCCTAAAACAGTCTTGCTAAAAAGGAGTAAATGACAAAGTATATTTTCTTTACATACAAGTGATAACTTTAGAGTAGCAATGGAGTACCCCTATGTGCAGTATTTTTCATTGTGATTCCAGGTTGGTGCTGAGACAGAGAGAACCTAATTTTGCCTAAGGTTGTCTGGGAGTTAACGACTTAAGGGGATTGCTGCACTGAGGTTGGCTCCTAGCAGAATACAGAACTAATTTAAATCAGAATGATAAAAAAGATCTGGGAATGACTAACCTCAAAGTTACCTGGAAGAGGGAGGTCTCCCACTGTTCTTTTCAGGTTAGGTAACTTTCCTTTGGGCTAAATACCCATTTGTGTATATTCATATTGCATTTCAAAAGGAATAAAGGATAGCTAATCTTTCAGTGCTGTAAGAAGAGATCACGCTGTCTGTGACATGATTTTTTTGCATTTAAGGTTTGAATGTATATTTTTATAAAAACCAAAACAGCACAGTTATACATGCATGCTTGAATTACTTGAAATGTTTGAGTGACTAATTTTGTTAGCCAGGTATTTTTGCAATGCGATCACCAGGAACTGGTCCAGATTGTTCTCAGCCCAAAAAGGAGAACACTTGAGTGTGCATCAGACAACCTTCACATTTTTTTAATTATTTTTTTTAAAGAATTACTGTTTTACAAAAGTCAACCAGCTGTGCAATTCTTGGTCAATTGCAGCTGAAAATCATACCACAAGGCTGAACCGTGCTTTCCACCCTTCTAGGTATTAATATTTTAATATTCTTACTATCTTTCTGTGTATGTATAATGGATGACCAACTGGAGTTTGCTTCTGGATATATCCCTTTATGAAGAAAATCTGTCTATACTAATTCTTGGGCCTCTAATATCCTGGAAGCCACAGTGGCATGAGGCTTATGACATGTGAAATTTTAATTTATTATAACATGAGGCCAAATCTTTATTTTGCCAAAGGATGCAAAAAGCGATGCTGTAAGCATTCTCAAAAACCAGGTTTTGTAAAGACAAGGTTTTAAAAAAAAATGCAGTATTTCTAGGAATCCTTTTTTTTTAATATTCTCTGTGCATGTTATCTATATGAAGGGTGCTTTGTGAAATTTTCTTACAACCTAAAAAATAGTGTACTCCTTTGACCTGTTTTACACATGAAAAAAAGAAAGATTACTGACTAAGCACTAAAAAGTGGCAAAGGTTAGACTACAAAGATGATGGTTCTCTGTTTTACTTGTGCAAGGTAAATTGAATATAAAAATAACACATAATAAATATTAGAATCATAGGCTATTTCCTGTTCTTCTACAGGAAAATTCAGAAATATGTAAGGAAATAGCTATGAAAGACAATCCACTTAAATCTTAGGTTAAGGATTTAGATTACAGCCCACTTAAATCCTAGATTAAGTCTAATTCCTAGATGTATGACCTGAACTTTACTGAGGCTTCATTATTAGTATTATTCTTGTGCAGCTTCTCTAAAGCGGTGGGAACCTCCCTGTCTGTACAGATGTGCACTTATCAGGGTGAATGGATGCTGGACACATTTTCATCAAGTGTTAAGAAGTTGAGATTTCTTTATATATTTTTTTTCAGGGACGCCTTATTTTGTCCAGTAGAGGGTTGGGAGAAAGTTTATAATTGGGAAATATTTTGTGATACAAAGGAAATTACCTATCCAGCCTTTCCAAAAATTACTTAAACTTTGGGTGTGTGAGTGCTCCCATTGAAATTTCACACTGAAAATTAAATGTGGTTAAGTGCTACTTTGGAGCAAGAAAATAAGCTCAGACACTGGCAGGATCGGTCTCGGAGGCCAAGTGCCCATTCTGTTGACTGTTAGATCTTCACATATATCAGCTCTGAAAATAAAGGCTATTCAGATGCGTAAAAAGGGCTTTTTCTTGTTTTAAATAAACATTTTGAAACTATCATTCTGGGATCTTCATTGACATCATATATTTGAAAAGGACATTTATGTAACTCCTGTAAGCTCTGTCACTAAGGAAGAGTATTTTAGGGATAATGAAAAACTCAGGTAGGCTATAGAATATCCACATCATTGTAAAAACTCTGTTTTCAGCCTTGGAACAGTTATAGCATTTTAAAAAATCCTTGGTGGAAATTTATTATTGTCTTGGAAAAATCATCTTATCTTATTCATCTGAAGTTACTTGTTATGTTGTACAGTCTAACATCTATTCAGAGTTTTAAAATAGAAATGACAGCAGTTCTCTTCTGCTAGAGCATCCACAAGTGTACTGAAGTGCCACAGGGTCTGCGCTTACACAACATAGGTGTATCACACCTAGAAGATTAGGGAAATGCAGAGGGAGGTGAAGCTGTCAATGGCAACATATTTCATGTAAGTTTTATTTATAGTTGTGAAACCTGTGTTTACTGAGAGCTGAAATAGGTGCATGAGCAGGAAAACAAAACTGATAAAATACAAAACAATTAGTACTGTGCTAGCATAAAAAGGGAAGAAAAAACAGAGTCTTTGGTCCTATCTGCAGTTGTAGTTTGCTTTCTTAAACTCATTACTTTGCTTATGGAGAGAGCTCTGACTCATGCCACAAGTAGGAAGGGAGCCTGATCTACCCTGCAGCACATAAGGAAATCCAATGTAATTAACAAGAGAGTTCTGAGTTGTGTAAATGCTTAGCCTTATAGCATGGTGTATGGGCTGTAGGAGAAGGTATTGAAATCAGGTGATAGCTCTGGTAACTTCATCTCCATCTATGCATTTTTATTGGATTCCAAAAACCTGATGTTCCCATGAGAGGTGTGGGTCCACAATCCACACTATGGTTCAATTTTTAGACTTCACTCCACCTAGAGAGACTTGCTCATTGGAGCTGCAGGCTTTCTAAGTTAAATACACTTGTCCTGGTATGCCAGAAAGTCAAGGTGGCCATAGCATGAATTCTGCTGAGTAGCTATAGCCTGAGCCTCTTCCTCTCAGGAAAGTCTTGCCAGGCTGCTTCTCAAGAAAGCTCTGAGAGTGTAGAACTGGTTTCACTCGAGAGGCATTGTACTGGTAAGTATGTGCAACTCAGCTGCACGTACTTCCTCTCTGCCATAGCAAGGAAGTTTCATCGCCTCCCTAGATGGCCAGAAATCTTGAAGCATTGCTTTTACTAACTGAAATCATGCCACCAGATGGCAGCTTTTGTGGCTATCTCGGCAAGTAGAACAGAATGCTTTCAGGGGCAATATTGTCTAAAATTGAATTAGGCAAATATTGGGTCGTGTAGGGGCTAATTAAACATCTGTGATGGGCTGGGGGGGGAAGAGTAAGCGCTAAACTGTTAAAACAGTTAAAGTGCAGAAAGTCTTTAGAGGGTACTGAGGTTTGGTCTCCTGAAGATAGCTGAGGTGTTGTTGAGTAGTACCAGTCGCAGTGGCTGGAAGTCAGTGTGGGTTTTAAAAATTTTGGAAATGTGGTAGAGAATTAGGCATGAAAAACAAATTCTGTGATTAATGCATGTAAGGAGACATGTATTATGTTAATATTTGACTGCTAGACAAGCTTGAATTTAGTAGAAAAGAGTGGTAATTATTCCAATTGCCTCTTAGTCCAGCTGTAGCTAGGTGAGCAGTATGGTATGATACCAGCTAAAACCAGGACGTTATCACATACTATCTATAAACATATCCCCTCCTTATGAAAACCTGTGAATGGAAGCACAAGGGATAGTACATAGGTATCCTTTCCTACCGGGAATCCAGGATCAGTAGAAAAGCTGTGTAATAGATTTGATTCTCCATCTATCATTTAAGATAATGTTGGATACTGGTTGGACACTAAGGTGGTGGGGAAAAAAATGGAGGCTCTACTTTGGATTAGAAGCCCCGTGACTAATTCTTTCTTCAGTTTCCACTTCCTCTGAGAAACCTCTATCCCGTGTACATTTTCCTTCTTCCCAAGGCAGATACACAGCTTGATAAGCTCATTTATATGCAGTGAACTTCAGAACTGGTTTTGCTTTACTCTCATTGTAATCTGACTAGTGTTGCTTCACTTCTGTGAATCATTAAAGGCTCTCATTTTTCTGAAATCTTCAGCTCCATATATTGAGATAGCATGAACATACAGAAAGAAGTTATGGGTGATTGTTGAAATAAGTGTCTCCTGAGAAAAAGAAATAGTAAGCCTCTGACAGAGGTGGTTGAAAAATAGGTGCAATGTTTTGCAAATGCTTGTATTGTACTGATATTTTTGGCAGTTGCTGTCGAATAGTGAATTAGTACAGATCACATCAGCTAGACTTGAGAAAAATGTCTTTTTTTACAACCATCTGCTTTGCTGTAAAGTGCTTTCTCCAAGCTGTATGCAATCTTTTGCTTTGCCTCTGTCTCTGATTTAGCTCTTGCTTCCTCTTTTTTATCTCTCCAGGGTGCAATTTACTGTATCAATCAAAATAGGAGAAGGTCAAAAGTTTTCGAATGTTCTTATAAAAAAGGGAAAAAATGAAACTAATAAAATCAGCTCACACACGGCATTTCATTTATATCATTTATTTTTTGTATTATGGCTCTAAGTGAGGTGAGTTACTTTTAAAGCAAAGATGATGAAATCAGACCTCAAGCTTTGGGGCATGAGGAGGAGAAAACAATGTCTATATATAGATCCTAGATCTTTCTTCAGTAAGTAAAGGAGCCTGTATGATTGATTTCCATGACTCATATGAGCACTTCATTTAGAAAGCAGGGAAGATATGGAAATCTCTTTTCCTCTCATCTGTCTCTCATGATACCGAATGACTGTTAACAGTTATACTGAGATTTAGGAAATATGGTGGGCTTGAGGTAAATTTTGCTTCTCTGGAAAGGATTCCATTTGTGGAGATTTTGTTGTGGTTTTTTGAGGGGGGGTTGGATTTTTTTGTTTTTGTTTTTTTTTTTCACTGTGGGAACTGTTGTAATTCTCAGAGTAATGATCTTTTTGTTTATCACAGAATTGTTAAGGTAGGAAGATGCCTCTGCATATCATCTAGTTCAACCCTCTCTCAAGCAGGGTCAGCTTCAGCACGTTGTTCTGGGCTGGCCACTTGAGTTTTAAATACCTCAAAGGATGGATACTCTGTGCAACCTGCTCCAGAGTTTTGCCAGCCTCAGAGTAAAACAGAGGGGTTTTTAATGCTTGAGTGGAGTCTCCTGTATTTCAATGCATTCTCATTGTCTCTTTGTCTTTTCACTGGGTATCACTGAGAAGAGTCTGGATCTGTCTTCTGCAGTTCCCCCTACCCAGCATTTCTGCACACCAATAACATCCCCCTTGAGCCTTGTCTTTTGAAGCTCATCAATCCCAGCTCTCTCAGCCTCTCCTCATGCCAGACGCACCAATGCTTAAATCACCATACAGCTGCTTCTGAATTATTGAATTTATTGATGAAGTTTCATATGTGGTATTCTTCCAAGAGAGCACCTTTGAGAGTTGAAAGCCTGAATCTATTTAGGCTATGTAGGTGATCGGGACGCTGCAGAGTATGTATTGCTTTTGAGGCAGGTTGTTAAACCTGTAGAATAGAGGGGGATAAGAATGAATCCAGTTTGCAAGAAATAAATGGGGGAAAGAGTTCTAAACCTGCTACCAGGGCTTTTCTTTTCCCAAGTGTAAGAACTGTTGAAAGGTAACTACACAGAGGGCTGAAGGGAAAGGAGAGAGAGAAAGGCCTCAGCTTTCCAAAAACAAACTCCAGAAAGTCGTTAAAGGAAGCAGTTTGTTCCTGTGACTCCTATATTGTTTATTCATTTCCTTGAGTCCCTTCTGAGGCACTCTGGGACTCAGGTTATTAACAGCGATAAATATGCAAAACTCTGCTAATTAGTTGAAATTTTTTTTCCTGACTCTGGTAGAATTTGAACTAAAGTAAAAAAGAAAAACATTTGTCAGGATTGATGGATTTAATTTTCCATTATATGGCTCTAGAGTCAGGAGCCTTTATATTAAATTGTAAATCTTCATAGGTCAAGTTTGTTTAAATAAGTCATAATCTTATATCTCATATCTGAGAAAAACATTATTTATGAAACCAAGAACATGATTTTGTAGATTATGTAGATGAGCAATTTTCTGTTGTTTATGATTACCATCAGAAGATGAGACTCTTAAGAAGAATTATTTGGAGTACACAAAAATATCTTTACCTGTCTGACTTAAAATTATGACGATATGTTTGTTAATATTATTTTTGTGAAGTGTAATACCCATATGCTTTGGAATGCATGAAATATATTCTAAAATTAATGGAATAATGTCCATTTCTTATGTATTTGAAGTCAATAAGGGTTTAGGGTTTTTGGTGATTTTGGGGGGGTTTTTTTGAGCTTTTAGCTTGTAATTAGACTGTGTAAATTAAGCAATGAAGTCAACAATGTTGACATGGCAAAATGACTAAGAACAGACCTAAGTATTTAATTTTATGCATCACATGTTAACTTGAGGCTTTAAAATGTTGATTTCTAGCTCAGGTTTAACTTGACTTTTGTTCCCAGTATATGAATTTCATTCATGTTGTTTTATTCTAACTCCGGAGGAATACTAGATAGAAAGCAAATTAGTTAGAACATGGATTTAGAAGACATGTATTTAAATCAGTAGTGCAATCTTTAAGAAGTTCATTAAGCATATAGAAGGAAAAGACAGCAGTATGTATCTCCTTTAATGTTATTCTTAAGACTTCAAATTATTAATTCTTGTGCTAGCTTTAAGTTGGTAACACTGCTGTATCAATCTCTATTGCATTAGGGTACCTTTTTTAAGTTTATATCAAATCAAATGAAATCGGCAAATCCCATGTGAATGCTTACTGGTTGTTTAGCACAAAATAGATTGAAAGGAACACCAAGTTTAAGTGCAATTGATGTTTCTGTCCTCATAAATCTTGAACTCAGACTCGTATGAGGAAAATTAATGGAGTATTTTAAACTGCAAGTACATGGATTCCTTCACTTGCTTTAAGCTGGTTATCTGTTCAGTTTCTTTAAAATATTATTTCTAGTCACATATTTTGAGAAGTTTGCTTCCCTACTAAGCCCCTGCTAGGAACATACTGGGGCTGGACAACAGTGTTTTTTAGCTCTTCAAGTGGGTGTAATAAGGCATTATTTTGTTACCAAATCTTATCTTCTCTCTGCAGAAATGGAATAGCACAGCTCTAAACCAAGTTTTAGTCTTTTTCCATATTTGCAATCATAAATGTTATTTTGTATGCAAAATATACTATAAATAATCTTTAACAGGATAGAATCCAAATTAAATTTACAACGTAGTTCTTATAAGTGGCGAAGGAAGATACTTCTAACAGGAAGAGCCAATTTATTTGGGTAATAAGCAAAACATGATGATATTTTTCAGAGGAGTTCTATTCTGTTAAGAAACACACTTAGTTGGTAAAAATAAATAACATTAATGAGCATCTCATTTCTAATAAATTTGAAAGGCAGTAAATACAACCAAAAAGGAAAAGGTTATTTGGTATTATTGGAAAAAGCAAACCTGGTCATTTTTTATTTTCTGATCTGAACTTACTAAATACTCCTGCAGAAAAAATCCACCTCATTAGAGGCATAGGTAAACTTATAATGATAATTAGTTTGTAGAGTAATGACTCCAGTCATAGCTGATATATGAAAATATTTATATTCCATACACAAATGTGGGATAAATGTGTGTCACTGCAGGGCTGGTCCAGCTTTTGAATTATCAATTTATATATAAATGTTATTTAGTTGTGCAGTTATAAGAGGAGAAATTCCAGTAAATAACAGTGGTGTGAAAATATCAAGGATGGAAATATGTTATTTAGAGTAGTCTGTAAGAAAGGGAGTGAAGAAATGTCCAAGATAACAGATTAGCTAACACAGTTACTTCTAGTAAAATAATTGCTGCATCATGGAACACACCTCTGGCTGCCAAATTGTACCAAAAAGCTTACTAAGTACTTGGGTAGTAATCTCGGTTGAGCTGTGTCATGATATAAACAGCATTTGAATAAGCTAGTATAACGTTATACTTAAACAACTGGTTTCCAAGATGTTTACAGAATTGAACAAGGTCTTGAGAGAGGTAGAAGGATGAGACTGAAGTTGGGTTGTCACTGTGGTTATCCTGATGGTGAAATAAAACTAATTTGAAACTTATAAGGGCACTAGTGCAATCTCTTCGACATGTTGAAGGCGGGGTCAGATGCAGAGCTGTTGCTTTCAGAGTGCTTTTTGGGCATCCAGTTGGGCATTGTATGTTGTTGGGATGCTCTGCTCAAGAGGCAGACCCCGAAAGTTGCCCGCATTTGCTGAATATTTCCATCCTAGTCTGATCAGGTGAAAAACTAGGGGGGGTGCGGGGGGGAAGGGGTGGGGTGTGTAGCAGGGACCAAACTTCTTCCAGCAACACCTGTTTCTTTGCAGATTTATTCCAAATTTATCTGGAGGGTGTTGCCTCTGAATTCTCTCTGGGTCCAATGGCGTTAAGACCCTAAAAAAGGAGGAAGGATAAGAGTCTTGAAGCTGAAGTGGTAAAGGTATACATGTCTAAGATATTGTACTTGTGCTGGCCTTGGCATTCATATAGTTTAGCTGATATCCACGATCTCTGCACTCACCATCCAGACTCAGACACTGTTCAGACAGGGCTTTCCTTCATTCTTACTGTTCTGTGCTCCAAATCGCAAGGAGCCTTTACATCCTATTTCTAGAAAGGGACTCATCCTGTGCGAAAGTGGATGGGATTGCCAAGCTTTATTTTATTGTTACTTGACATATTGGTATTTTGGAGGTTAAATTTAAAACAGGAAATGAGAATATCCTAATCTTCCTTATAACCAATGTTTAATGTGTTTAATTAAAGTAGCTTCATTTTGTAAAAAGTATCAGTATTTTTTCTCTGAAGAAAAAATGCTGCATGAGTGAGTGAGCCTGACAATGCAAGATTTCTGCTTTCTGCAGAAAATGACAATGATATATTTTTATGTTACCTGTACAGCTTTGATGCTTACATTACCCACCATTATTGCATGATTTTTTTCTCCTGGAGCAGAGCAGTGGAGCAGACATCCTCTGCTTTCTTCCTCATAAGGACTTCAGTCTTTAGTTTTGAAATAAGAATGAGTAAGATCAGAATGACCTGTTCTGCTCATTTTGTGTGTATGTGACGAGAAGAATTTGGTAGCACTGTCTAGAGGCAGTCCGAGCTGTGCTGCTTTTCTTTCACCTGAATTCAGAAGAGAATTATCAGAAACATCGCTGAGTTCAGTTGATTTATGATTAGGAATTCAAGAGAAGCAAATGTATTCCTCAAATTTCATAGGGACGTCTTGTCAGAGACTAATTCTAATCTATGAAATGATCTTAAATGGGACATAATGACTTTCTTGATTATTGCCCTTAGCTATCATTATTTTGAAAATGGAATCAAGCAAGAGTCTTGTATGTATTTTCTGGCAGAAGCACATCAGATCAGTGCTGCCTGTTGGAGTTACCATTACTTAATAAAATTTCAATTTTCAAAGTTTTAATTTTTTATTCGGTTTGGCAGGTGATGGCAAAGCATGCATGGGTAACACTTCATGCAACCGCTTACTTTCAAAAAAAGTATTGAGAAGAGATGCAAATTGTCAAGTTGAATGTAGCAGATCTTTTTCTGAACACTTTTTTCTTCAATACATAATTACTTTTCATATCACTTCCATTTATTTACTCGAATTTAAGCACTTTATGTATCTTAATGTAAGAGAGTTTGGCATTTTGCAGAGCTGAACTGCTAGAAAGGACTTAACCCTCTCAGAAGTGTTAACCTGGGTGTAAATATTGGCACAATTCTTGGCTGCTCCTTTGTCTCCAATGTTTCTGTTTCTGCTGGTCTTCTTAGAGAACCTGCAGGAAAGCCAGCACATGAAAATGTCCTGGTTATATTACTTTTGGTACACAAAGAACCAGAAGATAACATGTTTTGTATTCCTGTATGTTAACACATAGCCAGTACTGAGAGTTGTGTCACCCGGAAAGCTGCTTTGCATATTGGGCAAGTATTAAAATGGACATAGCATAACATAAATTTGCCCCTACTTCCTGCGTATCACATGTTTGGGTATCTAACTTATTTGGAGATAATATATTAAAAGTAACTTTTAAAATATTGGAATCAGAAATAAATAGCATGCTTTCATCTCTGCTATAAATTCTTCAAAACCACTTGCCACCTTTGTAAGAAATGCTTCCTATTAACAATGTTTATTATACAGGGTCATTCTTAAACTAAGGTATACATTTCTTCAAAATAGCTTGTGTTCA
This sequence comes from Aegotheles bennettii, assembly GCA_013398125.1. Taxonomy (NCBI): domain Eukaryota; kingdom Metazoa; phylum Chordata; class Aves; order Caprimulgiformes; family Aegothelidae; genus Aegotheles; species Aegotheles bennettii. The sequence continues at coordinate 745,458 of VZRW01012593.1, read as the reverse complement.
TCAGCATGTCTCCAACTGTTTCAGTAATTTTTGTGTTTATCAAGACTTGCCAGATAACTGAATTATTATTTTTAAATGTAAACAGAGCAAACAAACATCCTGACTTTTTTTTAGCGTCATTATGTCCTTGGGGCTTGGTGTGGTTCAATTCTTCACTCTCAAGGAAACCTACATTTTAAAAAGCTTGGAAAATTTATCCTGTATAGAAAATTACTACATTCAAGCATATTGTTACAAGATTTGGTGTCACCTAAACAAACTTTCCACAACTGACGCTCAGTGATGAAGCACCAAACATGCTTACAAGAAATAATGAAATAATTATAATTGTAAAAGATTCTTGCACAGATCTTCTAAAAAAATGGAACTTGAGCTGAAATCATAACCTAGAATTGTATTACTATTTACAGTTAATAAATTGACATTCCTTCTTTTCCATTGGAAAAGTTTCCTTTTTACACAAATAAAGACTGAAGTCACTGATGAGTCAGGTACTGTCAGTAGTCAAATGGAATTTCTTGCAGTTAATACTGAAACATACTCATCTAAACCCTACTAAAATACAAATACATTGGCTTGTGAAACTTAATAAACTTGTATTAATGACTTGTGGACAAAAGTGCTTGAATCACTAGTACTTTTTAGTGATGTAGGTTCCTTTAACTCATAAGCAAGAAACTAATTAAGGCTTCGGGTCAAGGTTTCACAGTGGAACAAAAAGGTGAGTTTTCTCCTTGTTTTAATAATTTCTTTTGTAAAACAGAATATGTTTTTTTTTATGTTAGACATGCCATTTCAGCTTCTGCTTATTTAGTGTAATAAGGATCTTGCCATTTTGCTCCTGTGGAAGCCCATCTACATTGTATGTGGATTATAAAGCAACTGGTTTTTTTCTTTTGAGTGGCACTGTTCCTCTTGCAGGTTTGTTCTTCTCCAGTATTCGCTTCTCCAGACTTTTTCTTTTGCCACCGAAATAAGGAAAGAGCAGAATAAATTCAGAATGACTGGGGTGGAGTCATCATTGCATGTTTTGAAGCTTTAAGCCAGTGGACTGCCAGCTGCGGTAGGCGCTGTAATGCAATGAAGGCTGCATCTTCCTGCCTTCTGTAGGAGTTAAACTGGTAGGTTTAGTCAGTTGACCCCAAGACTGTTTGCTGACTGGTAAGCTGTTGATCCGTTAGCAGGAGAGCTTTAGCTGCTAGTTTTATGCTAAATCTACATAGTGATTAAATGTGATTACAATACATACAGTTGTTTCTTCAGAAAAAAAATATTCTACATAAGACTTTTTACTAAATCTTTCTGCATAATGGGACAACTTAGAGATTTGGAGTTTTTCAGTTAGCAACTTCAAGTATCTCCAGAAAATTACTTGAATTTTAACATTATTCATTTTTTGGGTTCTAAATTATATTTCGTATGCTAAGGAAGAGTTATTTTGTAAAATGTTTCTCTATTTGAACTTTGCTAGGCAATTACACTGCATGTTAAATCGATCTTGTCTATAAAATCTGATGTTTGCTGATCATATAAAATACAGTAGCAGAGACATGTTTATTTTCTGCCATAAAGTGAGAGGGCTTCATTTGTGTAGGCCATCTGTTAGTAGTTAAGGATATTTTAAATGGCACCTCCAGAGTGGCTTCAATGATTCTTTCCAAACCAGGTATAAAAAGAGGTACAAAACAAATACCTCAATGAATTACTGAGGGATTTTGAGTGTCTGGCAGAGGTACCCTGTCTTTGTAGATAAGCATTGACTTAATGTGGCCTTGAGCTGCTTAGGAGAGGAGTCTGTGACAAGCATTATTCCATGTAGATATTATTAGTAGACAAGCATCTGTATTGCTATGCATATTTAAAATTTGCCCAAAGAATTAATTAGATTTTTTTTCTGAAATTTGAGAAATGTTTTGGAATCTGCAGGGCTAGATTGGAAATCTTTCATGACTTTTTCATGATAAGCAAAGGATCCATTGTACTTCTAGCTTGGGCTTGAAACAGAGGATTTCACTTCTCAGAGTACTTTTGGCTCTATTTTTGAATTGAGAAATAGTCAGTGAAACAAAATGAAAAACATATTTGAAAGTTTTAGAAAAAAAAGTCCAGATCTGTTGCTTTCACTAAGTATCCGGAATCAAAAGACTTGAATGTTAAGCTTGTAACATGTGTGGGGAGGATACTGGATAAAGAAACACATCCAGCAAACCTGTAAGGCTACTTCCTAGTGAGTTTACACCTCTCTTTAGAATTGCCTCACTTATTGTTATAATTGCCATCTTTAACAAATGCCCACTTGGAGGTGAGGTAGGTTTCTACTGAACACTGTGATAGCATCTATAAATCTTACATTTGTAGTCCTTTCTTTATTGATTTTCTGACATCTTTTTTTCCTGCCTAAGTCCAGGCCCTGAAAGATGTTTTCAAGAAGAGTTTTGAAGGGCTTTTATAAAGATGATAATCTTGGGCAGACAGAATGTAAAGCAAAGGTCTCATTTTCATTTGTTTTTTCAAGCTTTAATGTGGCTTTCCTCTGTGCCTTAGCTTCATGAGTCTTTGAATACAGTATGAAATCACTTTCCATTTATTCAGAAGCTTTTTCATAGATGATGAATGCCATACATAATGAAAGACTATATTCATTTATCATCCATAGTAAATCATTTACCACATAGCAGAGGTATATTGTGGAAAAACATAATCAAAGCTTTTCAGTTTTTCTGGTTGGTTAAATCCAAAATAGCAGAGAAATTATCGCTTAGGTAGTTGGTTAAACATTTTGTTTATTAGGTGATATTTGAAGACATTTTCTAATACTTTTGAGGTTTACAGATTGAAGTTTGTTGTTAAGGAGGAGGAATTTTTTTATTTTTTTTTTAAATGGTGCAACAAGGACTAGGAAAGTCTGTGTTGATCTTTCTATTGAGATAAATTTGAAAAATAAGGCACTGGGACAGGGACGATATTATTGCATCGTGCCATGTTTAGGATTGGTCAAAATGCTGCCATAAATAAGTTGATTTGGTATGGATATATGAGATGAACTTCTGTTGAACTACTAGAATGAAAAGGCTGTGGCAACTTGCCTTGTACAGGTCAGGTCAGCACTAAAATTTTGCTTCAGAAAACAAAAGAGAATGTAAAAATTCCAGTTCTGAAGTGCAGTCACTTCCAGGGTTGCTTCTTAAAGGCCCTGTTATACATTTACCCACCTCTACTGGATTTAAACTAGCATTTGCAGATCTCAGAGTTAATATTGGCACTAAGGACTCAGTTTATGCAGCACAGACTGCAAGTTTCCTTATTTCAGCACTAATATAAAGTGACAAAAAAAAATAATATAAAAATTCTTAAAATTAAAAGCATTGATCAAACCTATTTATTCACATTTCTGTCTTTTAAAAAAGATTTTTCTAGATATTGATATTATTTGTTTTGGAGTGGTATATTTTTTTTTAATGATCAAGACTTACATCATGAAAAAATTGTGTTGTCTGTTCAGTGCTGTCTGATTTAAAGTCGTAAAGTACTGTAAGAACTGTTTATATGGAATTAGAAGTGTGTATGAACTTTTCAGTAAAAGTTATCACTTGTCAGCCTTGTTTGATTTTACTAGAGCACAGCTGTGAAAAATTGAGCTGATACTAATCAAGATTTTCTAATTGTTATAAGCAAGGATAAGTCTCCTGGAACCATGATTTTAAAGATATAGGCTAAGGTGAGTGTGACCTTGTGCTTGTCAACATTGACTGCGTGTTCTTGATTGCTTTTTTTGGTCTTGTTTCAAATCTAGTTTTATTGTGAAAGCTAGAAGTGCTCCCATGCCCGACTCTAATAAAGTTTTTGGATTTCTATCTTTTGTTTAATGCTAGTCTTAGTCTCAGAAGGAAGTGTTGCATCTTTGCTCCTTTCATCTTCCTTGTCTATTGGAATATGTCAAGAGCTAAACATTTGGCAATACTTCAGAAGAATTCTTAGATTTCTTCTACAGTTTGGTTATTTTTGGCATGTAAATGCTGGTCAGTCTTGACCCCTCTATTTCTGATGACTGCTTCTGCCCAATTCTGTCTGTGGTTTGTTTGTATTTCTGGCAGTGTTTTTTGCATCAGAGTAATGCAGTGCTCTCAGATTATAATTTCTCTCCAACACAATAGGCTACTGCTCTGTGTTATTGAACTAAGAATGGAGAGGGAAAGATTTCATTTCTGTTGAATAAGTCAGATGATTATCATGATGTCTGCTCTTGAGTCATCTCATTTTTCTTGGGTTCGATAGTTCCTGAATAGAGTCTTACTTAAAGACTGTTCTCCAGCTGAAAGGGAGAAAAATGACTTCAAGACTAGAAATTTTGTTGTTAAAATATATGATGGAAAATGAAGTACAGATGACAGGAGAGGAAGTAATCTCTTGAAATCATGGAATACTTCCTGGCTCAATCACAAGTAAAAGTTTTTGTTTGCTTTTTTTTTTTCTTTGAAGCTACATAACAAGATTTTACATATATAATAGGTGTGGTAGCAGCCCAGAGATGGGACTCATGTCAGTTAGGCTCTATTCATCACTGAAGTTAAGCATCTGTCTGGTTTCTATGGATTTAAATAAATACATTGACTTTTGCCCCAAGCAGGGGTGTAGACTTGTGGAAGAGTGGCTGAAGAGCTGCCTGGCAGAAAAGGATCTGAGGGTACTGGCAGACAGCTGGCTGAACATGAATCAGCAGTGTGCCCAGGTAGCCAAGAAGGCCAACAGCATCCTGGCATGCACCAAAAATAGTGTGGCCAGCAGGACTGGGAAGTAATAATCCCCCTCTACTCAGCACTGGTGAGGTGGCACCTGGAATACTGCATTCAGTTCTGGGCCCCTCACTACAAAAAAAGACATTGAGGTGCTGGAGCGGGTCCAGAGAAGGGCAGCTAAGCTGGTGAAGGGCCTGGTGCACAGGGCTTGTGAGGAGCGGCTGAGGGAGCTGGGGTTGTTTAGTCTGGAGAAGAGGAGGCTCAGGGGAGACCTTATCGCTCTTTACAACTACCTGAAAGGAGATTGGAGCGAGGGAGTGGCTGGTCTCTTCTCCTAACTGATGAGCAATGGGACAGGAGGGAATGGCCTCGTATTGAAGTTTGAGCTCGATATTAGAAAAAATTTTTTTACTGAAAGGGTGGTCAGGCATTGAAATGGGCTGCCCAGGGAAGTGGTAGAGTCACCGTCCCTGAAGTTGTTCAAAAAACGTTTGAATGTAGCCCTTGGGGACATGGTTTAGTGGTGGGCTTGGCAGTTCTGGGTTGATGGTTGGGCTCGATCTTGAAGGTCTTTTTCAACTGGAGTGATTCTATGATTCTATAATTGGACAAGCAACATAAGTAGATCTGTCTAGATGCCAGTGCCTTCTACATACGTGATTCTACACCACTCATTAGAGTTTGAAAGGTGACTGTGTTCTAGTTACCTGTTGCTGACTTGTAAGTGTACCCTCTTCAAGTTCTCACAGTCTTGCTACAATAAAAAACTAAATGCAAAACCTTCTTTGGATCTTGAATCCAATTGTTGAAACTAAAGTCAATTGCTAAGTTGCCACTTCAAATTGTTATGCATAGGACTTGTACCCAGATATATGTATTATGAAAACAAAGGGAAAAAATAAATTCTTACAGATTTCATTATCCTCAGTGGATGAAGATAATTCTTATCCCATGTAAAGCCTAAAGCCTGTCTATTAGTGTCAAATATTGACCTGCATGTGGGTATGCCACAAGTAAATTTAACACCAAGTAACTATCAATAATACAATAAATTTGTATCTTTGGATACAAAACCTAATCTGAGTTTTAAGCAAATACTGTAGTCTAGAACCACCATGTAACAATTCTGCATGGGCTGTGTGCACTGATGAAGTATATCAAACTTTCTTCTTTTTTTCTTAAGTGAACACTTTCAAATAAAAAAAAACCAACTTGTTCTGTTCTGAAGGGAGGGAAATTATTTTTAATTCAGGTGCTGCCACAGGTCTGGATGACTTGAATAGCTTTACTAACAGCTCTTGTTAATTTTTATTTCTTGACTTACCTTTTAGGGAAGACAAGAAGGAAAACCATCCAGATTAAGAGAGGAATGATAATTTAGTAGTTCCTGCATAACTTTGGATGAGACATTTAAGTCAAATCCATATAACTCCTTTTTAAATGCTAAAAGCCTCGTTTAGCTCAGTGGTTCTTAGAGAGGATTTAGAGAATTTATATTTTACCAAAGTATCCTAATTTAGTTTTTCCAAGGCTAAAGGATCCCGAAACACCAGAGTCAACAAAGTAGTTGAAAGTTGTGTTCTCTAAATCTGGGCAATGACTCAGGCTTTTTGTAGCTGTGACCTTTAATCTCAATGTCTTTTGCACCAAGAGCATAACAGTACTTCCCTATTTCAGAGAGTTGCACTGACAGTTTACACCCTGAAAAAAACAGAGTGAATTATACCAATTATAAGTATGTTTTTTAAAAAGTCTGTCTCAATTTCTCTATTGATTTTGGAGTATTTCAGCTTGCCTGGTTCTAGGGCAAATGATATAGAAAAAAACTTTCCTTGCTCTTCTTTGGCTGCCTTTTCAATTTCATTTCCTTTGTGGTTACTTGCTCTACTTATTTTTAACAGCTGCAGTATTTTAAAAGAAAATTGACAGAAAAATGATTTTTTTCTTGATGTTGTCCATTCTGCAAGAATTGTACTATTACTTTACATTATATTCAACCATATTTCTTGAAGAAAGAGAAAAGGCAGATACATATCTTGATTCAATTACATAATAGATTGCAAGGTCTTTAAATAATAAAGCATATTCAAACTTTGATATGAAATTCAGTAAGTTGCACCTGTGTTGTGGACATTTTTTTTTTAAAAAAACCAAACTTAAAATAAAAAAAGAAAAGGGGGGGGGTGGGGGGGAGGGTGTCCTGAGTAAGTGTTTTGGCCTTCCCGTCTGAAGGGATTCATGTTTGTGTTCAAGAAAGTGTTTTTACCCAACTCCTTATTGGGTCCCCAGTTTTGTTCTTTATAATGCCATGCACTGTTTTTAATTTAATTTATTTTATTTTATCTGTTTGTATTTACTTTAGTTTAATTTTCATTAGTAGTTTATATTTTGGGCATAACAGACTGCAGGGTCTAGAACTTTATGCAAGGAGTGCCCAAGAGTCTGCTGGTCACAGAGCTGCACATATTGCTGCAGTCATAAGTCATTTCAAAGACACACCTATCTAAACATACATTTTAATGACTTGTTCTGTTTACACTTTTTTTTGCACATAAGGTACCATTTTTGCTTCTCTGTACTAAAAGCCTCTGGCTATTTGTATCTGAGGTTACTAAGGGCGGTCAAAAATCCATGTTTGCTTTTTCTGCTTTGTTTACTGATGGTGTCTGTAAATACTGGGTAACTAGATGGTTTGGCTAGTGAAATTGCTTTACTATAGTGATATAAAGTACTAGAGGCTACTAGATTTTTGTGGCCATATATGACTTAGACTATTGAATTATGGGTTTTCATAAAATTACCAGAACCAACACCCGAAGACTGTGTTAGATAGTGAATCCATATGGAAGATATCACTGGTGCATTTTTAAAGTCTGATTAAAAAATAGCCACAGTTTGTCATCTTCGGACAAGGAAGAAGGATAGAGCCTGCCAGTGAGAAGCATATTTTAAAAACTTATTCTCTATAATAGATTGGAGTGTGGTGAGGTAGGTGTGCTATATCATTCCTGGAAACAATTGAGGAAAACCTGCATTTTTTCATCTAGCTTTGAAGTCCAATGTTTCATTTCAGGAAGAGATTGAGCTTTATTCGGTTGTATATGTTGAAGTGCTAAGTAGATCAAGGGAGGAATTAATGAAGGGCTGTTTCCCATGTTGCTATGGTAGGCTTTTGTAACCGTTTTTTTATTTGGGACTATCACCCTTCCTCCTCCTCCTCCTGTCTGTAGCCCCTGACCCGTGTGCTCACTGCCAGCAGAGCACACGCACCTATAGCCCAATGCCCATACTTGCCCTCAGAATTAAGAAAAGCCTTTTCTTTTAATGGTTTGCTCATAATTTGTTCCATGATCCTTTTATGAAAAAGTATTGGAAAAGTCATGTTGACTCGAAAAAGTCTTTCCATTGTGAAACTAGAGAAACAGATTTGCAAAGAGGAAAATGTCATCTCTGCCAGCACTGCTCTATAAATACTTTGTCCCTTGAGTCCTGCAGTTTCTGGAAAAGTCTCCAATAACCATTAGCTGACTTGCTGTTAAGATATTACTTCTGGTTTACATTTCACTGCAAACTCTGCTGGGTGTAAACAACTATCTGATAACAGTAGTAACTATCTAAGGCTCGACACATGACCGTTTCGCTTGCTTATGAATGACTAGAACTGTGTTGGAAACTTTTTTTCATTGTCTTTTTTTTCCCCCTCATCTGTTTTGAGATGAAATGGAATATCTCTGATTTATTTTTTTTTTTTCAAGAACAATACAAGAGCAGTCGTTCCTAGTATAGATACTACAGAAGTAATCAGGACAGCAATATAGAAATTCTGCAATATGGAAAACTTGGGCTCGAGTCTTTAGTGTTTCATTTTTACTGCAGAAACTGAATGTGAATCTCTTACTTCTCAGGTGAGTGGCCGCCCAACAAACTATTGATTTTTATGACAGGTTCATTTTCTGTCTGGCTTTGAGCATAGTATCCACTGAGAAATGTTCTCAATTGTGATTCAGTGGTTTAATCTGTTGAATATAGGAAGCCTGTTTTCTGCTTGTAATGGCATGCTGCATGTGTTAAATGGCAAGACGTCCTGTATGACCCTCACTAGTTTTTTCTTCCCTTGTGAATAAAATCCTCACCTAATAACAATCATGATAATAAATATAAATTTCCATTTATTCTAGTTGCAGGCACATCAGTCTGTATTTAGCTTACCTACAGAGCAGAGGAATTATTTTTCATTGTTTACAGCATATTTCAGGCTAGATTGTGTGACAACACAAGGGCCTATACAATGTCATGACTTGCTACTGTGTATTTATTGCATAACTGGCTCTCTAATCCAGGATAAAGCATATTGCATTTCCTGTGTGAAAATAAATACTGAATCAAAAATTAGAGACCATTTGAATATTTCTTTATCATGATCTCTGATTCCACTCTCAGAGAATAAGTAAGAGATGAAGTATATACTCTCATTGGCAGCTGATCATCAGTACAATGGCTGCAATGGTGTAATGAGAAAGTAATTTGTAACTGATGCAGTGAAGTTATGAGATGGATCCTTCAAATTAATAGCATTTTTGAGATTGTAATTTTGTAGCTTTTACAAGTGGAAGGAAACATGCATTGGTCTGGATACACTGCAAAAATTAACTTTAATTTTTCATAGGTACTGCTAATTCCATTTTACAAATTGGATTATTCCTGTTTATGAGTCTAGAATCAGATTATAGGTTTATATAAGTTCATCTTCTGGGCAATGCACTATTGCAACCTTTCTGTTAAATGTCACAAATCACTTTTGGCCTAGGATATGTTCATTTTCCTGATGAATAGTATTGCAGCTTTGTCTTCTGTCATAGTCTGTCACTGAGGATCCAAATGCCATTTTCAAAATCTCCATTTCAGAGGAACTCATACATCTTCTGGTTGTCAAATTCTGGACTTTGTGCCGAGAAACTATTTTATGCCTACTTCTTCACATAGTCAAAGGCAACATGATCACCACACTTAGGGAAGAAAAACAAGTATTCCCATTTCAAATGGATGAACAGTGTCACAGGGAAGGAGGAAAGAGATCAGAGTTCACAGTGTTATCGTCTTCCATAGCCTCTGCAGTTCGCCGGTGCAAACTCTCTCTCCTGCCTTCTGTACATTACCATCCCTTGAGAAGTAAATTATTTCATCTTAATAGGGATATGGAAGTATTTGGGGAAAATATAAACTGTGATGGCAATGGCTTCTTGGCCATAAGCTTTATATGTCCTTTCCTAACTCTTCTAAGTAGGTTCTTTGTAATATCTTCCCTTTCTCCTGCTGGCTTTATATATATTTTATTCATCAGCCTTGTCTGACATGCACTTTGCTACCCCCCCACCCCCCTTCACTGTACTTTTTACTAGTGTGTCCCATCTGAAATCTAGGGATTTGGAGTGCTGTGTTATTCCTACATATGATGCGGTCATCTATTTGAAATCTCCTTTGGCTCCATAAGATTTGAATGCGCAAGAAACAATTCTGAGAAATGTTCACAGAAAATGTCTGTGTTCTCTTTGACTGGAGGATACGTGTGTTAATACTATGTAATATTAAAAATGGGGACAAAAGTATTTGAAAAATGCTCATACTCCACTTACTTTTTAATACTTATGTGCAATATGCTCGAGTAGAAAGAAAAAACTTCTCACCAGGAATGAGAAATGTGTTTCTGCGTGTATCTTTCACACAAAGGACATTGTGGATGACTCTGTGAAGTGCAACACTCAATACAGTTTGTCTTTGGTGACATTAAAAAACATAATCTAGAGAAAGTATGTTACCAATGAAAGATGTGAAGAACACGATAAAATAATCTTAGTGGAATTTAGCAGACATCATTTAGGAATGGAGTGTTTGCAAGTGTTTTAGCAGCTGCAGATTAGCTTTACCTGCGATTCTCTTTTCGTATCATTTAATGAGAAGGACTTAAATCATTCCATTCATACAGTCTTGTTGATATTTTTGGTTAGAGCCTAGGCAGATACAATTATTTTGGTGAAAAACTGAATGCAAAATAGATAATTCCATTTTTATATTAACTGTGTGAGGAGGCTGTAATTAACACTCTTCACCATGCATTTAAGCATGGCCCCGAGCCTGCTCATACAGTGCAGCACTTCAGCACAGAAATGATTTCTGGTGCTGGAATGAACCTTAGACTGTTCTTACCATCTTTTGCTGCCGGGGTCCCATGTGCAGATCAGAGCGTTTTCACCGAAAGGCAATATCCTAGTTTCATTTTCTGGTTTTTTTTTTAAAGGCATATCTAGTAAATGTTTGCTTGTCATGTAATAAAACGATCACTTCTGAAACAGTCAGCTGCATCAAAGCAATTCTCAAGATTTCCCTGATTACTCACAGCTTTTTTAATGCATCCATTCATACTGCATATGGCAATACTGAACAACCTCAGACTTTCCTGAGCTCTGTATGTGATATAACAGTGCTGTTTTAATAGCCTTTTTTTTTTTGTGGTGGGTGGTTTGGGTGTTTTTCCTTAGAGGTGTGATGCCAATTAGCAGCATGGGTGCACATCAGGTATTGTGGACACAACTAGCACATCTGCCCATTCAGGATGGATGGCAGGTGCTTTAGCAAAGGTAATAGGATGCCACAACATTATCAGCTTTTATCATATTGTAGTATTATAGCTGTCAAATGTATATTCAACAAGACTTCAGTTTCATGAGACTTAATTACAAAGGTTTGAACTTTGGTGTGAAATTGGCAGAGCAGTTATTGCTATTATCTGGTGTCTAATGGATTTAAAAAATCATTTGTTAATTAAGCTAGAAGACTTAGTTTTTATCTTTGCTGGAAAAGCTAATATAATTTAAAAAACAAGCTATGTGTGGCCATAGTAGTTGTCATCTTAGTGTGAGATTATGTTATTACATTAAAAGATTATATCTATTCTTTGATATATCAGCCACATCTGTAGTAAATTTTGAAAATAATAAAAATAAATTCCTCTTGTGGCGTGTTCGTTGACGTGTACAGGTAAGTGAAAGTGTTACTTTAGACTCATCCAGGTTAGTTAATCAGCTGATTACTTTATGCTCCAGTTTCATAGTGATGGAGAAAAGCAGCACTATATGTATGATAAAGAGAATAGTTTGATATGATAGCAAATATATTTTAAGGGAGGAAATCTATCCCCATCATTATCTCCAGCTGCATAGCGTAGTTGTGACAGTGTGCAATTTAGTCAGGTATGCAGACATGCTGCATTTTACAAGGGAGAAGTTGTAAATCTAAGTGACTCTAAGATATATTCTGTTCCAAAAGTCTGCAAGAAAAAGACATGGAAACACATCTAACTTAAGAGTCTACTTTACCAGTTACAGGCATTTCCCATCAGATTGTTTTTGAAGCCACTTCATCGGCATCTTCTATATTTGCAAGTGATGAAATGTAACCCTTGTGAACAAAATTAAATAGAAGGTGGAAATACTCACAGCACTTTTGCCATTTTTACAACAAAAATATTTTCTTAAACTAAAAGACTGATATTTGATTTGGGCCCTGACATAGTAGGATTTAAAGAGAGACCTGCACATCTACCCTAGCAGCTAATAATAGCAAAATTTCTCTTCTTGAATTCTGGCAGGAAAGATTAATTAGTTGAACCAAAATTAATTACCTGGACCATCTGACAGCTGGAATAAATAGTACAAACTGTGTTTCTTAGCTGTGAAGTGAGCTAGTCGAAACTTTCTGTTCTGTTATGTGAAGAATGGAGTAATAAGGAAAGGAAGGCAGTAGAGCTTCTGGCTCAGATGTCCCCTGTTGGCCATCAGTGAGGAAAGGAAGGAGTTGCTCCTGCTGGTGTGAGGGTACTTGTAGCATTGCTCTGTCTGCTTCTGGTTGGAGTATTCACATGTGCTGATGAGCATTCGGTACAGCTCTCCCAGGAGATACCACTCTGCGACTCTTTATCCTCACACATAGCATCAAAGTTTTCAGTTGTGGATTTAGACTATATCCTGAGCACTTTTATGACTTGCAGACCAACAATTTAGCACAGAGAGTTTTAAGTCTGTAATAGGGTAATAGTAAGCAAGGCAGGTACAAATGTATGTCAAAAAGTTAATAGAAAATTCTAATGCAAAGACAAGAATACTCCACCTTTGTAGGTTGTTCTTAAGCTTTGAAATGAGGTCTACCAAACCTCCTCAAGACTGTGGAGAAGAGTTTGTTTGATGTGAGACAACTACTGATATTTCATAATCACAATTCATGTTGTGTGCATCAGTCTCTAAGTATATGGAGACTTTTTCAGTTTTGCTGACTAGTGGACAATTTTAATTGAATATTCTGCATTTTAAAAAAAATGAACAGTTTTTTTAATTGACTACTAACTTATGACCACTGCCATAGGATCTGAATTCATTTTTTCCCACTCAGTCATTTTATAGATAGGTGAACACCAGTAAGAAGCTGGTTTCCAAAGTAGCACTTGGTATCCATCAGGGAGAAAGGCCAAAAGGGAGGTTTTAAAATAGTATCTATGTTTTTTAAAAATCTTTTTCTTACTGTAGATTTTTACTACATTTTTGGGTCTTATGGGAATTCTTATAAATTACATATTTGCTCACAAATGTGTTTACCAATCCCTGAATCAATACTGGTGAGATGCAATTCTCACTGAGGTATTAATTTATTAAGCCAAAAGTATTTCAAAAGGCAACTTTTAGAGTAAGACTGAGTAGAAACATTGTGAAGGAACAGGTAACTTCTGCTCCTGACATTATCACATCAGAGGGCTGGAGCATGTCTCCTATGAAGACAGGCTGAGAGTAGGGGTACTTCAGCCTGGAGAAGAGAAGGCTCCAGGGAGAAATTACTAAACCCTTCCAGCACTTGAAGGGGCTACAGGAAAGCTGGAGAGGGACTTTTTGCAAGGGTGTGTAGTGATAGGACAGAAGGTAATTGTGTTAAGCTGAAAGAGGGTGGATTTAGATTAGATATTAGGAAGAAATTCTTTTATGTGAGGATGATAAGACACCAGAACAGGTCATCCAGGGAAGCTGTGGCTGCCCCCTCCCTAGAAGCGTTCAAGGCCAGGTTGAATGGAGCTTTGAGCAACCTGATCTAGTGGGAGGTGTCCCTGCCCATGGCAAGGATGTTGAAACCAGATGATCTTTGAGGTTCCTTCCAACCCAAACCATTCTATGATTCAAGCTGCAGTTGTCAATCCTAATGAAGGTAGTGATGGTGTTTTAAACTTATTGTTTATATGATGTGCAAGAGCTCTGGTAGATAAGGAGTCCTTGTTGCTATCATTTATAATTAAAGCGTCCATCACTTTTCTCTGAAAAACTACTTGGTGAATAAATAATTAAAGGTCTGAATCGAATTTGCTTAGTTGAAATGAGAGAGACTTCTGAAAACAGTTCAAATGCAGTAAGTGGAATTTCTTCAAAGTAAGGTTTCAAGATAAATTATAGCGTTAGAATCTCAGTCAAAGCCAGTTCTTGTTTGTTAAGGTAGGAGGGTATTCTGGTTTATGTGCTTTAAAATCTAATCACACAGACATCTAAGACTGTCCACTTACAAACAATGTCTGACATTGTCTGTCGTGCCTAAACATGTTATCTTTTAAGCACAGTAGAAACTAGTCTTAAAATAATGACTAGGTAAGTGTTCTCTGCATATTCAAACAGCCAAAGATAAACAAGTTTTTAATCTGGTGGTCTATACGGTACAGAAAGTTTATAAAGCTTTGTTTACCTAATGAGTTTATTTTATTACAAATATGTCTATTTTATAGAGGATTTTTCTTTGTTTCACTTAACTGATATTTAAAAGAAGGGTTATGCTTAAATGATATTTCTTTTCCTAGTTTATAAAATAATTGAAAAGGTTTGAGGGGAATTTTTTGAAATACAAATGATTTTACATGCTTTCATTGTGTTTCAGTAATAACCTTGATTCCATAATAGTTGAAATAACTGTAAATATGCAAGTCCTTCGCAGCATTGGCAGGGAGAATTTCAGTTGATTTTGTTATCTTTAAATTAACCTTTTACTACCGCATGCGTATGTTTGTCATTTATCCCCTTTTTCTCAGGTGCAAAGAGGGCTACCAAGGAGTCCGCTGTGACCAATTTTTACCGAAAACCGACTCAATCTTGTCAGATCCAAGTACGTCAAATGTTTTTCTTATATTTTTTTAATCCATGCTGGAGACTGTTCTTGCCATGCAAGATGACCCTTTGCCTGTTGTCAGAAAGCATATTACAGATAAAAACACATCCTCCGGTCTCTGTACAAACATCTGCTGCTGCAGCAGGATAGGCCATCAGGGGACTTGATTCCTTATGATTTGGAATAATACTGTTCCTGCTTAAAGCCAAAGTAATTAAGTTTCTCTACTTTTGACTCGGGAACAAATAAAATTACATCATCTAAAAGGACACCAAGTGTAGGCTGCAAAGTGGTTCCTTCAAAAGAAAATAAATTCATACTGTCTGGCACTGCAGAGATTATAATCTTCTTGAAAATATGAAATGTCAGTTTACACAAAACTTTTTTTTTTTCACTTTTACAAATGAAGTTGCTCTGTATTTTCAGAATAAATGTGTACTTTCAGGTAGTAATGTGGAGACAAATTAACTTTCTATTACACTGCTCAGTATATGCCAGAATACCATCTGCATATATGTTCTCCTGCTCTGCTGTTGCCCTTTTTAAATTCTGTTGGCTAGTAAAACTATGTCAAAAATATTACCCAAGATTAATTTCTTGGAAATGAATCCATTTACAAATTAATGTTGTTTATCTTAAATTTTTAAACGGAGTGACATGCAAAGGGCCATATCCAGTCTCTTGATTTTGTTCTTATACCAGGAAACTGTAACATATTAAGTCATCTGGTTTTGGGTGCTCTTTAAAATTTTATTTGAGTTGGGTTTTGTGTCTTTTTTGAAGAATAGTGCTTGTTCTTTTAGTCTTTTTCTGTGCTTTCTGTTTCTTTTCTTGTGCTTTTCTATGTGAAAACCTGTTGCCAGAGACACCTGTTGTTTTGTAGTTCTCTATGTTGTATAGCTCCCATTATAGTTTGCTTTGTATTTGGTTTAGGTTTTCCTTTCACTTGACCTCTTATGGTGAAGTGCAGAGCCTATAATGAAGAGGCAGATTTTACCTCTGCCAAATTGTGTGTGTATGTGTCAACATAGAATTTGTGTATATGTCAAGGAACAATGTGCTTTGTGTCCTAAAAGTGGGGGTAAGGACAATCAATTAACAACAGGACAGAGTGGTACCTGTCTGACTTGGTTTGAACAGAGGACTCTAGCTGTACTCGCTCTAGAGTAGAGGTGAAATTTGTGTAGATACAATACAAAGCCCAGAAAAGACTCCCAGATTTAAGCTGCATCTGAAAGCCCCACAGAGTTTATATACTGCAGATAGTATTGTTGTTTTTCTTTGCAGCATTGTGTTGGTTGCACAGACTTGTTTCTCTTTACCTGGGAGATGCTTTCTGACTCTGGTTGGTTTCTGACTGCACTGTTTCTGTAAATTGGTTAATCACATGATCCTTCTCAGTAAGCTAAGGTTCTGCTGAAATGTCCGTTTTACACCTTCTGACTACAAAGGCAATTTAATTTTATTTTATTGAGGCTTTCTTTCAAAATTATATTATTTAGGGTACGTAAGAGCAGGGGACCTTGGCTTGGTGTTGACATAGATCTACTGGACACACCTATGGCCCAAGAAGGGCCCTTCTTCCAATATAAATAAAGGGAAATGTGAGTTTGGTACTTTCCCAGTCAGTTTTCAAATTTAACTTATATTTGATTCTCATTTGTATTGCAGGGAGGAAAAATTTTCTGTTCAGGTGCATTTCTATCTGTTGGCATAGTGTGATATACCTCCATGTATGTACGTTCATACGCACTTGTCCTGAGCATGCCTAGCCTGAAAAGAAGAGATTGGAAACTTGCTGCTGCAGCTGGATAGTGACAACATGAATGTTTTGCTCAGGACTTAGATCAGTAATATATTTATTTTCCTTCTGGAGAGGCAAAACCAAATACCACACTGATAATTAGCACGTAGTTGCAGAAATATTTGCTATTTGCATAACCTGAGTAGTGTCAAAAGTATTTGACGCAGTAGCCAAGTGCAATGTGATCATCTCCAAAGGCTCTGGTGTTGCTTTGCAAAACCTTGGGTTTGTGGTTAAATCTGTCTTCAGATTAGGAAGACAACTGCTGAAGGACACTAATGGGTGAATTTGGAGGTAGCTTCAGAAAGAAGCAATTTTTTAAAATACAAGGCTTAATTTCCAAAAGTTGAACACTCAGCTGAGTGATCTTGTATCTGGACTTCACATAGCCAACACTGGCTGGTGTCAGTAAAGCTTTATAATCAAGTTCAGCTCATTTGAGTTTTGTGGGAGTGCTTAGAGTTCTCACTCATAAATGTGTTCAGAACTGCTAGCGATGCATCTGATAACAATTTTTAGCTTATTTGAAGTTTGCACGGATGAAATACTGAAGCAATATATTTTTAATCTTACCTTGCCTGTGATAGTGCAGGTTACATTTTCAGAACATTCACTTCTCATTAAATGAGAAGTGAAACTGGGCCACAGTCACTATGAGAATAGCAACAATATTGTCTTAAAATTGTTAGTCACATGTGCAAGAGTCTGGGTTTGTTTTTTTTTTTTTAAATAGCCCCCTAAAACAAACTAAGCTTGTTCAGCATGGCTTTGAGGTTACATAGTAACAAATAATGTAATACGGGTCTGCAATGTTTTTAACAGTATCAGGCCAAACACTGCTTCTTACCTCATTTTTGGTGTATGCTAGGCAGGTCTTGACTTTACAACACAGATATGAATACAAATGATATAATACTTAATACAGATTAGTGCATTCTAAATCATGTACATGTAGTTTAATTAAACTAAACACTTAAGATATTTAAGATTCTGTGTTCGGGAAACCTCTTGAAACTGCCTGATGGGGTGTGGTTTCAGGGTTCCTGAATTGGCATCCATGGCTTCTTGCAGTCAGATCTGCCACCTGCTATCTTCTTTCAGTCAAAGATAGGATCAAATTCTTAAGAAAACAGATGTAGGACACACATAGAGCAATGTCAAGAGACCCCAAACACAGGCCCTTCTACTGGACCTTCAGGCATCACAGATGTTAACAGCTTCCACTTCCCTTAATTTCTCCAGTCTTAACCAGGTTTTCTGACTATAAGTGAAAGATATTTTTAAATAACAAAACCCAAATAAATCCAACCCAGATGCAAGTAGTTTGAATAGTTTGTTAATCTTGGAGTATGAGAGAGACCTGCCTAAACCATAGGAGCCACAAGGAATCTAACAAAAGTAGTAACATCGCCAGTAAGGGAAAAGGCTGCATGCTGCATGGCAATGCAACCCATGCTCACAGTTACTATCAAGAGGAGGGAATCTGTCAGCCCTGCTGATATTGGGCAGGACAAGACCTTGAACTCTCTGTCAGTCATCTTCTCCTTCATCTGTTGAGGAAGTACTAATGGGACAAAGGGAAAAGAAATAGCAGTCTCATGCTGGAAGGAAAGGAGTATATTTGGAACATTATTTCAACTTTCTCCATTTAGGCTAACTTCTCTACAAATACAGTTTGTGGCAATGGCAGAAGCACATTTTCAACATTATAAATACAACTTTAATATAAATTTATGTATAAGTCATTTTTCAGGCATGTGTAGTCCTGTGTGTATCTATAGGATTGGGAACTTATATACAGCATAAATTGTACATATGTACTCATGTACTATCCTTTATAGTGTTCTGGAGTAGACCTGCCTGGCCCAACGAGTCTTGAAAGGTAAGTTTTATGTAGGCTGCAGATGTTTCTTTTGATCAGTTCTTATACTGAGGCAAAGTATAAAGCTTTAAAGCTTTGACTGTTTTGTGTGGGTATTCCAAAGCACTGAACAAGACATTGAGAATGGATTTGTCACATTAACCATTTTATATCAAATTGCTGAACTCCACCTTCGAACTATTTTGTTCTTAACTAAGCATTGAAAGCTACTTTCTTATGCAAAAGGTGCATTTCAGTTTTGTAATGTGCAGTATTAATTTGTTGTTTGTCATATTAACATTCTAGTTGTCCGATTTGATATCAGAAGCATAAGAGGGATCCCCTGTCAAATATTAGGAATGTTATCCAAAACTTTTTCAAAATAAATGCATTATTTTCTAAAAGAAGAAAAATAGGGTGGCAAGCTTATAGGCCATTAGGCCATGCTCCTGCTGTTGCAGTCAACCTCATCACGTAATTCCTTCTGTAAGATGATCACAATTAATTTGTAAACCACTTACAATTGGCATGAACTAGCCATTAGAAACAGGTTTGGTTTATCATCCCTGCTCTGAGGTTTTCAAGACTTGAGCTTCTACACAAAACTTATGCACAGCCCAAAATATGTTCTTGGTTAAAATGCACGCTTTGTTTCTATATTGATACTTTTTTCTATCAGTTTCTACCATGTTACGGTTTGGGTCTGTTAAACTGGCTTTTTCAAATGTCAGGAGTCTTGTTTCTATAGAGTTAACTAGAGCCTGTGGTCTTATAATACTTTAACCTGTGACAGCATGGCACATACCATATTTCTTTTGAATCTCATCAAAGAGAAATGTGCAAGTGTCATGTCTGGAATCTGCAGTTACTCATTCTTAGATAACCTCTTTATGTAGCCAAGGATCAAAACTGCCATCCTGGAAAACTAAGACTGTAAAGAAGTAAAACAGCTCTAGCTAGTTTAAAAAGAAAAAACCTGTTTTTCCAGAGATGTATTTGAAGCCTCAAGACCCACACTTACCTCCTCCAAAAGTAAGAGCCAAAAAAACCAAACAATTTTTTTTTTTCTCAGTCTAGTTTTGTATCTGTAAGATCATAGGTTAATTTAGGTTGAAAGAAATGTCTGGGCTTCTCTGGAGAACTCAGGAGTTTCAGCCTCCTGCTTTAAGCAGAGCTGGCTCTGAAGGGCTTACTGCACTGGACACCACAGAAGTAGGCTGTAAAGGGACTGTTAGTAAATAAAGGGAAAAGCACATCACAGTTGTGAAATATTTATAGAATAAATTTGAAAATAAGTTGAACAAATAAAATAAATGAAATCTCTGAGTCTTTTACTGAATGATTGATTTTCTAGTACCTGAATAATTTTGTCAGCTTTACTTAACTTTTCTGAATTTGTCAACATTCCTCATGAATTTGTTTTTTCTTCCTTTTTTTTTATTTCTAGAAGGCATAGGAGAAAATAAGATTTTGCTATTGGAAATGCTTTGAAGGTTAAATGTAGGTAGGAACGGCTATTAGTGGAAGAGAATTTGCAGAAAATAGGAGGACTGACTAGTCAGAGGTAGACAGCTGAGTTTTACGCAGGGCAAGTCCTTCTAAAACAGATTCAATATGGGGTTTGTTTAATCCCAGATAGAACTTTTGAAATGGGGATCTAAATCTGAATTTTGTGGCTTAACTTTGTCTCAAAAAATGAAAAGTTTTTAAGCCCTTCTGCAGTAAATATGTAATCTGTTTAAGACTGCTGTTTTGTATTCAAAAAGAGCATATGGAGGGAGCAGCTGTAGACCAAGATTCTTTTGTAGTAATTGTCATTTTATGCTGTTTTATCAATCTAATTGCAAAGAAGAGTGCCACATCAACTGTGTGTTCACAGAATAAAAATTATTAATGTTGTTCTAGGATGTTAAGCTTTTACAAAAATGAAATAATCAAAAGGTGATGTTTTATTGGCTTGTAAAATTAGATTTTAAGAGCTGTGTGGTGACAATGGTCAATTGAAGACCTTGAAAACGACAAGGCAGTATAAGATCTGTTAGCATCCATCAAGTGGGTATGACATTTCTGTTAACTATGGTTTCTTTATAAAGATATATAAACAGAGTTTCTCCAGTTCAAAAGACATCACAAATCAACATGGATTAGTATTGATGCATTACAGATTGAAAGGAAGGAAATGTCTTAATAGAAATAGCAATAAAGGAGAAAAGGAATACAGTCACTTCAAAAGTTTTAATGAATTTATCTATAAACAAGAAAAGATGCATCACATGAGACAGAGGCTGGGGAATATGAAACCTCAGCAAGGTAAAATAAGAAAGAAAAGATATCCTTGGGGGAATGAGGGACATGTTTTCCCTTCTCTTTGATCAAGTGTAGGTAGAGATCTCAGGATAGAGACTGTAAAATATGATGTATTTTTAAATTTTAGTTGTGCTGAAGCTGTAAAATTTTACTTTGTGTTAGTAGTATGAATCTTCTTGTTTTGTTTTGTTTTTCTTTAAAATAGAAACTTTAAAAAAGGCTTTATTCTGCAGAACTGGAATGAAATGCTCAAATACAGAAGTGCAACATTAACAAAGCATTAGTAAAATGCTTCACCAATGGTAAAAGGAATCATGAATGTTTTCATTGTCAGAATACAGTGAAAATTTAAAGCCTAAGAGAGACTAATTGAAATCACAAATTTGCTACTAATGCAATGGGCAAAGAAAATAGCACTCTAAATCACTATCAGTTTTGATAATATAATTGTTTCTTACAATCTTAAAACCAAAATTTAAATGCATAGGAAACATCTGGAGTAATATTTGTTTCTATAGGTAAGCTAACAGTGACTTCTATAGAATGTACAGTATAGATGTCTTTCAGTGAGTTTTGTGCTTTTTTTTTCTGTTAGTACTGCAGAATAGATTTTATAAAGCACAAGACTACTGGTGATCTTCATGTTTCCAATGTAGGAGGGAATATTTTAAATTAATTATAGGATTCTAAGTTTGTGTTGCTCAAGTAAAAACAACAAGAAAATCTGCTACAGTGAGAGCTCACACAGGTTTATTTGGAAAAGTAGAAAAATTGTCTGAATGTGGCCAAAATAATTTCATTAGTTTTAAAGGAACACTGGTTCTTTATTCTTCTCTGTTCAACCCTTATCCTGAAAGACAAGAATGTATTGACATTTGGTTCCTCAAAATTGTTTTATTTTCAAAATTTTAATTTGAAGTTTTGAAGTATTCTGGTTTTGCCATGACTTTTAGACCATAGGTGGTCTTCAGCTTGTGAAGACTGCATCTCTGTAGAAGTTATCAGAGACAAGCTGGAATCAGGTAGATGCAATATCTTTGACAGAAGGAAAAAAGAACCCAGACAAATGTCAAAACCATTTGTTTCCTTCTCGTTCTTTAAAAACTGCCTATATGTGAAAGGATAATAATTACTTTGAAAATTAATTTTATTTGGTCTCAGTATAAATCCCAAGGAAGACAAAAAATGGAGATACCTAACAATTCAAATCCCAGTCAACATAAAGTTTTAACCACTGTATCTTCCTGTAAGCCATAGGTGCTAGAAATCAAGAAGGAAATTACAGCCTCCCCATGCACAGAAGTTTGAAAGCGGCCTTTCCAAACTACCATTCATCTGTGAAATTTGGGACTTGCTTCTAGTTAAAGAATTTCTAGGTGTTTGTGAAGTGATTTTGCATGTGTATTTTAAGGCAATTTACCATATGATGTCAGGAACGCTTGACTACGGCTTGTTACACAACAGCCACAGCAGATGGCTGTGAGTAGAGGTTACAGTCTTATGTAAGGGACAGAGCTGTGAATCGCGCTCTTCCACTGGTGAGCCCGCTCTGCCACGAGTGCCGGGTTCATCTCAGTGCCTGAATGAGAGGCGGTGCAGCGCTTTCCCTAAACAAGCACCTTCTGAAGTGATGAGCCTCTGAAACATCAACTTCTCCTATCAATTCCTCTTACAAACACATTATGATTTCCTAAATCTGCTGTCGGCCATCCCATGTCTGGAAAACCATAAGTATAAATAGAGCTTGAAGTATATGTTCTGTGACACTCTGAAAACATCTAATTTAGCCTGGTGGGCTGATTAACTGACTTTTCTGACTTGCATACTCTTCATACTGATGATATGTTACTGTTGGTGTCAATCTCCCACTGTCTTTCAGAAGGACTTCTCTGATTTTGCCTGGATGGACAAGGTGCAATTAGTCATTTGACTTGTCAGATCACATTTGCAGGCCTTCTAAGAGGGAAATTTAGCAGTGCAGCAATCATAAGTTCTTCATGCTCAGGGAGAAAAGTATAAGCAAGGATGGGTCATCACAAGATCACATGTAGGAAAATCGCACAAAACATGACAGTGATTTAGCTGAAAAGCATTTGTTTTGTTGGGTTCTGTCTTCATAAACTAACTACTCTGTTGTCAAAATAGCATTTCACTTTATCTCAGTGTTTTAGTCACACTTTTGATGTTAAATGCCTCAGGATCGGTTGAGATGGTATCATATATGTTTCATAAAGATGTCATAGTCTGTTGCAGGTGCTAGTAAGAACACATGGAGAAAAGAGATGGATTTATCTCATTAGCAACTAACTTTATACCTTTGAATGTATCTGTCTATATTGAATCTAAGACTAAACTGGGAGTTTCGTCTTCTCCTATGAGAAGTTGTGAGATGCCTGATAATCTGATCTGTCCTGTCCACAGTACAAATATATTTGACTGTAAGTAATAAACAGCAGGAAGACAGATTCTGCACTGATTATTACAGGCACAAACCTCAAGATCAGTCCAACACATACTATCTTGAGAGTAAAAACTTTAAGGGGCTCATATGTGAGACCTAAAGTTTTCTCCAAGAGGATTTCTGCTGAGTGTCCTGATCATCTTGGCAAAATTAGTATTTGTCAGAGCCTCTGTGCTCTTAACTGATCTTCACTCTTTGCATTAAGTCCATACTTCACTACAAGGTTGCTTATTAAGGCAATTATTGTTGTTAGACTTTTCAATTCTCATGGAGCTTCTACCAGTGTTGATTCAGCTCATTTGAACAATCCTTGCTTATTAAGGACAACCTGGAATAAGCATACTGTTCAATATTAATGTAGTAAGTGCTCTGTATTGTTGTGAAGACCAGATGCTTTTGGGGGTAATGTGTGTGTATATGTATCTTACTAGGATAATGGCAATCTTTGGGATCAGCATTACTATGAGTTTGATTACCACATCAAGTTAATTATTTTCTTCTAAGAAGAAGGTACTGAGACTGCTGGAGGCATTTTCAGGCTCATTTCTCAGGCCTTCCATAACAATAATTTTTGGCACAGGGAACAGCCATTTCTGGTTACAATTTTACTGTGCAAATACAGCAACTTATGAAACTATTATTCCCTGGATCAAAAAGATCAAATGGTAAAATCTTGGATTCACTGAAACTGTTAAATTACTTACTTCTTACCTTCTGTTCTGACATATCTAAATCATTTCCTTCCCCATTTCAGGGGCTTTTCCCCTTCAGCATCGGAATTCCATTTCTGTCAGTGACTCTTCACTCTCTGTTAATGGCTGCTACCACTCAATATTTGCCACATGCTTTTGGTCTGGTTTCTTCCTACTTTGCCACTAAAAGTGGCCCTCACTCGCTGTCTGAAACCAAGGGTTGGTTCCTTGCTCTGCTCGACCAGTTTCTCATCTTCCAGATCAGTGCCTAGACACAAATGGCTTTTCACATGCTGTCTGGTCTGTTTCATTTAGGCTTCGCTTTCTTCCTTATATATAATTTTTAATTTTGCCACAAAATGGAATAAAAAAATATAATTTGCAGTTTACTTTAGTGTTCAAAATGTTCTTTACATGTTTACAGTTGAGATGTCGACATTTCATTTTGTTTCCACGGGAATTGGCTCCAATTGTCTCTGAAGGTACAGAAAGAGGCTAATACCTGATGCTTATCAGCAGAAAATATCCACTGTGTGGGCTGTTTGTGAAAGGCAGTGTCTAAATTTAACCTTGTTTGTTGTGTTTTTTTAATAAACCTGATTTTTTCAAGAAAAAGGTTGCATTTTGAGCACTGAAGCTTTTTATGTGTCTGAACAGTGCTTTTAAGGGGAAAGATGTTTCAGATTCAGTAGAAAACAGTTTTGATTTGATACAGGAAGAGAGTCTTCAAATGAGCAGAGAACAGAATATTTGCCCATAACAGGTGAAACACAAGTTCAGGTCCTTGTTCTGCTTGACCTGATTTTTCGTGTCTTCCAGATGAATGCCTAGATCACACCACCGAAAGGAGCAAGTCTCAGTGTCTTTTCTTGTTTCTTTTCTGGAAGACAAAGACTAAGATTTTTCTGCTCTATCGCAGCTAGCTTTAGTGAAGAACTGCTAGACTTGAAATCCCTGGTATAGTAAATGTGTATTTTTACAGTATTGCCTTAACCTAGAGAGAACACAAGGCAAAATTTTGCCTTAATGCCCATCTGTATTATAAAAGGTACTGGAGTTTACAAAATGTATTATATTGACTTAGGTCTGGATCCTGCAGAAAAGCTATGCTGATGTATATTGTTTTTCAGGAGATCTACTCATATAAAAGATACTAAGCACATTTGAAGCATGTAACTGAATTATTTGCATTAACTTGTGGTTTATCTCACAAATCTGCAGGTTTTTTGATAGTGAGATGATCTGACATTTTAATTCTCTGGATTTAATGAGTCCTCCTGAAAAGACTTTCTATGAAGCTGAGCAGCGCTAACTCCTGCTGGTGGAGGAGCTACTCCTGCACGGCTCTGTCTGCAGCTGACAGACAAGTCAGAACACTGGCAGGGGGAAAGTGTAATTTTTGAAGGAGCTTTGTTCTGCAGAGATTGACAATTGTAATTAAAAATATGTCTATATAACTTAATATAGAAAAACAAAAGATAATTTTTTGCTGTAAAGGCTTTAAATATTCCAGTCTGGTTTAGTTGTCTTTGAATGTTTCAGTCTTGTATTAATGCCATATTAGTTTGCTCTCTTTATCAGTCTCTTAAGTTTTAAGCAACCTTTTTGGTTAGGTTTTATTCAGTAAATATTCAAAGGCTTGAATGCTTTAAAAACCTTCAAATGCTATCTTTACACTTGTAGGGAAAAGATATCTTGTTTCATAAGAAAGTTGTAAAACTTGGTTAAGCCATATGTGTAGATGTTTTTACAACTCCCAGTAAGAAATCTACTTACTAATGCAGTAATACCATTCTTACAAAGTTATTATTCATTGTCTAGTCACTAGAAACATGGTGACTAAAGAAATAAGTCTGATAAACTGATTCAGTCTTGTATGATCGTAGTGAATGTCTTAATTCACTGGAAAATGGGAATATTTGGCTCTTTCTATATTTAAGGCAAAGCCAGTCAGTATAAATTCATAATTTCTTTTGGAAGCTAGAACAGACTAGTACAGTAATCTAGAATTTTGCTTATTAAAGATCAAAGATCATGTCCAGTTCTGTAATATTGTTATAAATTTTGCTGTGACATTTAAAAACACATGGCAGGGTAAATTGTGTTTTAGTTTAGGTTGTATCTATGCCACAGGTTACTGCAAGTTATGGTGTAGATTTACAGTGCAATTAGCTATTCTGTGAGAACTGCCTGCTTGTGTGATAAAAACAAGCTGGTGCCCTGCAGTTGCATTGAGACAAGTCTCCCACCATGACTTTATAACATGACTACGCTCAGTAATGTGTTTGATTTGATCAGTAGTGAAGTCCTTATAACTTGGTGATGGAAGGAATTAAATGAAACTACTCTGAGTCAGGTACTACATGGAACAAGATCAGCTGGCTGAATGGGCTCCATGAGATGACTCTTTGCCCCTATGGCTCTTTACACGACAGTAGTGGGGTTTTGGACCCAGTTTTTACTTTCTACATGCCTGCTGCTGTTGTAGTCTGTACATAATTGACCTGCTTTGGCAGATTAGTGCAATCTTGTTTGTCTGAAGTAGGATAGATTTAAGCTTATCAAGTAGAAGCATCAAAAAAGTAGCTGTTACTTTAAAAAGAAGAGTTCAAATCCTTGCACACAAAGAAAGGGTGATGCTTATTTTTTAAAATAAAAACCTGTTCCTTAATATGTATCAAACATGTAAGGTGATTCCTGTCATCAGAGAACCATCAAAAAAGGGTAAGCCCAATGAAAATAATAATTTTGGTAAGACCAAAATAAAGTCTATCCTTACCTATGTCCAGTATACTTTACAGTGTGGATTTAGTAGGGCAACACTGATTTTTATATGTGGCCAAGCACATGTGCTGAAACTTCATGCTACAAACCACATCGGCTCTTCTGAGGTGTCCTGTTAGATCCTGGCTGCTCAGTTTATTCTCTGTTCAAACTAAACAATGAAATGACTGTTTATTAAAGAGACAACAGAGGCAATGTGTCAGGCAGCAAACTGGTAAATGGACAAAGGCAAATATTTCCTGGAAG
The DNA here is from genome assembly GCA_013398125.1 of Aegotheles bennettii. Lineage (NCBI taxonomy): Eukaryota > Metazoa > Chordata > Aves > Caprimulgiformes > Aegothelidae > Aegotheles > Aegotheles bennettii. The sequence continues at coordinate 718,382 of VZRW01012593.1, read as the reverse complement.
AGCTTAATTTTTTGACATCGTACATGTTTCCACTGACGGAAAATAAGGGAAATTGATGGATCAGACCTAGTATCAATGTCACCAAGTTTTATTTTCTTATAGCTGTTGACTTTGCAGTCACCAATAATTCTACTTTGAATTCTTGTTGAGTTGAGCATAGCAGGGCTTTCATAGAGTAATAGGGTTATAACTTACACATTTGTTTTCAGAACTTATTCTTTAAAGATCAAAGAAAAAGCCATGTGAAAAAAAAAGCAAAACCATTAGCTGACAATATCTGTCACAGTGTGTCAGGCAAGCAGGAGAATTTTCAGAATTTGTACTCAGTTATGTATAAGCCAGTATTTGCTATCCAAGTTGGTTTTGTAGTTTCCTGCTCTTTACTTGAAAAGTAGTATGGCATATTCACAGCATTGTGTAGATGCCACTTCTGTGACTAAGGGACAATGCTACTACATGGGTTTGTAAGTACCAAGATAACAAGTTGGGTCCAGTTGGGGTAGTGATAAGGACATTTTCGTAAGGTGTCGACAACTATAATAACTGTTGCTAAATACAGAGATGCATCTGCTGTGGGAGATTGTGACCCATTTCAGTTGGTTCTTGTTTTATGAGCTCTTTGTGCCTTTGAAGGTACATTCGGAACAACCCATTTCTCCCTCCAGGACTTCCTTCTTCAACCCTGCATCAGTTAGAAACTTCGCACCAAAAGATGTTGTGAAAGCAGCATAGGCTCTACATGGTTTTTCATACCACCTTGCAGATGTCTGAATTAAGATAACCTTAAGTTTCCCTATGGAGGAGATGTACTCTCCTGCTCCACCAGAGGCTAATTGGAATGTGGCAAATTAGGCAAAAGCCAAATTTAGATGTTATAAGCTGATATGTAGAGGAGAGTAGCTCTTCTGAGTATTTAAGAAGCTTCAATAAGACAATCTGAGGAAGACTCAGTCATAGCTGCTCTATTTTTGGCTGCTTCTTAATAGAGGAAAATTATTCAGTATCTGCTAGGGCAGATCTGCACTGAGAGCAGGAACATTGAGCCTGTTGGGTCAGCAAAACATCGCAAATCGAGAGATGCTTAGCTGAACTCAGTTGGCAGCATTGTGGAGCTGAATCCCAGAGTTCAGCACATATAAAGACAAAAACNGAAAAAAAAAAGAGAAAGAGAGAGAGACAGGGAGTCTTGGGGCAGGTTGAACTAGACCTTGCTTAGATTTTAATTTAGGATACTTTAGACATCTCTGCTGTGAATAGAATAATGGAACACCAGCAACCTGCTTCTTGGGCTGGTACTGCTCAGTACTTGTGAAATTAAAGGCTTTGTCTAAAACTTGGCAGAGTGTTAATAGTTAACCTCTATCATTCTTGTGTTGCACATAATATCCAGATCTTTCTACACTAGCCTGCACAGGCCTATCAAGATGGACAATGTGGATGAGATTTAAAAAATATATATAAAATAAAGAAATAAATACAAGCGTACCGTGGAATCAGTTTTTGTTCAAGTGGAGAGACTTGCCAAAATTAATACCAAATAGGCCTTTGCTTGTCCAGAATAAGACCTGGAATGTCTGCTGTATATTTTAACTTCCCAGCTGAGTTTGTCCTGAAAATGAAAATTACTTAAGCTTGAAGTGAAAATGACATTTACTGAAATGAGAATGAGACTTACTTTAGCCTTAAAATGAGAATTCCTCAAGTTTAGAGTGATCAACAGGTATGAAAAGAGGACTGATCTTCCCTGCGCTCTAGTCCTGATCCTAGATCAAGTGGTTTGGAAAAACTGGGCTCTAAAGTTTTTCCCATCTTGATCTTTCATATATAAGTGTTCCTCCTAACATCTAGTATGTATGTGCTGACATAAAGCAATTTTTTTAATAGTTACAGCTGATCCTTAGAGTGTAAATTACTTTTGACAGTGCTGTCTTTCATCAGCTCTCAAGTTGCCTGTTAGAGCTGCAATCCTTAGAATTACTCCAAGGATTCTCTAGTTTGATTAATCTGAATATCCGCACATTTTTAACTGGACCCGTTTGTGTGTTTTGCGGCTTAATGAAAATGGATCACCTTTGGGGGGAAAATCTGAAGTGCATAACTTGGAATCCTTTGCTTGACATCTAGGTGTGCTGAAAGCCTTTTAGAGTTTGTTGCCGAAAGAGCATTGGAATAAGCTTATATCAGGGGCTACATAATACACATTGAAAATGTATGGTATGTGCCCTCTGTCCTATCTGCTGTGGGCTTTCACTCTTTCTGGGTAGTCAGTTTCTTATTACAGTACTATACTCTTCTTTAACTCAAAATTTAGGAAGAAAAATATGAGAGTAATTCACACCTATAATGTCCTTCAGTGTCTACAAGTATTAAAGCTGACAAGTAGTTTGGTGATCAGGATGGCAGATGGTCTGTGTCTGAGTGGAAGAAAGAGCAGCAACAAAGGAAATAATATTGCCCAGAGTGATAGTAAAGTTTAAAAAGCAGTAAATGTAGCTGTGTGCTAGGCATTAGGAAGAGATTCTTCAAGAGGAGGGAGCTTGGCAAAATACAAAATCAGAGAAGGAGTTCATGATTACTGCCTAATACATCCCTTTTTATTCTTTATGCAAAATCCCTTACCAGCAGATTATAATATATGTGGAAGGAAGAGATAAATGTTTAAGTACTAAGTGGTTGGCTCAAAAAAAAAGACAAAACCAAATCAAGCAGAATACAAGAAAAATACTACTTTTTAAGATGAGTTTTGTGGCGGTTTAATTGTGTAAGAAAGCAGAGCAGTAGGGGTATAAGGCCAGGAGGAGCAGATGGAAAGTCATTCTCAAGGTGATAGATGTGAACAAACTTGGACTTAGGGTCTGCAGAGCCCTGACTGCTAATGCTGCCTTGGGCTCATGATCAGGATCTGGCTCTGGCAGATTGCTGACAAGGGACTTTGGGATGTTCTGAAAGATTTCTAAGTGTTTTAAATTGCTGGCCATAAAAAGCTAGAAGAGAAAGGGAAATTAGAATAGACACAGCTGCTTTGATCAATGCAGTAGGTATTTTACTGCCTAGGTTTTGACTATAGGGTGCTTCAATTTATAGCTACTTGTCCCTGGTGTGCATGTTGAACTCAAAATGCCTTTTTTCCCCAGAGTTGTTAGTGAGGACTGTGTTCAGACACCTTTTATTTTTGGTACAGGTTACAATCAAGAATTCAATTCAGAGCTCTTCTCTGTACCATTATTTTTATTTCAGTGGTTTTGATTGATCAAGACTGAAAAAGAACTGTATAAAGTTGTCAAGTTTGAATTGGGACTGCTATGGTTTATTTTGGTCTTTTTTTGTTCATGAAAAAAGACACAGAAATTTTTATTATTTTGATTTGTACAGAATGTGGTATTTACACCAGAAAAAATGCAAAAATTAGATGTCAGAATACATGAAGTGACTGGGAAAGAAGCAGTGTGTGCCCAGTACAACAGTTACTATGTAAAAGTGAGGTTGTTTTGTGTGCAAAGTGGGATGTGCTGAGATCCTGACATTGTCACATACTTTTTTTTCTTGTTACACAAACTGATTGATATGGTTCCTATTTTTTTATTGATGGCAATGCAGAAGAATAACTATTCTTTTCTGCTTTAACACACTTGATGGCTTAGAAAACAAATTTCTATAGTATGCTGTGTTAAAAGAGGATAATAATACATTATTCATGTCAATGCAGGATTATGAAATACATAAAATATTTTTCTGAAAAAGCAGCCTGGCTGACTGGAGAATTTTATTTTGTTTTACATTTATCTGTAAACTTGGATCAGTTGTCCAGCAGTTTGGTTGACTGATGCAGTTTCTGTTTGGTATGCATCCAAATGTACTTGTTTATTGTGCACTACTGTTATTATCCATAAATCTCTGAAGCCTTAGGTACTAGCAGCTGTACCAATATTTGAATGTAAAATAATGCATCTGCTGCATAAGAATGCAAAATCTCTTACACAAAAAGAAAAAATAGTCACAAAGTGCAAAATTATTAGTGGAATTTCAGCACCTATGGACATTAGATAATATTTGGACTCCTATAGTAACTCCTATATTAACTCCTTAATGCCTTTGAAACAACTAAGGAGGAAATGAATTGCTGATGAAAATTTTTGTCTGCAATGTTAGGGATTGTGAGTTTTTTCTTTTTTGTGTGTGTCCCAAACAGTATTTGTATTGTGTGCCTTGGTTTGGTTCACTTGAAGTGGATAGGGTATTTGAGAACAGACATTGGGCTGCATAACTGGTAGTGCTAGGAGGGTAACTATTGGGTAAGATAGCAACTATTTGAATCTGGTTCGCTTTCCAGCATCTGATTGTCACAAGGAGAGGGACTGTTACTGGGAGACCTTACAGACATATGCAGAGTTGTGGAGAAGCAGTTGGCCCCCAAAACTGTAAAGAATTTCCTTAGAATCTGTCCTTAAATGTCATGTGTGCTTTGTGACTGTTCCTGAGTTCAACTCTTGCAAATGTGATAGGGTCCAGAGGTCAACAACCCTTTCTAAAGGATGTCACTAGGAATGTGGAGTGGCAAGTTTTTAGTCTTATGGGAAGCTGTTATAGATACTAAATTGGTACCTAGCTGTTTGGTGTACAAGCTTCTCTATTCAGAGATGTGGAAATTGTTATCAGTTATGTTAACCGTTGAAGCTGGTTGAAAGCCAGAGACGCTCGACACTGACTCATCACATCAAAGAGCAGAAATACAGGAGCACAAGTGCAGAACAGGGAGGAGACATGGAAAGAGAGGAACATCAACTGAGAAACAAAAGGCTCGATGTGTACCTTTGTTTGTTTCAGTGGCTTTTGTTTTACAAAGTCAAGTAACATAATGTGACTTATCTGATTATAACTCTTCCCAAGGAGGTCTGCAAGGTGAACAGTTATAGGACTGCCACTTGGCATGGCCATAGCTTGTCTTCTTTGCAGTTATAAAATCTGATCAGTGAGTTTTAAGGTGTAACGGTAACATAGCTCAGGCAGGTTGGTGATAGAGTTGCACTGTGCCTGCAGAAACTCCACAGCAGGCAAAATTTTAAAGATGTGTTTGTCCTGCACTGAGTACTTCTAACCCTTCTGTTTTCAGTGATAAACACATTGAAGGTAGTTTTTTCTGGTTTTACACCTTCCCTTTTAAAAATAAATTTAATTTTGTACATGGTTCATAGATGTTCATTACTTTATGCCCTTAACTCTAAGCAAAAACCCTTTTCTTTCTTTTATCTAATCAACCCAGTTATTTTCACAAATTTCCTCTTGCATGACGTACATTTGCAACTAAAAACCGTAACATCTGCTTAAAAGTAGGATTTGAAAATGTAATATGTTTGAATTTTCTTTATTTCTCTGTTCTTTTCTTGAGTTGTTGAAAGTTGTGTTCTCACAGAGGATACGCACTTTCTCTTCCATTTATATTTAACAACAAACCGAAACAAAAAGCTGGAATAGTGACTCTCAGATCTGAAATTTTCAGACACGCGCTTGGTAGAAGTAAGACCAGACCACATTTTTTAAATATTTATTTATTTACTTTAGCTCTTGACTCAGTGTTTTGCTGCCTTCACTTATGTCCTGCACAGATGCAGGAGCTCGATCTAGAAATAAAATGTGATATTTTTTCACCTCGTAACATTGCTTTCGTGTTGCTCAGGTGACAGAAAGGAATGGAAGCAGTGTGTTTCCCCTATCTAGGAATTCTGCCTTCAGGAGACGACTTTGCTATAAAACCCATTGTGATACAAGGGAGTAGTAGCAGCTTCTTTTTGGCCATCTTCAAAGAGCAAGCAATATGTAAAAGAAACTTGTTATCTTGTGTATGGCAAAGCAACTCACAGGCTTTTCTAGCTTGTGCATATAAGGAAAATTAGGAGATGGAGAAATCAGCCTGATGAGTTCAGTGGAGAAAATGAGGCCTATATAAATGTAATGGTCACTAATGCTGCGAAGCACTTGGATATGCAGTGTCCTGTAACTTAGATGCTTACTAGCTTCTTACTAATTGCCATAGATAGTACATTTGAATTACTATACCAGTTTTCTGACTACAGTATATGAGCTTTAATCTAGCCTTTTCTGATTTGACTGATCAGTTTTGTGCTGCAGCAATGTTTTATGAAGTTTTAATTTGCTCATGAGAAATTTATTTGGCATGGAGCTGTGCAACTTTCCAATATCATATGCAGTGTGCTGCATACTATGCTTGTCCTGTGGTTGAATGAGGAAATACCCAAGCAAATTCCAAATGAACTAGGTCAGGTTGTGGAAGCAGTTTAGCTGCAGCAGCACAGAGCTCAGCAAAAGCGAGTTAATCTGCCTTCTTGCATAAATCTGCCCCTCTCCCTAAAGAAGAAAAGCAATCTTGTCCATCTTCAATCAAGTAACTCTCGTGGGGGCCCCTTTTTCAACATAATTGGCATGTATTGCTCACAGCCCAGTTTTCTTCCCTGTCATTCCTTATTGCATTATTCTAATCTGGTTGAGTGGATGACAAATCTAACAACAAAAGCACAAAGTTCAAGGTCAAAAAGGACCTTGAGAATATCTTAAAAAGTAAATAAAGAATAAATCTATAGCATAATGAATCTGAAGAACTTAGATCACTATGAAATCACTTCAGGAAAAGAAATGCCTTGCTGTCTTCTATAAACTTCTCTGTTAGGGTGTTAGACTTCCCTAATGAGCTTTTTTCATTATTGGCTAATTAAGCAAAATGTTCTGTTCTCTTATTGCCCTTATGCTCACAAAGCTCCTTTTAGTATCTGTGTTCAACATGCCCTTTAGAAAATAAATGTGCTTGTTTTTCTAGTCTTCCATGTAAGTCTCCATTCTGCATCATCTGATAAAATAGAGGCTTCGTGTCTGTTGTGTATAATAACAACATTAGTTTTGACCCAAGGGCTTAACCAGAAGTGAAGATTCTGTGAAATTAGCAGTTAGAAAGAGAAGCTGGTAATACCCAGATATATTTGATGCAGTTATGTGTACAAAAGAACGAGCAAATTCTCTTGTCTGAGCAGGAAAAACAAAAGGAAATTGTTCACGGCTCCAGCACAAAAGCTGCCAGAGGAGTGCCTTTGCCACCACTTTTTTTTTTCCCTAGGCCCATACTCTGTGTTTTTCTGCCTTTTACATTCCTCCTTTGATATTATTTCGCTGCTGCTCTCTCACATAACTTGCCAAAAACTCCATGTATGCTATGTGCTTTCCTCTGATTTGGAGAACCAGAGGTGTTTGTTCTGTCTAATTGATCTCACACTCTCCTTAAATGAAGAACAGCCAGAATACTTTCCTAATCTGTCAGTCTGCCTTTTTTCTTATGTACCATATATCTGAGGCTAAAATAGAATTCTTTATTTAATCTGTCCATTAAAAAAGCTGTTATTGTCACCAAATTTTACAGTTGTGCTCAGGTGGGCAAAATACCTCCCATTTCTAAGTATCTGTGTTACTACTGATAGATTTCCTTAATCCACTTTGCACAGCTGTAGCAAATTACTATTTTTTTTCCCTAACACATACTTTCTGCTTGTAAATGCTCTTGAAAAATCACTGAGAGCTCTGTGGAAGCTGCCATTGTAGTAATTGTAAACAGTTGTATAAAATTATGCTGTCATGCTGTCTGTTCCAATTAAACTCATAACATTTTTGTATGGGGTATAGAAATCTATATAGTAAAGTGGAGAGAATGAGTTCTTGACGGTTCTATTAAAAGGCAAAATTATATTTCTTCATGGCATAAGTTAGGAAAAAATATAAGCAGTCAGCCTTTTTTTCTAAGATGAAAGTGCACTAAAAAATACGATTTAACAGTGAACTGCAATCCGGAAATTCTGCAAACATTTTACCTTGCCATCACAATCACAAAAGCATCTTTTTCAGTTACATTAAACACTACCCGAAAGGGAAGGTCCAGCATGTACAAATGGGATAAACTTAATCTGCTTGTACTAGCACATTATGCTGTTTGCTGCTGCGTGCCTTCTGGTTTTCCTTTCTTGGAGTTCAAAGCAAGAGTGGGACAGTGTTTGACAAGACAAGGCACAATATGTGGTGTCCATTTTTCTGATTAAGACATTTGTCATTCCACTTTGATTATACAAAGGAGTGGTTTCATGGCAGAGCAGAGCATCCTGACACAAACTTTTGCAGACGCTTAAAATACCACTGCCACGTTTCTGTCACTAGCAAGTGTAAGAAGTGGGAAGTCACATTCTAGCGCGGGGTTTTTATACAAGACTAAACAGAAGAAGGTGGAGGGCAAGGACCTCTGAGAGACAACAGAGCCTGAACAATCTGATCCTCAATCCCAAATTTCCTGTATGAATTCATTACAAAGCACTGGAACAATTTGGAATTAAAATTATTTCCATGTGGAATCATTTTATTGGCTGTCAGCTGATTTAAGCAAAGTGCATACTGTGACTTTCATCAGTCTGGTTCTTTGAGAAGTAGTATAAATATCCTGGCCAGACCACATGCACCTCAAAACATTGAGTAGCCTGTGAAAAATGCCATCATCATCTCAGGTTAGGTCATGATAGGCAAAGACCTCAAACACATATATTAGTTGTGTCAGAGATATATGTTACACAGAGGATTTGAGTTTGAATTCTTTGAAACTGGTTTATCATGCACGTAATGGACACTGTGCTGCAAACGGACCCCTGTCTTTCAGAGCTGCTTTGGTAACACCTTCAGCTGATGCTCCATCCCTCAATGATGGTATGCTCGGTCATCTTTAAAGCCTAGAAATACTCATTGAAATGGATAAAATATCCGGACTTTGTGCACATCCTGTACACCAATTAATTTGTTTATAAACATAATTTTTTAAAAATGAGAAGAAAACTGTCATTGGTACCAGTGACTTGACAAAACATACATTTACTGGTAAAACAAGGGATCAGTTGAGCAATCTGGACATCCATAAATCGATGGGTCCGGATGGAATGCACCCAAGGGTGCTGAGGGAGCTGGCAGAGGTCATTGCTAAGCCACTCTCCATCATCTTTGGTAAGTCATGGGCAACAGGAGAGGTGCCTGAGGACTGGAGGATAGCAAATGTCACTCCAGTCTACAAGAAGGGCAAGAAGGAGGACCCGGGTAACTATAGACCGGTCAGCCTCACTTCCATCCCTGGAAAGGTGATGGAACAACTTGTTCTTGGCACTATCTCTAGGCACATCAAGGATGAGGGGGTCATTAAGAGCAGTCAACATGGCTTTACCAAGGGTAAGTCATGTTTGACCAACCTTATAGCCTTCTATGAGGAAATAACTAGGTGGATAGATGATGGTAGAGCGGTAGATGTGGTTTATCTCGATTTCAGTAAAGCATTTGACACTGTCTCCCACAGCATCCTCGTAGATAAGCTGATAAAGTATGGGTTTGGTGATCAGGTAGTGAGGTGGATCAAGAACTGGTTAAAGGGAAGAAGTCAGAGAGTTGTAGTCAATGGGACAGAATCTAGTTGGAGGTCAGTAACTAGTGGAGTCCCTCAGGGGTCGGTACTGGGACCGGTGTTGTTCAATATCTTCATCAACGACCTGGATGAGGGTACAGAATGTATCCTCAGCAAGTTTGCTGATGACACTAAACTGGGAGGAGTGGCTGACACACCAGAAGGTTGTGCTGCCATTCAAAGAGACCTTGATAGGCTGGAGAGTTGGGCGGGGAGAAACTTAATGAAATTCAACAAGGGCAAGTGCAGAGTTTTGCATCTGGGGAAGAACAACACCATGCACCAGTACAGGCTGGGGGCTGACCTGCTGGAGAGCAGTGTAGGAGAAAGGGACCTGGGGGTCCTGGTGGACAGGAGGATGACCATGAGCCAGCAATGTGCCCTTGTGGCCAAGAAGGCCAATGGCATCCTGGGGTGCATTAGAAGGGGGGTGGTTAGTAGGTCGAGAGAGGTTCTCCTCCCCCTCTATTCTGCCTTAGTGAGGCCACATCTGGAGTATTGTGTCCAGTTCTGGGCCCCACAGTTCAAGAAGGACATGGAACTGCTTGAGAGAGTCCAGCGCAGAGCCACTAAGATGATTAAGGGAGTGGAACATCTCCCTTATGAGGAAAGGCTGAGGAAGCTGGGTCTCTTTAGCTGGGAGAAAAGGAGACTGAGGGGTGACCTCATCCATGGTTACAAATATGTAAAGGGTGAGTGTCAGGACGATGGAGCCAAGCTTTTTACAGTGACGTCCAATGATAGGACAAGGGGCAATGGATGCAAACTGGAGCATAGGAGGTTCCATGTGAATATCAGGAAGAACTTTTTCACTGTGAGAGTGCCAGAGCACTGGAACAGGCTGCCCAGAGAGGTTGTGGAGTCTCCTTCCCTGGAGACATTCAAACCCCGCCTGGATGTGTTCCTGTGTGATGTACTCTAGGTGACCCTGCTCTGGCAGGGGGGTTGGACTAGATGATCCTTCGAGGTCCCTTCCAACCCTAGAATTCTGTGATTCTGTGAAACACGTGGAGGGTTGAATCCAAATGTAAGGTATCCTTGTCTGCTGCAGGTGATGCAAATGAAGAGGTCTTATCTATATCATTCAATATCTGACCTTTTCTCTGATCCTCTTGAATGCTTAAAAGATGATAATGGTAAAAAGGTGTGGTTCCTTTTTCACAATTCGCTGCAAATGATTCTTTGACCTAACATACTTTGCATTTAATGGCCATAGGCAGGGAAAGCAGTAATTAGCACAACCGATGAAAGGTGGTGAATAGGATACATAGTCATAGCATTAACTTAGCTGAGATATATGCTAATTAGTCTAATTCATCTTATTCATGACAGTAGAGTTTGATTCGCATTATTATTGTTATGATTAATTTTCCCCTGTTATACTGGAGATATGATTTCGTAATGTCCAGTTAGGCACAATGTATTTTTGGTGAATGTGTTTCACAGAACCAAAACACCTCTGCTTTCCCCCACCCCAGTTCGGTGGTCATCCAAAGGGGAGAACTGGGAGGAATGGTCCCCAGTTTGCTCTGGAGAAAAATGTTTATTCTCAGAATTGCAGTTACTTAAGAAAATGTTCATAAATAACATAAGTGTTTTGGTTTGGTTTACTTGGTTATTTTGCCCTGGAGTGTGTTTAATTTTGTTAAAGTCAGCCTAATGGACTGTAAGAAAATGAGAATGTGCAATTTCAGAGCAGCTAATGAGACTCCATCACAGTGACGCTGACTTCAACCTGGGCAGACTGGGGCTGTGGGGCTGTGTTCCCTTTTTTTTTTTTTTTTATGGTATTTGGCATATCTGCCTGTCTTCAGCCACTTATAATGATGCTTAATATATGACTCTACCATTGACTGAGAATGCCTTCCAGAAGTAAGGTTCACGTTGCAGGCTTCAAATTGTATTAATTTGTCAACAAGCATTTCTTCTCAAGGTACTGTGGCAGGTGGTAGGCAAGCATTTAACAACTCATGTAATTACTCTGCATGTATTTAGACTTGCTTGAATGGCCTATTGAACAGGGAAGAGAAGTCAACAAGACATCAAAATTACTATTATAAGTTGTCCAAACACGCTAAACAGCATTAGCAAAAATAATAAAAGAAATCAAGAAAACAGTATTTGTATTATGATGGTCTTGTGCAGCAGTGTTTAGAATCTACACAAAAGACAGAGGGAAGCACGGTGTATGACTGTATTTCTTTATGACTATATATATACATTACCTGTAATTATCACAGCATGAGTTTGTAAAAGTTGCTTTTAGAAATGCAATCTTTATACCTCTGTCTTGAATTTTATATTACATTTTAAAACCAAAATATTTTTGTTCTGAAAGTTGTTCCTTGGTGCAAAACTTGGTTATGGACAAAGAGTTAGATCTTCTTGAACTGTTTTGATTTGTTTTAGCTGGAAGTTGTCACACAAATGTGATGGGAATGCATTTTCTCTATTAAAAATGTTCTCTCCATTTAATAATTCTAGATAAAATTTAGTTAGTGGAGCAGAAATTTCCTTCCTAGGCAAAAGGGATTTAAGGAAAATCTCTAGATTCACTATGACAGTTTTCTCATAGGTGGAATGATGGTGGAGCAAACAGCCATGCCAGCCAGCAGTCCTTCATGTACCTGTTGGGGTGAAATTGCACTTTCAGTGGCAGATCTTACATTCTCCTCTCCCTTGAAGAGTCTGACTCAAAGGTGCTAGTCACAGCTCAGGGGGTTTGTTCTGTTTGGTTTTGTTTCTGGTGCTTCTGGCAGCTCAAATAGGTACACAGTATGTTTTTTTGCTCTTTTCACATGCTGTGTTTTATAGGAATGTAGGAAGTCATAGTAGGGACCATGAACAGGTTTTTTTTTTAAATATTTGAGCACCATTGTTTGAATGAATATATTGCTGATGCAGTACAGTAATTGATAGATGTTCCCATGTCTGCCTGGAAATTACAGCTGTATAGAATGATGGCCTGGGAAATAAGTCAGAGAGATATTGTTGGGTCTATAAATACGTCAAGTGGATAAATATAAAAGAAAGATAAGAATGATTGAAGCTGAAAGATATGTTGGTGCAAAAATGAATGGGTTTAAATTGCTGCAGTATGAATTTAGACTGAAAATAAAAATTCTTACACATTGGAAAAATCAGGTTCTAGACCCCTGAGCATAAGAGATGTCTAAGACCTCAGTTGGTCAACATAATAGTATGATGGTACAAGTGACTCAGGTTCACTGCCTTTTTTCCTGCCGTGGTTGCTGGGCCTCCATAGAAATTTTCCACATTTGAGTATGCAGACTGCAACTTTTGGTGCCCTGCTAAGCTTTTCTGCTGATGCAACTCTTTAGCAAAAGTAGGAATTGTCTCATAGCAAACCAGGGTGTCTCCAAGCTGACCTGATCCTACCTAGCATGAGCAGTAATAGCAATGTCATGGAAGAACCAGCTGCAAGATCACAAGGTGTTCCTGGACCATGAGTGGCTGTTCCTCCATGCTACAGTTACTACATGTAAGTATACCTCCTGGTGATTAGTTGAATGTGCAAATGTAAGGCTAGGTGTAAGAGTCACTTGTGTAGATGTTACCCCAAAGAAATAAAATTTTCAGGATAGCTTAAGAAGTATGAGCCTAAGATGACTGGTTTCCATCTTGAAAGTGACTTCAGCCTTGTTTTACAAAGGTAAAGTTATTGGTTTTTTTATTTTACAAAGGTATTAAGGTGCTTAAATATGTTTTTAACTGTATGTTAGCCTCTGTAATGTTTTATTTAAGGGAAGAAAGTCACTAATCCCCAGTGCAGGTGCATTTGGCAAATGAAAAATAGAGACAGCTGCTTTTTCAGATTAAAGTACTCTTGAAAGTTAGCTATGTGTGGTGCACAGCTGCTGAAAAGAGGATGTCCCTGCCATTTGCAATGGACAACTGTTTTCCTTTGAGGAAAACAATATTGCTGCTGCTGACGATGTTCTCTGATATTAAGGCAAAATACTGAATTCTTCACAAACCTGTCTGAAAAAAACAGTGCTCTTATCTGCATACCCGATAGAGAGAGGTAATGTTATTATAGCAAAAGTAGGACATACTTTTTCATTGATACCAGGTTATTTCCAGGATATTTACTGATACTTTCTAAAGCTGTTCTGAAAGATAAAGACCTGTTTCTGATTCTGCTCAAGCAGCAGTATGGTCCCTTCTGTAACACAGATTTCAGACCACATCTGTTGCACTGAGAAAACAGCAGGATGAGATTGTTATTGTGTACAGCATTTTAGGGAAAAAGACCACTTCTGATAAATACAATGAATGGAACAGCTGATTGGAAAGATATGCAGAGTCCCAGAGAATACAGATGTTATTTTGCTGGAGCCTTACAGCTCCTCTGAAGCAATTTTCCCTTTCTTTAAATGTTCTGGAAAAGGGAGGGTTTGGGTCAGAAGCATATTCTAGACCTATCTTTTCTGCTCTTTAATGACATGTACATGCTCTAAAGAAAAAGTACCTTATTTAACAAATCTGATTAATGAATTTGGGTTAGAGTGGTGTGGGTGGGATCTACTCAGTGAATGCAAACCTTAGGCTATCTTTTTCACTGCTTTTTCACTGCTGTCTGACATCTTCATGCCATTGTAAGGGGACTTTTCCTTCTCACCCATTAGAGCCCCTTTAAAGGTTCCTCAATCCTGCCACCAGCATGACAGTAAAATAGATGTTTAGCTAGAGGGAAAAGAGGCAATAGCGGGACTTCTCATTCTTAAGACCGTATACAGGTAAAATAAAATAAATTTAAAAACCCCAAACTCCGATTTTGAAGAGACTCAACCTAACAGACTTGACTTCCCAAAGTTTTTTGTGAAATCACGGTTTTCATCTCAGGTCAGGAGCGATTCTACTTCAGTGGGGTTTGGAGCAGGCACTGGAAAATGGTGCTGCTCAAATTTGGCACCTTTTGGCCATCTTTCAGGTTTATTTTACTGCCTGATCTTATTCTGTACCTGAAATTCTGACCCTCAAGTAAAGTATAAATATATTGGAAATCGCAACAGAAGTGTGTCTTTGTCTCTTTTCCCTTCACTGTATTAAGGTCTGTGAACATTTTACAGTGTGTCTGACACTTTAATAACTATTTGCTCTGTAATATTGCCACTGTGAAAAAGGAATTTTCCATGTAGACTCCCAGCTCAGTAACTATGGTCTTGTCAATTGAGAGGTCACCTGCCAATTTGTGCCTCCATTATAGAAGACTGCATTGTCAGATAAAATGCAAGTCCATTTGATAACCCAGAGATTTCCCTGGCATGCTGTGGTTAATGTGACTGTATTTGTAAATGAATCAATTCATGATGCAGTCCTATTTAGCAAAAATGAAAATGTGCACAGGTAGCACAGGAATCCCCATTTCATCTGGGTAGAAGATTATCCAAAGAATGTATTGAAGCTGTAGAAGTGTTCACTCATTTTCCTCTTGTACAGGCCTTGGTTCAAAATTCATATAGCTCTCATGTAAGGGTGATTTTCATACTCCTGGCTCTAATTCACCAATGATGAGAGAAAAAAACAGATGTTATCTATATTTGCTTTATATTTACTTTTTAGAGATGTAAATGCTTTGGATAGTACAGGAATAGTTAATACACTTTAACCCTGCCTAGGTATTTACCTACCCTCTGTAGTGTGCATATGAGAGTGTTTACTTTCTACTTGTGCTGGGTTACTACTTGCAGAGCCATACCTGCCCAGCAGCCTGTTACCTGCCATGTTGGCTGACCAGTTTAGCAGAGATTATGAGTTACTCATGTTGTGAAATATGGCGCAGAGGTGGAGCGAAGCATGGAAAAGATTAATTCCCCTTTCCACACTGGTAATTCATGAAAGTTTAATAGCTCACAGAGAAGTAAAAAGTTTTTACTTGAACTCACTATTTTGCTCTGAGCAAAGGCCTACTGATTTCAAACAAACAAAACAAACCCTAAGCAGGCGATAACATTTTATTTATTTTATTTCTGTTTTCTAAGACCATCCTTCAGAACTCATTTACATACTGGTATACCTAGTTAGTTTGTACTGGAAAAGAATCTAGGCCTTCCTTTTGGCCTGTTTTTGTTTGTCAAAAGAATTTATGCCCTGGTAGAGAGGTGTTATGAGGGAAACATTGAGTTCCTTAATATTAACATCTAATTGGATGTAAGATAAAGTTGTATCTTAATCCTGGAATGAAAGAGTAATTCAAAAGACCTTTGATGGGGGAATGTTCTCTGATTGGGAATATTAAATTCTGTTAAATTCTTCAAGGCACCCGAATGTTTGTATTATGGAGAAGAAACAAGAAGAGAGAAAAGATATGCACTTTTGAT
Source organism: Aegotheles bennettii (assembly GCA_013398125.1). Taxonomy (NCBI): domain Eukaryota; kingdom Metazoa; phylum Chordata; class Aves; order Caprimulgiformes; family Aegothelidae; genus Aegotheles; species Aegotheles bennettii. The sequence goes on along the minus strand of VZRW01012593.1, from coordinate 702,554 downwards.
GACCCTAAACACACAGGTGTCATGGAAGTGTCTCACAGAGGGCAGTCCATAGTGTCTCTTCCAATTTTTCCTACTGACTTTCTGTTGCCTTTTTGTGTGAAGTCTCTTAACAAATGAGCTCCACACTTATCTAAACTTCTTTGGCTCGCTTTTAAGTAATTGTTTGTGTTTATGAATGTCACAGAACAAATTCCTGTCCTTTTTACTTTTTTTTTCGTCACATGCTGCTCTGTGTGGGGTGCTGCAGTAATTTGTGAGTTTACTTGAGGGCTAGATGCAAACTGCCAGTGCTGCAGGTATCAGTGTATAGGTACCATTCTGATTGTTTTGGCTTACTTCTGGTTCATGCAGAAGCAATTTGTATGTTTGAATGGCTCTGTCAGAGTGATTACATTCAATGAGTTTAATATTTCTAAATGCGGAGCCGTTTGACACTGTTCTCACATTAGGTTCATAACAATTAATTGCAGTGTATCACCATATACAAATGAGGCCAAACAGCAGCTTTAATTATGCTGCTCTTGCTGTAGGTGATTCTGGGTTGTGTGCACATCATATGCGTTTGTTCTAATATGCTATATTTTATTGCTTTTGACAGCAACTAATAATTCTTTTTATCATTGCCCTACGTCTGCTTCAAATCTCGTGGATGAGTCATATTATCCATCCCTAACATTAACATTTTTAGATCACCTTTGTTATATCTTTTTATAGTAGTTAATGTCGTTTTAATGTATTTATAGTAGTAAAGAATTTGAACACCTACAGTATTCAAACACAAAAGCAATTAAATAGTTTTTCATATTGCTACCTACATATCAGAGTCAGAAATTTTTGGCATGTGTCCAAAATTGCACAAGATGCTCAGACTCTCTGAGGAAGATCTGATGGTCTTTTTTTTGCTATCCATTTTGTTGTTCCTCGTTTGTTTACATTATTGGCTAGTGGCTTCTAAGCAGAATATATTTTCATAGCCTTTCCAGAAACAAGACTGCTTAGGCATGGAAAAAAAATATTCCATTTGCATGTACTGTATCAGACTGCATGATACCAGGATTTATTTATTATACTGTCTGTGGGTTCATAAATAACAGTTGGTCTGATGTTGTCAGGGCATGTGTGCTAATACCCACAACCAAATAGAAATTACACCATTTAAATTGTTACAGCTTTGAATTGTACAAGTAAGAGACATACTTCCTTGGTACCTTGATAATATACCTCAACTCCATAGTTTTCACATCTCAACAAATAAGTCACCTCACTATCTCACTTCAAAAATCCTGTGATTCAGGCACAGTGCTCTTTACACTGCAGAGCTGTTGTCCAAATCAGTGTGCTTTTCCAGTATACCTGGCTTAGTATTGATTAGCTTGAACAAATTATTGCCAGATGTCAAGAAAGGATTTTCACTTAGAAAAAAATGGAGCTCTTCTGCTCCCATCTGTTGTTTGTGGTTTGAGACCATAAATAGGCTGACAGTTACCAGCATTTCCATTAAGGTTGTTCATACAGTGCACCAACATCACAGGACAGATCTTGGGGAAGGCATCTGGTAGGTGACTTGAGGGAGCACTCAAATTGGAATACTGGACTGTTCCTGACCTTCAAGGAGCCTTTTCTTGAATCTGAAAACACTATATAGTAAAATAATCACCTTAAATGTCTGTGTGTACTCACCAGCTTTAAATAAAATGTAGCTGCTCGAATGTTTTGGTGGAATTAGCAAAGTATTTTTATAGATATTTCACATGTAACAAAAGGGAACAAAAAAAAAAGAAACCTGTTAGTTTCTCTAGCAAGCCACTTACTTATACCTGAACTTTTGTCCCTCTAGTGTTTAATGCCACATACTGCATAAACGCAATGGAAGCCGTGTTGTGTGTGTACACAGTTTGCACACCATGACAGCCAACAAACATGCAGCTTTTGAAAAAAACAAACCACTATTAGTCGAGCTGTAAAATTAATAGAGAGGGAGTTAGCATTGAAAAAAAAAAAAAAGAGACGTGCCTAGATTTGGAGTCGTTCTCTTGTTGTACATATCACCTTCTTGCAGACATGGGAGAATTGCACAGTAATGGGAGCAATTTGTGAACTGGCATTTGGTATTTCCTCCATTGAATCATAAGAGATGTTGGACAAATGCCATGTTTTCTGGTAAAGTTCACTGCAATAATTTTTTTAAAGCTTCCAAGTACATGGCCCTGTCAAATTGAAGAAATAACAAAAAGGAGGGATGCTTCTCTTCTTCCTCACTAAATAGGGGGGACCTGCATAGGTAAGAACATCCTCTTTAAATAAAACCCTTTTGAGCACCACGTACGTTTGGATTGCTCACCTGTAGCTGTATCTGAGGTGTAAAGGGACTTCCATGCCTTGTTTCCTAGAGAAAGAACTCTTAGTGAGGTTTGGAAAAACACTGGAGATCTTGGTGTTAATAAATTCTGATGGTTCAGGAAGGTAGGTTGAGAGACTCCTGACACACACACAGTGCCTATTGCAGAGAAGAACAGTGAGCCCGTAAAGCAGCAGATATCACAAACATCGCGAAAATTTTGCTTAAAGTTTTATGCCCTTCGATCATCATCTGAGCCTGAAACACAGGACTACTGGAAATGAGGCTTCGTGCTGTACTGCATATGAGACACATGCACAGAGTAATCCGAGTAAGTTCAGATAACTCTCTTGCTACATTCTACATTATTTAAAATGAAGCAATGTGAGAAAGTGTCTTCTGTGTACAGCAAATATGGTTGTTATTCTCAAAATTGAATGCCTAAAGAAATATAGTTTGCCAAATCAAGGCAGATAAAAACGAGCATCTTTTTAGAAAGGTCTGAGAATCCCACATCTTTGAGTCTTTTGAGTTATGGAGGCAGCTAAATATGGATGTAAATAAATATGGCAACTTTCTTGTCATTAGAATAGAGGTGTATAATTCATAGCCATTAAAACTTTCAGTCAATTGTAAAAATCTTGGTTTAAATACCTGTACTCTGCTGCTGCTGGTTCAATTTTTGACTGCAGTAGAACTAAATTGCTTGGAGCCTTGGGGAATAAAACTCTGGTTTTTTTTCCCAAATTGATGTACGTTCCTTGTCCTGAAGATGAAGAAAGTAATTAGGTTTTAAGAAATTGACAAAAACTTACAAAATTTTCTGTGCCTTTAGAGAGCAGTAAACACAATTGCAACTGAAACATTCTCCTGTAGTAGGCAAGTGAAGGACAGCTTAATGATCTGTGGAAGGAATAAAGTAATATTTAGCATGAGAAATGTTTATTAAATGTCATATGTTCATAAGATGAGGGAGCTATTAGAAATTCCTTTAATGGTTCTGTGAAGCTGGTTATATTTTACAGACCCATATTATCAAATACCCATTTGGAAATAATACTGCAAAAATCCCTACAGTAATTTCTAAGAAACTCTTAGGCTTATTCCGCATTAATAGACATTTTCAGTAATTTATTTAACCAGAAGAGGATTCTTTCTCCCACAGAACACTGCAGTCAAGTGAAGTCTTTCATGCCTATGACAAGCTAAATAATGTAATTCATACATGACTTCAAAAACTTTTCAGACGATATATATAGAAAGTGCTGAATATGCTTATGGAGTATAGTTTGTACTTTTTTTCTGCTTTTTGACAAAAAATATGATTCCACTCCCCTCTCATATCTAGCTTTATGAGACCCTGTCACAACATAATTGAAAAAGGACCAGTTTCTCCAGTGCAGAGATTGGCATTTTGAAAGGACTCTGCTTGACTAACCATGCCAATTGCTACTTAAATTCAGTGGAAGGGCCTCATAACTGAAAACATCTAAGCTCAACTTAGACAAAAACATTCAAACCCAGTCACCAGCATTCCTGAAGATAAAGGTGAGCCCATTGATGAAAACAATGGCTTATTCAGAGAAAAATAATGCATTGCTGCATTTGGCTGACACCTAACCCTAAACATTTTAGCCTGGATCTGGTAAAATTCTTAAGTGCATTCTCCAGGCATTTATTAATTTGAAATTAAAGACATGTTTATTTGTTCTGCTGAATTTATAGCTATAGTAACAAAAATTAATCTAAGGTTAAAATATGCACTGATTTACGATATTGTGAATATCAGTAGAGATTGCTTATGTTGCTTGATAAGACTAATTTTTTTCATTAAAATCCAATGTAGTACCTCAAAGAGAAGTAACATAGTTTATTAGCTGTAGAGATGATAATTTGAGGTCTTAAAATTGCCAGAGAAGAGGCAAGCTTAATCCTCTGAGACTGCATGCTGCAGATGAGGTAAGCAGTTGAAATGTCCGATTTGTCTTAAACCTGTGAAGATGGGACTATTGCTATTATTTATTTTCCAAAGTTAGAAACAATGTTTCAACTTTGGTGGTGTGAACCACAGACACAAGCTTTTGTCATTCAAAGGAAAAGAAAATCAACAGTTTATTCCATTATTCAGCACTATGTATTATTTATATAAGAGCAGGTTTTGCTGGATGTTTTTCAAATGTTCTTTTGTTATGGAATTGATGGTGGGTGCAGGGATTCTGTCCTGGGGTTGTACTATAGCCCCTACAGAGTCTTCATAGCAAGTCTAGGTTTTTCCTCCTTTGTCTTTTTAGTTTTCCTTAAAAAGAAATGGTAAAGCAATTAACCTCTAAATGTTGTCTTCAATATTTATTTTTGCAGATTGATTATTATAACTTGGTTTAAAATAAAATTAACCCTATCTATATAAATTGAGAATGTAAATCTTCTGGCATTTATACTGCAAATATATCAGACTCTGAAGTTTTTTTTATAGATTTAGGGCCGCCTTCCTTTAAGTTGTTATCATTTCTGTAACTGTGATTTATAATTTTATTGAAAACTGACCAAGTATCTTGTAAGGAATGTGTGTATTCACAATTTTCATCACTGTGTCTTGACATAGATTGGGCAAATTACTGATATATTTGATATACTTACCAGTTAGCACCAGCTAACTGGTAGTGAACAGCATACCTGTTGCCAGGGAAATTTTACATCTGGAAAAATTTTAATAATCTTCTTTTTCAGAGAGGGTAAAGGGAGACACCAGGTATTAGGCTATTCAAAGTCATTCTCAGGATCTGGTTTGGTCCATTTTTAAAAATACACCACAGAGGGAAATTTCTATCATGTCTTTCAGTGAAGATGCTTTGAAAAATCAGTAGTTGATTGAACTATCTCAATTTTACATCTCTGATTCCCCTGAACTGTGCTACCCCCCAAAATAAATGTTGTGAAGAGTAATTTTGTGTAAATTAATTGCAAAAACAAATCACCAGAATCTCTCTAAAAAAAACAACAATATGAATAGCTAATAAAATCTAATAGCTGAGATTTGTAAAATGCATTAATACATCTTGGTGCTTTTTCTTTTTTATACTGAAAAGAAAACAAACCAACATCTGAGAGCATTTGGCCAGTTTGCTAAGTCTGATAACCTCCTGTGGATGTCAGAGAGAAAACAAGAGCAGTGTACCCTTCCTACTGAATAGAGATATCCCTTGTCCTATAACTCTGTGTGCTCACATGCAAAATGAAGCAGCAAAAAAAAAAATATACTTGAGGATCAAAAAATAATATACTTTCATGTATATATATATATGTAACCAGTTACGGTTTTAACTTCATTAAATACACAAAAAGGCTGATAACTGTGTGCTGTCAAACTAAGACATAATGGGTAAGACAGCAGCAGTTTACATGTTTAGGTGGTATTCTAATCTAGCTGCCTTTTGAATGGAATATTTTTCTTCATTTTGGACCGAGTTGGATCGGTCTAATACTTAGGAGTTAAACTTTTGTCCTATTCCTTAAACCAGTTAATCTGTACAGAGTACTTGAGCAGTCCAAAAGTAGCTTGCGGCATATTATCATGTTACATTTTCTGTTCAAGACAATAATCTACCAAACACAATTTAATAAATCTTATTTTATTGGAACAGATAAATTTCATTTGCAGAGGAAAGTGCTTTGCTGTTGCACTTGTTTCCTAAATCTGTCTTCTTTATGCCAAAGTCAAATTATCCTTAAAACAGATTCACATATCTGTGGTGGCCTACAATGAGTGTTTTCATGTCCAAGATTTTTCTTATATAAATCAGTGAGATTTACATGTTGAGTTTATGTTTCTATTCATAGTGTAGATTAAAATGTGCCTGGGATAATGAAACCTGTCTTTAACTGGGGAAAAATCTCTCTGTTAATATGACTAAGAAAAAAGCCCCTGCAAACCACAATCCAGACACAAGGCTGCATGTTCTGTGTGAAGCACTAATAAATTAATCCATTAGTGAGTGCAAATTTATCTTCTCTTGTGCTTGTTATCAAGTATTCCCAGGTGTGTATGTATTCATAAAGTGTAAATTAAAATGGTTTTAATAGTAGCAACAAATTCACAGTGCAAGGACCACAAGGCACAGTATTTTTCCCACATCAACAACAAAATACAGAAATATTCATAAAATAAAATGTGAAAGTGAGTAATCTTCCTGTCTGAGTAATATATTAGTTCCTAAGAACATAACAATACCAGAAAGAAAGAAGAAATCACAATAACAAAAATAAAATGTGGTCGCATTATTTGGTTAATGACCCCATCTTGTGGAGCAGCGCCCACGCTTCGGTACATTAACAGCTCTCATATACATTTTTGTTGAGCTGAGTCCTTAAAGAAACTGCACTGCTTGATGGTGAATTGCTTGGCATTGCACTCCCTGTGTCCAAGAAAGTGCTCTGCAGACAATTTATCATTTATATGATTTATATTTAGAGCAATACAACAGTCCTTGTTTTACATTGTGGCATGTCAGGAGTCAATACTTTGCATTTTTGTGATTGATTAAGTCTTAGGTCACCACCACAGCTCCCTTCCTCCCCCGTTGCCCCTGCAGTGCAGTTCCTGTGGACCTGCTGGCAGTTTCTTGTGTTGTTAAGAGGGGGAAAACCCATCTCCAAAACTGGAGCTTTCAGAATCATTTCTTTCCACCACAGCAGTGCAAGTGGGAGTAATTTCTGGAATGGTGCTTGGTCACCAAGGGGCAGCCTAATGATGGTCATAAGCTGCTCCACTCAAGTCTCCCCATCCCTCCTTTCCCTGCCACCAGCGTGCACTGGGTGAAGGGGGAGAAAAACAGCCCTGGGGAACCCTGGGGACTCCTCTTGCCACTGCTTTCCAAGCCTTTTGACCTGTAAGAGATTCCAGTCACTCCTCTGCTGGACATGGGAAGCACGTGGCAAGTACAAAGGCCTTAGAGGGCCCTGGAGGGCCAACATTTGCTTTCTGCCTTCTGGAAAGGTGTGTGTGGGCCTTGGAGGTGGCCTTTGGCAGGGGCCAGCTCAGATAAGGACTTGGAAGCAGTCATTTTCCTTCATTTTCTGTTTGTGGGTTTGGTTTTTTTCATATGCAAAGATATGGGGTTTGGGTTTGTTTATTTTTTATGGTATTTTGTTGGTTTGGTTTGGTTTTTTTTCCTGTAGCTAGTGGAGTAAACATCTTAGAAAGATAAAAACAGTAAGAGCCAAAGAACAGGCATGGTTAATGACTGCTGACATTTCTCTAGCACCTTTCCTTGCCTGGCATCCCCGAGTCAAAATGCTGAATAATTTGATAAATGCCATTGCTGCAGGAGCCACATTCATATTAAGGAAAACAAGTTTCAAAGTTAGGGTTTTGATAACTTTGATAGCTTCAGTCGCCTGTGGCGTGTCCCCCTGTGCAGCTGGCGGGCCTGGCCTGGCTCCCAGCTGTGCCCTTGCTGCCGCTCTGGAGCAGTGTCCCTTCCCCAGGCACGAGGGTGGGATGACTCCCAGGCTTGGGCACGGGTGCCATTTGCCATGCGCCATGGCAGTGGGGCGAGAGGGCTGTGCCAGTGCCAGCATGTGCTGAGTCTGCAAGAATTATAATTTTAATATTTTTTTATTCCCAGACAGCTGCTCGCAGAGCTCGTTGAACTCTGCTTAGTGATATAAATTGGCAGCTTGGATATTTTACTGTTAAGGTTTATGCCATTAGTCATCCTTTCATCATAATCCAGGTAAATCAGCTTTGTCAGCAATATATATATTATGCTGGTTGCTGAAGTTGCTTTCCAAGCACGTGAGATATTTAAAATAAATTACCTGACATGTTTTCAATCTCTGCAGTTGAACATGTTTCCCCAAGAAGGCTGCAGATATGCTTGACTCTCAATAAGCCACTCAAGAATGAACTAAAATGCTATTTTTCCATCTTTTTAAAGGAAAGGTGTATTTTGTGTTCACTTTTTGAGAAAGTGGCTTTTAACCATGTTTGTGAATGAGGAGATTACAGGCTGCAAATGAAAAACATGTACAGAAAATGTATAGCCCAGTTAGGAAAGGAGGAGTGTTTTTTCAGCTGTTCCACATGAACTTAGAAAAATGCTATTGCATGGTCTTGCTTCATGAATATCCTTAACTTCTTGGAGACCAAATCATGGTGCTTTGATCTCTGTTATCATTTTTTAAAGTACACAGTTCTTGACTGCATCTTGGTCTAGTTTACAGAATGATGCATGGTATGAATTGCATGCAGATAAGATTTGCAGATTTCATAGGTACAGAAAATTAGAGGAAAAAACCCAAGTTATAAATATCTGTGAATATAGTGTGCTGAATGCATTTTCGATATTTCTGACCTCATGCTTTTATAAAAATTACATCCCCATCTCAAATGTACCAGGAATGTTTGTTTGTGACGCTTGTACATGAATGCAAGAATACAGATCAGAAGATTGTGATGTGGAATGCATACGTGTGTGGGTTTGAGTTATGTATTTAATACCAAAAAGAAAGATTCATTTGGGTGTCACTAGACTTGCATATTGTGCCTGTCCTAACGCCATGCTAATAAGGTATTTATAACACATAACATCATCTTATGTTCTTTTCTTTTGAGATGCATATTGTGTCTTCTGCATGAAGATAAATATGGAGTTTAGCAACAATTATAAAGATTTGAATGCTAAGTGAGCTGAGCAAGCTGATGCTCAATGCCTTCTCCTGGAAGGATTGAAAGGTTGCAAAAGGTGAATCACTCCCGGTGTTTTCAACAGGAACCCAAATATTTCACATTCTTGTCACAGCTACCAGAGCTGACAGTACATATGATAAAGTGTTTAAAATTACAGTTGATTTATGTTGGAAAATCTTCTCTTAACTTGGCTATATAGTTCCTAAGTGGCTTTTTGACAGTTGCAGTACATGCATAAATGGGACCGAGTGTTTCACACAGCTCCCAGTAGTACCTCCCAGCTCCAAGCACAAGCCAACACATCAGTCTTGTTCTCTTTCTTGTAACCCTCCTGCACTTTCCCTACTTACTGCTTTTCTCTCCATACACATTGCTCTTGGAAACTTTGAAAAATTATGTATTAATCTGTTCTGTATTAATTAAATGTGACTATAAATTGAAAGGAAAACAAATACAATTAAAATATTTTTATTTTATTATATTTTAAATGGAAATATTACATTTTCCTCAGAAAAAAAAAAATCCTTCTTTGTTCTTCATAATGCAAATTATTACCTCCCACAAAAAAGATCTGCAGCCTTCCTTCTGCAGTCTGACCTTCCACAGTTTCAGTTTGTACTTGAAGCTACTACTCCTTACACATTCAGTTCTGAAAAGTCAGTTATCATTTTTTTCTGTTGCCCTGTCCCTGCAGGATGGAGAGTTCATTATTCTTTAATCGCATATCAACTTAAACATACTTCTTATCAATTTAAAATTAATAAATGTTTTTATATAAGTTTAAATCTACTTGGTACTAAGACATCTGTCTGTTAAGAGGTATGTCATATCCTATTCTGTGTGAAAAAAGGGTCCTGAAATATTTTGAAGTCCCATGTGATAAATTCAGTCAATATTCTAAAAACATTCTAATTTTTGCTTCAGTTCTAAATGTCTTGAAATTACTGTGTCACATCAGTGAGATGGCTAAGTCAGGAACATGGCTACTATTTCCCAAAGCCAGATTTTCTGATACACAACAGATAGCAGTTCTGCAATCATGTTGAGTGCAAGTGTGGCCACTGTGCTGTAATGAGAGCTGCGAAACTCAGTAAAAGCCTTCCATTTATCTCTTTAGATTTTGATCTCTCTCAGAGAAAATGAAAGCAAGACCCTGGTCTAACTAATGATAGTAACATGTTGAGAGGAATTTCAGGAGGAAGAGAAAATTGAATTCCTGTGGGTAGCTAGCTTGAGGCACTTCAGTTGAATATAAATATGAGTGAAGACTTTTGTTTCCTTCCCCAGATACACTTCCCTTCTGTAACAGCTCAGTACCCTAAATTCCCACCTTAGGATTGCCCTTCCAAGGGCAGGTTTCTGCTTTGCTTTTTTACCAGCACCCACATAGTGGGTTCCTGACCCCACACTGAATTCTGTAGCTCTGCCATATAAATATTGAATGCTGTGATGGGAAAGGTGATGCTTGTATTTGTCTGTTTCTAACATTTCTGTCTCTTCTTTCTTTTACATGCTTTCTTGGGTATAGCAGACCATTTAGGAATTGAATTCATGGGTAAGTTGTTGGTTTTTTTTATTTCTCTTCCTTTCACTTGCTAATATTTATCTTGATGCCTTATCCCAAAGCACATGGAAGTTAATGGGAAGATTCCCATGATCTCCATCAGTGGATTTAGGATTGGGCTACTATTATAATTACTGATTACATTTGAAATTATATGAAGATTTAGTTTTTCACTTGTCCGTTGCTAAGGGTCTCAAAAACTACATAATGATGTTTTGGTATTTTATTGGTGTTTAATGGAACATAAATATGATATGGCTATGTAATGACATTTGAGCAATAATACTTTATATGATATTTTAGGAAAGAGTTAATGCCTATCTTCATGTAAAGGAAAGTAAATTTTAAAGTAGAAATTATTTTTTTCCAGAATTTGGTGTTTACAATGTTAAATGTAACTAGGTTTAATAAAAATCATTTCATTAGCTGTTAACAGACAAGTCAGAGGAATGCTTTTAAGAAAAGAGATAAATGTCTGTGATTCTGTGAAATAAGTTAATTTCAGGTTAGGAAAAAGCTGAAGCAGGAGTGAATAATTGCTTCTTAGAATTTTGGAAAGGAAAAGATGATGTTCTATTGACTCAGTTGCTGCCCAGTAACAGGTCACCGCTTCACCTCTCAGCTGGTGATCTGCAGGAGGTAATTTCCTCGAGGAAGCCAAGGTTTGTCCTTAGTGAGTTAGTGGACTGGTGCCTCATTTGTGTAAAAGCAGCTTGCAGAAACCATTAAATATGACTGAAAACTCTATAATAAAAAGCTTACAAATTCATATTGAAGTCATAAAAAAATACTTTTAATGTGTTTTTTCCCTATGTTGATTTTTACTTAATATTTTTAGATTTTAAAAATAAAAATAATGGTGTATGGGGATTTTGTTGACAAGTTGAGTATAAGTTGTCATGAAACCAGTATGATGATGGGTATTAGCTGTGTGGCAGGCTGCGTTAGCAAGAGGATAGCCACCAGGTTGAGGGATTTTTTCCTACTGCTTTTGGACTCACATGGTATACCTAGAGAACAGTCTCTCCTCTAGGGAAGAGTTCTCTCTAGAGAAATACTCTGTGATCTCTAGAAGTCTAGTGTTTCACTTCACTTTATCTGGAAAAAAACGTACCGCTGCAATTGATGCAAGTGTTTTCACAGACTTGGTGGGCAAGCACAACTGGGAAATGGTTTCTTTAAAGGCTCTGCATATATCCCAGTTTTATTGCTTAAATCAACTTGTAAGCAGCAATCTTGAGGCTGAGAACTGAAGGACAAGCATATACATAAAAGAAACAGAATAAGGAATATATACAGGATTCTTAGAGGGAGCCTTTCTATGGGAAGCAGGAAAGTGGTACCCAGGAGGCAAAGCTGAATTATTTTAACTTTATTTTAAGCATTTTGGATTCCTCTTTTTTTTTTTTAAGACATCTCTTTACGGCTTGAAATAAAGCCAACCCCTGAAGTCTTGGCTCAGAGTAGTCTTCTAATATGAGTAGCTTTCTGATTGTCTTATTTAATATTGGAACAGATCTTGATGGTATAGAAATAAATGAAAACTTGTGTCTCAAGTCTGAAAATATTATGACAGCAGTCTAAAATGAGACTTGAGGTGGTTTCTGTGGGCTAGAAAAAAGCAAATTCCAGAATCATGTGCAGAAGTGAATTACTCGTGCTTCTTAAACCCTCATCCAATCTTTTTGAAGAATTACTTAGGAAGTATAAGCACATATGGAATCATGACTACACACATAGCAAAGTACAAAATCCCTCCCTGCATACAGAGAGATCAGGTGAAATTACACTCATTAAATTAGGGCCACTCATGCAAAGCCTCTCCCATAGCTTACTTCTGTACTGTAGAAAATAATTGCAATTGATGGGAAACGTATTTTCCCACATAATTTTGAATTATTAAAAATTACAATGTATAGATGCTGCAGGACTTAGCCTTGTTTGTACATGATCCAGGGAACATTCTTTCTACTGTTTCATTGCATTTGTGGGCTCAGTTGCCTTAGGAATTCCAGTTCCATTGTCACCTTCCAGAAATTTTGCTTGAAAACCATTTAAGCTTGGATTCGCAGGGAAGGTTGAGTTCCTTCCACAGTAGGTAAAGCTAAATCTCATGTAGATAGGAACATCTGTCTATAGAGGTGCCCCAGGGGACAAGGGAAATGCATAGTAGCTACACATTTAGCTTAGGATACATTCGCCAAGGAAAGTAGATGAGCATATCCTCTCAAGAGTCATTGCAGTGTAGGGCATCTGTTGTCCATGAACTTGTGTATCTTTTCGTGAACGAGCTGGTGTTGTCTTCCCTCGCAAGCTGTGGCAGCTTGTTCTAGAGCTCTCTAGTAGAGGCTGTGTACATTGCATGTTCATGTTCTGTTATGTTCTCATGGCCCCTTCCCCTTTTGGATACTGTCAGGTTTATGTTCCATACAATATTCAATATTGTGCACTCCCAGCCATGAATGCCTGATACTTTAATGTTGTTGCTGGCTTTGGTTTGCAGTGGTTATTTATTTGTATGGATAGCAGAGATAAATGCAGGCATATTAATGTGGCATATCTGTTTTTAAATGATGCAAATGTAACAATTCATGTACATTTCTGATGTATGCACATGCAGCTTCTCTTGAATGAAATGAAAGCCAAGTATGTGTTCAAGGGACACCACATCCTCAAAAATGTGCATTTCAGTATTGTGATCAGTGGCCAAGCTTTATGAAATTTCCCGTGATAAGGAAAAGCTTTACACTTTCTAGTACCTCAAAGGAAAAAAAAAAAAAGTCTTGAGTTTGATACTCACTTCTGAGAGCTAGATTCAATTTCCATCTCTGATGCATCTTCCGGAAAGGCTTTGGGCAAGGTATTTTAATCTCTCTGTGCCTTAGATTCTCAGTTACAGTAATTTTTGTCAGGTTTTCTGCATTTAGATTACACGGCTCTCTGGGTAATCTCTCTCAGCAATGTTTAGCACAGAAACTATTTTTTCCTTGCAAGAGGGTACAGACTTCGCTGTGTTCTTGCCTGTGCTCCCCAGTTCCTTGTAAGAAAGCACCACGGTGCATGGGAGAATAGTATACAGCTCGCACAGGAGTGCAGCGCTGTACGTGCTTGCATGGTTCCCAAAGTATCTCACTGATGATGATGCATGAAAATTTATTTAAATTTCCAACACAAAGGTAAGTAAATAGTATCACAATGTTCCTCCAAACTGGAAAGCTACTCATTGTATTAACAGTTTCGTGTCAATTGAAAGCAGTCTGGCTGTTTGTGATGCTCATGTGAGGCACTGAGTTTGTAAAAAGAGAGCTCAAAGCAGCAGCTTTTATTAAATGAGAAAACTAAGTGGTGTATTGTTAGCATTAGATAATATGGGGATAAGAGTATCTGCAGCTTATTTTTTGACCCAAGTAGATAACTGCACTTCAGGGCTGAATGTTGGGGTTTTTTTGTCTGGTGGAAAATTTGATGAAGAAACCAAATAACTCTGATAGCCAACATGGCTGATCAGGCTGCTTTGATTCAACAGGTAGCAGTTGAAAGCCGAGTTATGGAGACTGACCTTATGTGTGTGGTCCCAGCTGCAGAGTGAAATTGTTGCTTTAACTGTCAGATATGAGGAAATGCAAAAACCTGAGAGTATTCTTTGGAAATAAGTGTTCTGGGCAGAGTCAGTGCCTGAGACAAGGAGTCATAAGTTTTACTTATTTCTTACACTGGGAATGAGTAGAGTTAAGGTGTGTTAAGGGATGAAATGTGTAGGTGAGTGAGTATTCGAATAACCTGCTACAATACATGAACAAACATGACTCTTCCAGTAATTCACACACACCACATAATCTGATGATCCAGAATCTTTATCTTTTGTTCTGTAACAGTAATGTACAATGGATACAGTTGAAAATAAAATGCCCCAAGAAAGTGCAACAAGCAGGTAGCTACAGTTTTGATGGAAATACAATCATCACATGAAATAGGCCCCCATCCTTAGGCTGCTTAGCAATTAAACCAATATGAATTGGTAGAGGAACGTCCTTAAGTTTCACCAAGGGAGGTTTAGACTGGCTGTTATGAAAAGTTTCTCCACCATAAGGGTTGTCAGGCATTGGAATGGACTTCCCAGGGAAGTGGTGAAGTCACCGTCCCTGGAAGTATTCAAAAAACGTATAGATGAGGCCCTTAGTGACATGGCTTAGTGGTAGACTTGGCAGCCCTGGGGAAACAGTTGGACTTGATGATCTTGAAGATCTTTTCCAACCTAGTTGATTCTGTGAATGGTGTAAACAATTATGATGGGATAACCTGAATATCCCCATCCATTAATTGCAAAAATAATATAGTGGTTGCTATATTTAGTGGCTACTTGTAACTTGCTGATACTTAGGCCCTACACAGGAAATAATTTTTCTTCCTTAGAACTACTTATCTTTTCTGGAAAAAATCAGAAGATTCTTCACTGAAGTCAATGGAGTAAGAATGATATATAATACCCTTGTAAGTTGTGAATCATTAAAAAACATTTAATTGAGCAGTGCAATAAAGTAACTCAAGCGCAGGATCCTATTAAAATTTATATATCTTCTTTCAATGATTACAATATGAAATGTGTTCAGTTTTCTGTACTCTGAGCAGTTGTGAATATTGGAGAAGACTGTGCATGCTTTATTTTCTGTGCTGTTTCTCACTGCTTCCTCATTGCAATAAGGTTGTGTGCCTACGACTCCAGGAACACACGATCCAGTTAACTAAATTGACTCTGTGACCTTGTGTCATGCACTGGAACAGATGCATTTGGATTTTTCCAAACCGCAGAAGTTGGTTTTGCTGCTGGGCAGTATAAGCAAGACTGCAACAATTCAGTATTCTTCCTATTTGCGAAAAAATAAAAAGGCAAAGTTCATTAGTTTCTGCACAGCTCAAAATGTGCAGCTGGTGAGCTGTCCTCTGAAACTCAATGTCTTGTAGTACCAAACAGACAATGAAAATAAATAACCAGTGTTTGCATGTATGGTGCCTTAGTTACCTGTTAGCAGCTCTTATCTGTTATAAAACCCTGTAACACTCCTGTTCTCACTGGAAGAGAGGATGAATGTTTAATTACATGAGCAAATAACATATGGTTAAATAATAAAATTCAGTTTTCCCTGTATTCCTTTTCTAAAGTGTAAAGCAGGTAGATCCTTTTCTGGTAATATGGCACATCAACTGTTTTATGCTCCTGTTTACACAAAATCTATTATTAGAGATTCTGATCACAGTCATCACCCAGTACTATCAAAGCATATCTGTCTAACAATTATATTGTTTTTAATCATAAGCATTTAAAATATTTAATCTGTACTCCTTTAGTAAATTCCTGAAGAACTCAGTAGGGCTGTCCCAATAGGCAATGATACTTGTAATGTTTACAACCATAGTTGTCATTACTCCTTGAATCTCTCTGTTCTTCATCCTGTCCCAACTTCTCATTACCTTCTTCTGATTTTACCTTTTCAAATTTGGTTTTAACTTTGCTCTTGGGACCTTGTCTTTCTGTTTGCTCTGTGAAATACCTGTCCTTTTTAAGTATGCTGCAAAATGACAGTGATAACCTGGGGCATGAAATGGCTTTAGATTTTCAGTACTTTCCATGGAATTCTTTTAGCTGAGAAGAAGAATCATTTGTCACCTCTTGAGGAGTGAGATGTGAGTACCAAAAGAGAGAGTTTTATAGAACAGCTGACGTCTGTGTGCTTTAAGAGTAATGGAAGAAGCAGAGGTTCCTCAGGGGCTGGAGGAAGCTCTGCCAATGGTTGCAACTATTTAGAAAAATGAACCTCTTAAATGAAAGTCAAAGTGCATCTGGTGAACATGTTGCAGGCTGCCTTACAACATCTTGGCTCAGTTTGGGAGATATGGATTGGTTTTGGTTTAGTGGGAGGGAGAGATTTATCCCTAGATGTTTTATGACCTAGCTACCATCTTGGTTGAGTGCTACCATCTGTACTTTTCTTGGTCTGTCATTTTTTCCAATTTATCTGCATTTTCCATATTGGCAACGAACTGAGTTGGATTAACTTGCATTATTTTTAAGAGGCAAGGCTAAGATATACCATGTGGTTAATTTGTGTGCTGTTAATAGGCTGTAGTGCTTTATCAAAATAGTAACGCGTGAACTGTGTGGATAAATGGATAAAATAATGTTAATATATGTAACTTACTTTGGTGACCTTCCTTCATGTTTGGTTTCTTTTGCTTTCTCTAACTGAAGGTATTAATCATTTGTGACTAAACCTACAGAAACTAAAAGAAAAATGATAATGCAATATGTTGCCAAGTTTAGAAAGCCAGAACCAGTCCAGGTTTCTCTGTTTTGCTGGGGGCTGGGTTGGGAGGAGATGCTAGTTGGATTAAGCAAGGTATCAATCTGTGAAAGTGGCTCTGTGTCAGCGGTAATGCTACGTGTAACCATTAGCCTGTCACTTCCCATCTGAATGTGTACTGTGTATCATGATGTGCTGATTGGGGGGTACTAGTAAAGTCAAAGTGTTGTCTGTGGATTAGAAAAGAGAATTTGTGAAGCCTTAAAAATGGATATTTTGTACGAGCCTCCGAGTAAATTTCCATTAACTCCTAGTGCCAGACATAAAACTCTTCTGCATGGTGCTGCTTTCAAGAACAGTTGTTCTGTATTGTCACCCCAGGAAGAAAGAATTTGTGCTTCGAGGCTGGATTTCAACCAAGGACCCAGCATGTCATCTGCCTACAGAGGGATTTTGCTGTATTTTGTCTCTATGTATGCAAATTACGTGTACCTTCTAGTTTGGGATAATTCAACAAGGGCAAGTGCAGAGTTTTGCATCTGGGGAAGAACAACACCATGCACCAGTACAGGCTGGGGGCTGACCTGCTGGAGAGCAGTGTAGGAGAAAGGGACCTGGGGGTCCTGGTGGACAGGAGGATGACCATGAGCCAGCAATGTGCCCTTGTGGCCAAGAAGGCAAATGGCATCCTGGGGTGCATTAGAAGGGGGGTGGTTAGTAGGTCAAGAGAGGTTCTCCTCCCCCTCTATTCTGCCTTGGTGAGGCCACACCTGGAGTATTGTGTCCAGTTCTGGGCCCCACAGTTCAAGAAGGACAGGGAACTGCTTGAAAGAGTCCAGCGCAGAGCCACAAAGATGATTAAGGGAGTGGAACATCTCCCTTATGAGGA